>CAWUFW010000619.1:717500-1260000 GCA_963921515.1 Calotriton arnoldi
CCCCTTTTTCCTTTTTTTGGGCCCTGGGGAGCCCATCCCCCAGGGCCTGACCCCTTTTTAAAAAAAAAAAAAAAAAAAAAAAAAAATCTGAACGGGAAGGGGGCCGCGTGGGCCCCCCTCCCGTGGCCAATTCCGGCCCCGGGGACCCCATCCCCTGGGGCATGGCCAAATATATATTTTTTTTTATGGAGGGGGGCTGCGAGGCCCCCCTCCTGAGGCCCCTATTGGCCACGGGGACCCCATCCCCTGGGGCCGGCCTTTATTTTTTTTTCTTTAATTTTTGGGGAGGGGGGCCGCGTGGCCCCCCTCCCGGGCCACTTCTAGCCCCGGGGACCTCATCATACGGGGCAGGCCCTATCCGTTGGGGACTGTGGGGGGAGCCCCAATGCCCAAACGGTACTGCCGGGTCCCCGCGTCCTGCGGGAGCCGGCATTGCTTTTCCACATGGGGAGCTGCTGACATGCAGCTCCCCTTGTGGAAAAGCAATCTGCTTTGCTTCATTGAAGCGAGAGCAGGTTTCCCTGCTCTCGCTTCAATGAAGCAAAGCAGTTTGCAATGACAGGGCGGGAGCCGCGCGGCTCCCGCCCTGTCATTGCAGACAGCAGTGTCTGGGGGGGTGGGCACCCCGGGACACTGCAGGAGCCGGCCCTGGGGGGTGGCGGTCCTCAGGGCCATCAAGGGCTCCAGGAGGGGGGCCGCGCGGCCCCCCTCCCACCTATTGCACAGCCCCGGGGAGGTGGTGGTCCCCGGGGGTCCATTACGGACCCCCGAATTTGAATTTTATTGCCCCGGGCGGTGGCGGTCCCCGGGGCGTTTGGGGGGGCTCGAGCCCCCCAAACAGGTCTATGTTTCAAAAAATAAAAGCCCCGGGGGGTGGCGGTCCCCGGGGCAGCCGTGTGCCCCCACGATTATAATTAATAAAAGCCCCGGGGGTGGCGGTCCCCGGGGCTAGGGGGGGCCTTGGAGGCCCCCCCACACATTAAAAATAAGAAGCCCCGGGGGGTGGTGGTCCCCGGGGCTGCGGGGGGCACACGGCCCCCGCAATTACATTATTGAATGCCCCCGGGACTTGGCCCACCCGGGGGCTAAATAATAACGATGCGCTGGAGCCCGCGCTTCGTTTTTAAAAAAAAAATTCGGCCGAAATTCGCGCTGGGTGCGCAAATCTCGCCGATTTTTTTTTTTTTTTAAATGCTTGTTTTGGCCCTGGGGGTCCTTGTGGGACCCCCTGAGCAGGCCTAGGGGGTCAGGGTGTTTCTACCCTGCCCCCTTTTCTTGTTTTTCGCGATTGTTTTTCTCTTTTCTTGTGACTCGGTTCTACCGAGTCACAAGATGGCTGCCAACACTTCCTGGTTTGGAGTGTTGACAGCCAATTAGAATAAAGCTTGTGGTCGGGAGGGTGCGCGGATCCTCCGTGCCTCTATAGATCGAAACTTTTATTTTTTGATTTTCTCAGCAACTACTGAACGGATTTACACCATTTAAAAAAAGGGCGCTTTCTGAACCAAGCACTACCTTTTTGCCAAATTTGGTGCAATTCCGTTCAGCAGTTCGAGCTATAGCCGTGTATAAAAGTTTCCTATGGGAAATGCATTTTTCGACCTTTTTTTTAAATTTCTCAGGAACTACTGAACGGATTTACACCATTTAACAAAAGGTCTCTTTCTGAAACAAGGGCTACCTTTTTGCCAAATTTGGTGTAATTCCGATCAGCAGTTCGGGCTGTAGCCGTGTCTAAAGTTTCCTATGGAAATTAACATGGAGAAAACACGTTTTGGGACCCCTTTTTCTCAGCCCTCGCTTGCCGAATCACCCTGAAACTTTCAAGACAGGAGCTGACCGGAGCGGGCTATGAGTTTTGAAAATTTCGCGAAGATTCGTCAACCGGCGCCAAAGATATTGCGAAAACAAAAAACGAGTTTCCTATGGAAACTAGGTCCTAACTATAACTATCTACTGGCGACCGCCAGTAGATAATATACATTTTTTTATAATCTGGATTACTCCACTCTGATATTTGGAAAGAGACACACACTGGATTCACATGAACTTGTTAGTGATGCTGCAAGACCAAAGGCACCAGACGTTCTTGCTTGGACAGGCAGGATACCATATAGGAAAGAAGAAATATGCTCTCCTCCCCAGTTAAGCTAGGTCCAGAAACCAGATGTCATTCACCCAAACTGGAGCTACAGGAACGGGGAGCATCTCAGTTTGAAGACGATTCTGGGCAAAGTAGACATAGGAAGGTAAGGCAAATACTGTATTCTTTGACCATATAAACATCCCTATCACGAAAACCACAATTTTACCTGCTTTGACTAGATCGCGCATCAACCTGGTCTAAGGTCGAACATTTCTGCCCACTTGCTTTTCTAGATCTAGAGCACCTAAGAAAAGGCCTGACTAATTTAACACTGCAATCTCGTCTTCATCATGATCTAGGCAAATTCTGGGAAACCTTGGTTCCCCGGACCAAAGACCACCGGTTGTCAAATTGCTAATGCTTCATTAATAGACAGAGGAGCACTAGCAGCACTTGATCATGCAATGATTCATTAACTGTCCTACAATTTCCGGTAACCACACAGAGCATGTTATTCCTGCAAAGATGCAAATTGATAGGGCACTGAAAAAGGGTAAAAGGTGTACGGGTGCGATGTGAGAGGACTGGAAGTCCAAACACAGCTATAAGGAAGTTTGCGAGCAGGATGATTCTGAACAGGTAGGGTAGCTTGAAACATGGGAGGGGATATCAAGGGGATAGGACTGCTCAACCTTTTGCAAGGGCAGTGTGCCACTCAATACCCTCCTGTTTAATTCTCTCAAATGATGGTTTCTATCCAATATTTGAACAAATAAATCTAGTAAGAGCTAACAATTGCTTTGGAGTATGAAGGCAGAGCAAAGAGGGTCAAAGTGTAGATCAGTGAACACTAAACACAAATTGTAAGAATCTGGCTTAGTATATGGTGCACACGTATGTAAGTGGGCACCCTGCACTAATACAGACAACCCTTATGGTGATTTTAGTGGTCTTAGACAACCTTAGAAAGCTCTCTAAGTGGTAGCTGTCGAGGGCAGCCTTCAGGCTTAGTCCAGAAGGTGCGTAAAGCAGCTTGTTTTACCAGATCATAATCTCATTAGTATAGATTAAGTGAAAAAGAACCACACAGTGTATTTATAAAAATATGTATTTATTATAAGACACTCACTAACACATTCAGCTATCTCCTACCCGGAGATATACACAATACACACACTACTTTGCAATAAAAATAGGTAAGTAGCACGAATACACAGTGGTCGCCAGGGGGAGACCAACCCATATACTAAAATAGTGCTATGCGAACCACGACTCAAGTCAAGACTACACCCAGAAAACGTAGAAGTGCAGAGGATCCAAGGAACCACCCAATGTGAGTATCTAGGAACCCCATGGAGGTCGTGTGCAGTGTGGGAAAACAACTGCGAACTCAATACAAGTCAACGGGTAAGTCGCGGTTGCATTTTTAAAGAAGGACACTTCCCAGAGGACCTTGAGGAAACCCTGTGGAAGACAGAAGGTTGGAGAGCCACCCCACACGTGGATACCCTAGGAACCAGGATAACTACACCAGGGAAGCTGGGTGCATAGGTGTGAAGTGGCGTCAGAAACCGCCGACAAAATCAATGGAGGACTTCAGGAAGATGCCGCTGCTGGAGAAGGTGAAAGTGTCCGGTAGAACCCAAAGGTGGATTCAAGATGAGAAATACCTGCAAGCAGAGGGGACAGAGTCTATGCCGCTCAGGAGTGACCAGGTCTGAAGGTAGTTCTTTTAGGTTTCTGGGAGCCCAATTCTGGAATCTTCTTCCGCTATCCCTCAGAACTGTGACAGACCTCGCGGTTTTTAAGAAGCTGCTTAAAACCTGGTTATTCCGCAACTGACACTGAAGGTTTATGATACTGCTTAAACCTGGTTTTCTCTGCTGCTAGGGGCGTTATGCAGGATAGATGGGGACCATGAGCGCTGGGACACTCCGAGTAGCTGCGCGCTTTATAAATGATCTCATTCATTCATTCAAAGACGAATGCCCACTTATGTCGGGTGTTGCAGGAGAGATGACGGTGACCTTGGAGCTGCAGCTGTGAGGACCAGACAATGCTGTGGAAGACCAGGAGCCGTTCACAAGCTGTCCAACATCGGATGCCGAGAGTTGAGGGGTCGGGGTCTGTCGGAAGCACCAACAAGCCTTGCCAACTGCAAACAACATGGAAAGCGAAGAAGGAGCAGTGTCGGGACCAGCAAGGTCTAGGTAACTCACCACAAGCAGGGGAGTCAGGGTAGGCCCGAGCAATCATGGAAGCCCACGGAAATCAAGGAAGACCTTTGAGAGGACCCACAGGCTGGAGGCACCGGAGTCGCTAGAGGACCTCGAGCAGCTCACCAAAATGCAGACCCACGGTGCAAGTGATGCGGTGAGAACGAAGATCTTGGTCATAGGAGATGCTGGAGGTTGGGGCTACTTGGAGCCCGAAGATCTTGGAGGAAGGAAGCCAACAAGCCTTTGCAATGGCAAGTCGACGCGGTGCACAGGGGTTCATTTCCTGCGGCTCCGACAACGGATACTGGCCTCAAACTTGGTGAGAGGACAGGGCAGGCCTCGAGGGATGTGAAGTACCACCACCTGTGTTGCTGAGCCTTTCGGAGTCTGTGGGAGCTCAGGATCAGCAGACTGGTCAGCACTGTTTCGGTGCCTGCAAATGCAGGGAAGGGACTCCTTCACTTCAAGGGAGATTCCTTCAGGTGTCTTGGATGTCCACAGGCCTTGGAAGGTTCCTCTATGGAGCACAGGCACGGACGTTGCGGCAAACTTGCAGGACGACGAGACCAAAAGCAGCAGAAGTCTTCCAAGTTGCAGTTTCAGAACCCTGAGCAAGGTCCACCGAAGTCCAGAGTGCCCAGATGGTCGAAGAAGAAGTGGTGTCTTGAAATGAATCTTTTCCCACAGCAAATCTAGGGACCCACCCACAGGTAAGCCCTTAAGTACCCTAAGGAAAGGGTTGGGGCGATTCAGGGTTCTCTCCCAGGGGAGGGGTCGGACAGTGGGGAGGATTCTCCCATGTCCTTTGTCTCCATGAGCTGGTTTGAACTGGACTATGCAAGGAGGGCACCAAATGTGCCCCTCAAGCAGACAGAGTGGCGCTGACAAGCACTCCCACCCGGACCCAATATACTAAACCCTGTCTGGGAGGTGGTCACACCTCCCTGTGACAGGATACCTATTGTTCTGCCTTCCCCTGCTCAAGCTTGGCTCAACAGCAGGAGGGCAGAATTGTGTCTCTGGTCAGCAGCAGCCATGTTGTGCTGTCCGGGTCTAGAAGACTGGTACCGGGAGCACCGAGGACCTACCGGAGGAGCTTTACAGTGCATGGAATTATACCTCCCACACCGTTTACGGTGTGAGGGTATGATTCAAACATGTTTGATACCAAACATGACAGGGTTTGTTACAGCAAGTTTATAGATGGTCATCGCGTAATGACGCATGGCCACTATGTATCATAATGGCTGATGCACTTACAACCCAGGAGAATGGACTCCGAAGGTTGTAGGGGTGTCCTGCTCATGCAGGGGCACCCTCACACTTAGAACCGAGCACCCCGCCTTTAGAATTGAAAGGCCTGCTTTAGGGGTGACTTATAGGTTGTAAGTGCAGTGACCTTAGATATAGGGAAAGCTATATCTGTCGTAAGTGGTGCTAGCATCAGCTTACACAGGCTGCAATGTTGTAGTTGTGCGTGAGCCGCCCTTTCTGTGGCTCCGATATTTGATTGGCTGGAGTAGGAGGTGTTGCCGATATGCAGCGAAGGAGAGCCGACGTCTTTTGCAGAGACATCAACGGATGGTGAGAGGCGTCGCGAGGGGCTGGAGGACGCCAGAGGACAGGGGGAAGTGGTGGCGAGTGCGGAGCCCAGATTCGGAGCAGTGGCGGTGCTGCGGGTGCGGTCGGAGAGCGGTGCGACCCCACCAACAGCAGCCAAGAGCGCCTGAGGGAAGGCGTGTTGGACGAGACAGCCGTGACTCCGACTCGGGTCACGGCTTCAGGCAAGTGCTGCCAGCAAGAGTGCGCACCCTGGGTTACTGGCTTGCGGTTCATGTATATTTGGTGGGCCTGTGGTGCCTATTGTGGTGGCACTCGACCGTCATATGTTAAGGCATTGGGGCACTGTTGCTTGGCATATCTTCACTGTAGTGGGCAGTAAGCGGCTGAGCGATCTTTTCTCTCCCTGACTTTTCTGGAGTTATTGCTAAAAGCATGTTGATGATAAGTGAAGTGTCAAAATACAGTGAATATGTTTTATGCAATACAAGGAGGTGCCTAATGGTAATGGGCACATGGAGTTAAAGCTAAAAAGCTAGTGGTCTTGTACTTATGTTTTCCCGATGGTCCTGGTTCAGAAAGAAGGAAGAGGACTGGAAGTAAGCCATAAGGAGGAGACCTACATAACAAGAGACTTTATGGAATGACTTGTGTTGATTCTCAATCATTTTTAGTTAATCATCACCGTATGTATAAATAAAACAGAGCGATAAAACAGACTGGTTTGGCCTTGTATGTCGATTCTAATTTCTCTATACATAACCCCAGACTGTAGACTGAGCTACCATTGGACATCTAGCATGTACCCACCCGTAGGACATTAGGAAAGGTAGGTAAATGCTGCTGTTTCAATCTACTGATTATCAGTTCTCTGGTCCCAGCCCTTAAAACTATTTAGGTTTCTGTTGTTTGGAGCTGCGGGGGGAATACATTAATGGACAAAATATCCACGTTAAAATCTGATAGTGAACAAATGAGAAGAGAGTCTAGCTGAAGCTCCCAGTTAACAGACGAAAAGTAGACTTTAGTTACTGTTGCATAAACGGGTGCATAACTCATTAAAAAATCTAATTATCCAGGGCAACAACAAATGAGCAAACTAAAAACATTCTCTGCACAATCACTTACTCTGAAATGTAGCTCTTCTGCATAAGGAAAGCTGAAACCCCACAGAAGTTCCACAGGATATTGTGCAAACTCCAATCCAACAAGATATCCAAAAGCATGCAGAAGTAATGCTTTGAGGCAGAATTGAAACGAGGCTTTCCATCACCAAAATGGCTTATGGACCAAGGCCGATGAGTCAGTGCCGTTACTACATTAATATCAGATTTTCTCATCTGAAAAGTAGAATTAACACCATTAATACAAATCAGTCACAAAGTACATATGGACAAGTTTCAGTTGCGCAGGAATGCATGTAAACATATTTTTGATATGCACTTTAGAGTCCATTACAGTCCCCAGCCCCAAATTAATCTGAATGCGTCCTTAATAGGTATTTTTGCACTCTAAAGATAGTAAAAATATGGATTGCTTGTGTGACTGTTGGCATCATCATCGACACCATTTCAACATAAATTTCCATATATCTTAGCCAATGTGTCCCTACCCCTATTAAATGTCATGGTTGCCGCTACTTAAAATAGATGACACTGCAAACATTCACCCCCGTTGGACATGGAGAAAACTCGACACACAGAGAAGCTAGGGTCATGGCGGTTATGGCATACTTGTAAGTCCTTTCGAAGGGCGCATACGTACACCATTATATTCATACTTTCACTTTGCGCCATCATTTCTGGGTCACTTTGGACAGTGACATAAAAAAGAAAGGCATTTTCTTGGGGTCTATGCCTTGCAACTTCTTGTGTTGCACTGGCTAGCCACTATTGCTTGCAATTGGCTATTCTGTTCCCTACACTTTTTATTCAAATTACCTGTTCCCTTGGGTCTCATCTTAGGGCTCCTTACAGGTTTGCCTCCCTTTGTGCTTTATTGCAGACTCACCCCCTCCTTCTCCAAGATCAAAGTAGGCTCCTGGTCTACCTTGGGCTCATTATAGCATTTAACACAGAAGAGGTGGGTGAGGCATACCACGAACAAATTACTAAAACATCAGTACAGCAAATTTCTAATTTCTCGTATTGTTGCTTACGGTCTAGCTATCTTTACATTTAGATGTGCTGTCTGCACTCTTGACGAATTAAACAGATTCCAGGGATCACTGACCAGGGAATTTCACTTCAACTGGACCAGTGTTTCCCTCTCTCTTCCACCCAACCCCTTCTGGATTCAGGGGTAACACAGTTGACATCCAGTGTTGGCTGAGAGTTTAAGAGAAGTTATAGATTGGCTTCAGATTGACTGGTAGTCCTGAAAGTTGGTAGACAATTTTCACCACTATAATGTCCAGGCATTTCTGCCATGGGGAGGTCAACATTAACAAAGTGTGGAAAGTAGCAGAGCTTGCACTCAATGGCATCTCATTCCTAGCATAGAATATTTCTGATCTACTGAACAAGGCAGTTTGGGTGGGGAGACGACGAAAGGAAGGACATTTCAGGTTAGAAATGTCAATGTATGAACATAAAAAACAGAAACAAATCAAAACATTCAGGTATGCTTAGTTCTATCATATTGTGAGTTTCAGGGAACCTAGAGCCAGAAGAACCTACACGCCTTTAATTTGAGGATATGCAATCATGTGTGCGCACATATAAAAAACAACCACCATGCATTCCCCTCCTTTTCAGCTGATCCGCCTCCCTATTTATTCTGGCTACCCCCATCCCTGTCAGTTATATCAATTAACTTACACTGGGGCCAAGATAGAAATTTAATGGCGACTGATGGTAATTTTAAGAACTAAAAAAACACTAGGGGTGTTGGGATTAGTACTTGACATAACCACTCCTTGTTCAGATATCCAAGAACAAAACATTCCAAACTACCAAATGTAAAGGACTGTGCCATGGAGACAGCTTAGGTCAATAACCGTCTTAAAGTGGACTGGTTTTGAAAAAAGAATGTTAAAACTGTGCCTCCACTCAGAGCTTGAATTTAAACACGGATATATTTTGAATGGTGCAGGGAAGCTAAACAAACTAGTGCCCTAGGAGGCCATTTGCTCTCGATTGGCATAGGTCGAATGAAGACCAAATTCTAGTGAGAAATAGAAGAAAATAAAACATTTCTTCTGGGATCATAATCACAGATGACGAAAAGCCTTAAGCACAGAATGAACTGTCAGCTCCATATGGAAGAGAGGCTTGGCCTTGGGTGCCCACTGTCTGCCAACTACTGCCTCAGCGCTGCCAACCACACCAGGCCTGCCCTAACTCTCAGTGAGGGTGTCATTAAGGGTGCACCAAGTCAATCAGTGCTGTTATTCAGTCACTGACAGCGAATGCTGTCCATAGATGTGCCAGGGAGAGGTTGTAAGCACGGACCTTTGTTACTTTCTCTCTTAATATGCGCCATGCTGGCAGGGATTCTTCATGCTGGTGTCTGAGATTGTGCTGTGATGGTAGCCGTCGGTGAGTGGCTAAGTAGCCCAGGTCGGGCATGGTTGGTTCTAGTCCTGTCCACCTGAGACAGCATATACCGCAAGACACTGCTCTCTCCTCCAAGGTCTGTGCACTGCTGAACAGTTGTTAATCGATCAAACGGAAATTGATTGCAAAGACCGTTAGCTCAATTAAAAATATGTAACACAAGAAACTATTGAAAACCTACATTAAAAAAATATCGAATTTTGAGAGAAGGTTTAATAACAATTAGCATAAATTGTGGATTGATAATGTACCAGCAGAGGTGGCGACAGATTATTGTTACTAAGCTATCCATATTGCTTGTTTCTTCTCACGGCAAGTAAAATAGGATAATTAAAAAACTAGAACAATAGCTAAGGGTTTGAGTCTATGTAATAAGAAATGTAGATGGTTAAATGATACACGCCTGCTGCTACTGTTTCGGCAGAATTGACTGCATCAGTTGTTTATAAGGGATTTATTAATAAAAGGTAAGGCATTCTTCTGGATAAACTGTCTCTGACTGGAAGATTTTACAGCACTAAAACTTAAAACATAACATCATGTTACATCTAGACGACTTCATTGAACACAATCTGCAAGAATTATGGATTGATCCCTCTATAACGAGGCCTATATCAAAACAAAACATAAAACCAGCAATAAGGAATATTAAGCAAAAAGCAGACATTGCGACCCTGAGTAGGTTAACCTTTTCATTGACCGGGTATATATACATTGCTAAGTATTTTATTACATTTTCATACATCATAAGGGCAGTGAAATGGTTAAAGAGCTGTAAAGAACTAGCTCTTGACTATGAGGTCCTATGCCTAACTGACTAACCACACAATTTCAGGAAAGATAAGATATAGGTTTATGTGATTCTGACTAGCACAACTCGATATTTTGTAGCAGGGGCTGTGAAACTTTACCTAAGTGTAAAAAACTGTAGAGTATGCACCTAGTGAGAATGAAACAGTCCATTTATGTCCTAGCTCAGCAAATATTAGACATTGGTATCTAAAGATGACCTTGAGGCACTACAGGGTCAGAACATTAGAGGAAGAAGGCAGATTCTATGACTCAATATTAATCAGATGAGGGCATATTTGGTGCATTTTTAGGTCTTGCCTGAGACAGGGCATACACTGTCGCTTGCAAGATAACTTGTTGGCTTAAAGTAGACCTAGAGTCTGCCCACTGCTTACCATTGGCTGCCTTCATCGTCACTCATCTGCTTGCTTCATGTTTGTCAGCGCGTGTGGGCTTTACTTCATCTTCTTGTGTTTGGCTCTCCCCTGGAGCAAGGGCCAATTACTTGTGTCCTTTCGCTGCTTGCGTTTTAGGAGCTACTTTTTTTGTTTTGTTGAAGCACTCCATGACACTGCATGTGTTTGCAACCTGTCTCCCTCATGTGTTTCATCCCCCCACCCCTGTTCTATGTTGCTATCCCTTATCCAGGTGATTTTACCCCCCACTTAAACTCTAGCCCGTGAGCTACTGTGCCCTGTGTATCTGACCGCCACCTGCAGCCTTGTTGCCCTCTCGCTCATGTACTTCTACGCCCCCCCAGTCCCCTCATGTTGCTTTCTTTTGTCCATGCATGCTTCTGTGCCATCTCTCCAGCTCTCCTCCATATCGCCCCCTCCAGTTGCTGCACTCTCTGACCTCATTACACAAAAAAGCACCATGACACGGCTGCTGGGCTGCGTCACTTAATAGGCGCACATGCATGTTTAAAGTGTGCATGCACATACATATTGGCATAGACAACCAGCTGCACCGTCATGCTTATTTTTTGATCCCTTTACAAAGAAAAATACTTTCCTTCATGCTCTAAGGGAAGACCGACCCATTGGCTTCGCCAATGCGTGTTTACGTTTGGAGGTTAAAAGACTGAATCAGAGGTAAACATCAGTCACACACACAACAAAGTATACTGCATTAGGTATTACTTTATTTTTCAAGTTATTAATGCTGGGGTGCTTGAGTGTTACCCTATAAAACCTTTTTGGGATATTGTTTACATTGTTAATCTTTTAAATAATTTTAAGATTAGATTAGATTTTAACTACTGTGCAAGATACAGTTCTGTCAACAAAGTGCTGAACTCATGCAGTGAGTAATTTTTAGTTTCTCTATCTGCAGGCTAGCTGGGTAATTACTAATAATAAGGTATATAATACATGGTTGTTTGCAATATATTATATATTTTTTGCTGCATGAGGTAACTGGCGTTATCTCCGATTTTGTAATCTGAATTTTAAACTCAGCTGATTTGGGTACTCTATGTATCTTATTGTCATTACATGTAAATGTATAAAATTGTTTGCAAATAGGTTTATGTACTGAAAATACAATAAATTTTAGAAAATGCTCTTCCATGTGGAAATGACAACATATCAAAAAACTGATAATTTTTCAGATTTGCAAAAACATTTTTCTTCTCTATAGTAACGTTTTGTAGGTGTGAATCTCAAACATGAGGGAACATGTATACAAATCGATCACTCTTACTTTGCTTGGAGAAAGAAACCTACAACCCTAAAATATTTATTTGACCCTCAATAGCAAGGATTTAATTATTATTAATGTATTTACATCACGGTACCACTGGTCCTTTTAAACAACACAGAATACACAGAAATCACCACATGGATAAATCTTTACAAAAGATTTCTTCCCCTTATTGCATTGAGTACCCTCCCAAAACGAAGGAGCAACTGGCAAATCTTTAAAGTGTTTTTCATTGAGCGTAATCGATTTCTCCATTGCAGTAATGGTAATTCGGATTCAATCCTTACATAGTACCTACAGGTATTATCATCAATGCCAACATATTGCCACCAACAGGGTATGTCAGAAACCCAGTTTTACCCTCCCAAGCTCAAGCGCAGTTAATTAACCTTAGAAGTATCATCAAGATCACTCCTCTGCAACCTCCCAAATGACTTGGGAAAGAAAGAGCACACAAGGGTTACACCATTCGAAAATGTACAAATGCAGAATTAGCGCATAATTATGTCTCCATTAGAGGAGTGCAGATCAAGATGCAGTCAAAGTAAACAAACAAATACACATTCTTAGAACATGGCTCCCTATCTTAAGCATTTTTAGCCTCACGAAATCGAGCAAAATGACCGCAGTAGAGATAGGCCACACAAGAATTATTATAGTGAATATGTTCCACCGTGAACTCCATGAAATAGGACATGCATGGTGTATTTCCTTGTATAAATCACAAGTGAACCTCTTATCCGCCAAAAAAGGGAACATACCATGACGCCTGCGTATGCTTAAAAAAATATAAATTTTACTTTTAAAATATCTGAAATGGGTGGATAAAAGATTGCGGCTTGCGGCGGGCCCCCCTCGCTTACATATGATGGGCAAGACGCGCAGCAAAGGCACTAGACGCAGCTCACAGACTGCAACTGCCACTTTTCAATGTTGTAGTTGCATACTTCATCTGAAGAACACATTTGCTGACCACAGAATAGCACTGCCAGTAGGTATTTCACATTAATATCTCCATCCACACATAATTAAGGAAATATGAGGGAGAAGCCGAAGCAGCGTATAATTTCATTAGTTTCACGCCCATGTTTAAGTAAAGAATCATTCGTCAAAGATGCCTTGGCGCTACATCCATGTGAGAAAAAAATGATCAAAATGACTTTTGTACATTACCTTCAAATTACTAACTGGTAAAGCAAAAGCAATCATAAATAGATGCCTTACCATATAAATAACTTGAGGTTCAAAGGAGCAGACAATGCTCATGTTGTAGAGCCGGGGGAATTCCATATAAATCTTTCGCAGTACATCAGCAGCCTGAAAAAAACAAGAGCAGCAGATTACTTTAGAGTGAATGCCATGTTAGGAAAACCTTAAGACAACCCCTAACATTCAGATTCAGAAAATGACTATGTCGGAGAAGAGGAATGCTCCCAGGTTAAGTGACAAACTTTACAATTGATGAGCTAGAACTGTCCAGTGGCCCTTCGGTTTCAAGCCACTTAAATTCAGGAGCTCTTATACAATCATCTGTGTGCTACAAATCAAATTCCTATTAGACTGAGGAGGCGGCTTAGATTTAGACACTGATCTCTAGTTTTGGTTTTGAAAAAGAAACTAAAACAGCAACATGTTTTATCAAAGGTAATAGTAACAGGAGGTACAGTTGTGGATGCCAGTGACCGACATCCATTGTATATTATGCTTCTGAGATAGAGAGATAGAGATATAGAAATCGAGTTTGTGTGCAATGTAAAAAGTGTGATCTGAGTAATCAATCATCTCTTTTTAATTCCATTGTAAGCCACAGAGGTACATAGGCCACTGCTGCTTTTTTAGGTCTCGCCTGAGCCAGCGCATGCGCTGCATTGGCGAGAGTTTTAGTAAGCGGGTTTTGGAAGTGCAAACGGTGGCTTTTGCTGGCGACCAGCTTGCGTTCACGAGAGCGTGCACCATCCATTCCTCGCATCGCTGGCGAGGCGCCATCTGCCTTTCCTACCCCTCCCTCACCCGCTCCGCCCCCTCCCTCACCAGAGAGCGCGTTTCGCGGCCGCGCGTCTTTTTTTTCCACTTTTAGCGCAAGGCGCACGCTTCCCGGTCACCCTTGTTGTGCTATTCCGAGGATGTTTTAAAACAAATTGCCCAGGATCACCGGATGTTGATCCACCGAAATCGGAACGTTATTCCCACTGCCCCAAAGTCGACCGCTTTGCTCAAAAGGCCCATCGCCTCCCCCTGGGACCCCAAAGTGAGCCTCCAGCAGTCAGAGAAACGGTCTCCCGTCACCAGCGTTACCCCTGCACCCAACCTTCCCGTGCTGTGTGAAGTTTTACACATTACCCACTTATGTACACTTGTACCTAAACTCCCTAGACCCCACCTGCTGTCCCCACGTATAGAACACTCTATAGTACTTCTAATCCTTCACATATCGGTACATGTTATTGGGCAGAGCCGGCAAAAACATCCATCCTCTCTACATGGTGCTTAGATCGCCGCCTCTGCCATTTCCCAGGATATGCGCATACCTGTTTTGCAGTGATACTGCCCGCTCCTACCACTCTTTAAAGCCACCCAATCGTGAGTACCCCTGTAACCCCCTCCCCATCACACATCATTTCGCCCATTGCCAATCCTGCTGCTGGAAAACATAGGGGGGTTCCCGTCCTCAATGCGCGGTGCTGAATGGTCCTGGGTCGAGCTTTAAATGCACAAATTCGCACCCATTCGCCCAGCGCACCTGGCTATAGTCCCTGCCCAACTGTCCCCCGCTACGTTTTATGTGCTGCTACTTTAGAAGGTGACCATCTGCTCCGCACCACCTGTGCAAACAACCTTCGGCCCTCCCCGCATTTCTCACTGTATTAACACCCCTTTATCCCTCCCCAGACAGCGCCTGACCCCCGCTTCTGTCTTTTTGAGCGCCCGTAGGCACCATGGTTGACCAGGAATTGTAATTTATCTAACTGGCCCCAGAAGGATGAGAGGCTGAGGGCATGAAAAACTGGGCCTCGAACCGCTATCCAAGTACCCCCCTCGTCCTCTCCTTATGCGGGTTGGAGCCAGAACCAACCACTTCGAGGGCAAAGACTAACTCCTAACCCCCCCTCCTCCTCCCACCGGCCTGTCCAATCTTGTGCCTGTGTGAGGCGAAGACCCCCACACCCATCTGCTGGCACTGTGATCCACGCTGCCCCGCCCCTCCCTTTGTGCACAACCACATAAAGATTAGGCAATCCCCTTCATTTGAACCCTTTTTTTCCTCATTAGGGTTCTGGGTACACAGTATTACTATTTAACCATGTTTTCCCCCTATTCACAATACTAAGATCTCAGGTTACTTGTTAACCACGTGCTTGTGTCTGGATAAGGCAAGAAATTGCACGCTGGCTATAAGCAACAGGCGCCCTCGGCGAAACCGCATTTGACCTCGGTTCTTTGCATCAACAGCAAATGGTATGAGATAAGATTTACAGCCCTGTTTACACAAAAGCTCAGAAGAGTGAAAACACAGAGCGCTCGCTTCCAAAAACACGCGCTGAGCCAGCCTGAATGGTTGGGAATATAGTAAAAACATTTTTGCAAGTTTTTATTTTCTTAACTCTGGTTTTAGTTTGTTTGTAATTAATGCTACTTCAGCCTTAGGAGAGCACGCCAAAGAAGATATTTGCAGAGGATCACATACTTTGGTTAAGTGATTAGCCAGGATTAGAACATTTGCTTAGCGGAATCACATTACCACCAAACCAGTTCTATACTATGAAACTAACATAACATCCACAGCATCTTCTAGTCGTACTTTCCTTTATGGCAGCACATTTCAACAAAAAAGGTAAGCTTTCAAAACCAACTAAGAGGAAACCTAAGATCAGCACAAAAGTACCAGATTGTTTACATGTAAAAATAAATATACATCCCTTTAGGAAAGTCAGAGTCCACCCATCTGATCCAAATATAAAAACACAATTACTCAAACAAGCATTGGCATAGCCAATAGGTCTCGCCTTTGGGACCTTATAAGTGTTTAGTTATCCAGCACAATATCCTTGGTGCAACAACATCAAGTGTTGCATGGCTAAACACTTATAAGGTCCCAAAGGAGAGACCTATTGGCTATGCCAATGCTTGTCTTCTTTCTGGTCCTCACTTATTCAGGGACAAGCAGTTCCTCACAAATCAATTTTTAGCCGTCCACATTGCCGGAAACAGGTCAGCAATCGATGTCCTACTGCAGGGCTCTCCAACCTTTTCTGTAGTAAGAGCTACTTGTTTTCAATGGAAATCCTCCCAAGCTACTAATGTTATTAGAGATGCAGTAGTAACTTTATTTGACAAGATTATATTAGTGGCCACCATATGCAAGATTACTAGCAGTGATCCCCTCCATGCTTCAGGGACGGTTGCCAGCCGTAATGTAAAAAATGCTTTGTCAATGTGGAATGCCTCTACATGGGTAAAACATATCTGCCATAGCTGAAGTACTCCTAGCACCAAGTTAATAATATTAGTAATAGTCTCTCCAACATCGTTTGATATTTATCAGCTTTAAACATATTTTGGAAAATCTGCAGTTTTTTTCCCCAAACATCAGTTTATGAATTCTGAAAATGCACACAATTTTGTTTCAAATGCACACTTTCCAATTTTGGCAAACATATATTCATTCAACCAAGCAAAAGCTTTTAATTTAATTAATTGTGGTAAACAGAGGAGAGCTACCAGTAGATCACGAGCTACTTGTTGGAGAAGCCTGCTCTACTACTCCCCATATGCTGGTGAAATTGACACGCTAGAAAAGTTGCAGATCAGGTCTTGTTGAATGGTGGCAGAGGCTTATAAGCTGGCACATATTTTAGTCCCTGTCCACTGAGCAATACAGTGAAGCATGCAAGAGACAGGCACTATCACTATTACAAGAGATGCTGCTCCAAACTTTTTAGTCAAGGTTAGGAAAAAGTCATAACATCATCTCATTCCAGGGCAGGCCAAGTGACAAGGAAAGGTCCTAGCCCAATTTTCTTTTAAGCAAAAGCTTCCCTTGTTACTGGTTTTGAGAAGGGAAAAGTCATAAGGGCTCACGCTGTAGGGGTTTGCGGGTGCCAGACACTTGCCTAGGCCAGTCTCATTACCATATTTATGCCCCCTGGGGCTCAGCTTCTGCTCATATTCACTAGTAAGTAGGTCGAACCACTCACAAGTGACTGAAAGTTTTTCCACATCCTGAGTACAAAAGGCAGCACGAAATGTACATTGCTTTGTTTTTCCTGAAAATTTCCTACATCAGGAAAACTCTTTGGCAAACCTCACATCAAATTTTTTTTAAAACAATAGTGGCATTTTCCACCCACTTTTGGATACCAAAAGAGCTGGTTAGTGATCCTCGTACTGACCAACAAGTCAAAACTGAACTACTCTTGGGAAATCAAAATGAATCTGCTCTCATTTGGGAAATCATATTCATCGACTCTAAGCTAATCAATTGCATAAGTTAAAGAACCTGATTTTGTGATTTTTATATTGCACAGTGGCTGATGAACTTTTTTGTGTCTCAGGTTTTAATCATTCAAATTTACGGTACTCAACTGGATTGAGAACCAAACTGTAAAGATGCCTCTGCAAGTTTGCCAAAACCACCATATCACAGAAAAATGTAAAGTTGATCCAATGTCCATTTTCCTATCAGGTGTGTTGTAATCTACTCAGAAGTCTGTACATCACGCTTGAGCTATAAAGAAACATGGTTGTGGGACGCGCCTCGCTAAAATGATTTGCGGATCTAAAACATAATCACAGTCTACGTATGCAAACTGCAAAACAACTTTTTTAAATTCACTACCGTATTGACTGTGACCTCTATATTTTCACAAATGGTCTGTAAACTTAAAAGGGTTATTTCAATGGTTTTTGTTTTTAACTATAAAGTTTTCTTGAGTGAGAGGTTGCACGCAGGGACATTTTAAGGATTTTGGGGGCCCTGGGCCAAATGAATTCTGGGGGCCCCTGGTCGGAACAGCTTTGATTTTATGATACAGTTTCAGCTCCTTCATGCCCTCTTTGGTCAAATTCTAAATGTGTGTATATCTGATATTCAGGGATATTAATGTGTGTTTTCAGTATTTTAACACAGCAGCAGGTCACTAATGTTACTGCAAATAATCTCTGTCACTCCCTCCCATTTCTCATATGTGAGGTCCGGTTTTGATCTAAAATAAACTTTTTATATGGATGTTGCATGAAACAAACACATTTTGTCTGCAAAATGTCTGTAATAGACTCTTGCACATTAAAAATAAATGTTAAAAAAATGCAATTTACAACATTGGGTTTAAAAATTATTCAAGGTCATCAGGTCAAAACTCTTTACAGAACATAGCTGGCTCTATGAGGGGCCCCCGGAAAGGCTGGGGCCCTGGGCCAGAGCCCACTTTGCCCATGCCTTAAAACGTCTCTGGTTGCACGTGAGAGAGAGAGAGACAAATAGAAAGGGCGAGAGAAGCAAAGCTAAAGGTCCCCTGCAGTTAGTAGCTATAATCTTTAAACCCACAGACTTATAATACAGCTGCAAAATCTGTAACACATTTCATTGTCTCTGACACTGGGATGACAATTTAGTCGCGTAGTTAGGGATAGGCCATTTTGAGACCAGATGGCTACTATTTTACCAGACCTTGTCATTGTGACTTTCATCTCCTTTGGATTACTGAGGCGATCCAATAGTTGGGTCTTTCTGAGGTCAGTATGACCTGGTCCTGATACACCTAGCTGTCATGAGCTCTGCCACGAGTGTCTGAGGCTTGGTAGCAGCATCAATTTCTCCAACTGAGGGACAGTCAGCTTGGGGTTAATTTTATTTTCTTCAATTGAGTAACAAAACAGTATGTCATTCTTTCTGTCGTTACTGTGGTGTATGGGCTTGTCTGTACATAACAGGATTGTACTTAATTTCAATTCCAGCATATGGCTGCAAAAAGAAATACATTTTTGTCCTTAAACACCAAAATAGGATTTAGTGTCATATCTAGCCTACAGTTACATTGAGAATTCATGAGGCGACTTGTCCTGTTTAGATTTATGTAAGGAACCAAGAAGAACATGTGACAAGGACATAGTACATTTGCAAGATGAAAACATTATTTAAAAGTCATTTTTTGTTGTGTATAGGTAAAAATGTCCTGTCCCTCTAGGAGTACCTATGCATTTCAATTCTTGAGCCTTTCAGAGTGTTTTAAAATAAAGCACAGGCTACACAGTACTCAGTCTTTCTCACTGTATGCCTGCAGGAACCCACTGGCCTGCCGAGGATTGAGTTTATACTGTATATCACGGGCTGATGTGAATACTTTCTTTTCGGAGAAAAAACCAAGATTGGCTCTACCTATTTTTTAGTAATTACAACTTCCCCACGCACTTACACCATACCTCAGAGATATGAAATCCAGTATCTTATCTTCCCAGAAGGGTAACAGTTATTAATAGCACACCGTTAACAGGAAAACGGAGATCCAGACTATCTCAATTAATCTACCCCTAGAAATATAGTGAAGAAAGTCATGCGGTGCGTATGGTTTTGAAAAGAAAAAAAAACATTTGAATCAGGTTTCACCCTCAAATTTGCGTGAAACTAGAGTGACACCTCCATCGCTTAGGCAATCAAGGCTTTCTTCACTATGTGGAGCTCATGCCTCCTTTGAAGCGCTGCTTGACTGGGATCCGGAGCCAAATTTATGTTAACAACATCCACTCTTAGAACTCTTTCGCCACAGTTCGAAGTATCAATCCTCTGTGGCTTGGATTGGAAAGTTCCACCAGTAGTTTACAGGCTCCATGCCTGGCACCCAGTAGTCCCTTTTGAGGACGTCCTGTGACCATGACTACCTCAATATGTATGCCAGCATCATGTCTCTAAATAATGATACAAGCAAAAGGATGTCCCCTCCAGCCATAGATTCCAAAGTACCTTTGTCTGATGCACAAGAGCTTTAGTCAGAGTGTATGAGCATATTACTTTATATTATGAGGTTTAGCTTCTCATCACATCAATGATTAAGTCCATGTAACAAAATTATACGTAAAACATTTGACACAAAAAATGAAACACAATGAATTATAGTGTGCAGTAAATAACACAATTTCTCAACGCATTCAGGCATGCCTCATCTGCAATTCATGAAGTCCCAAACAGGGCTGCTCCCATTCACAAAGACCCAAGGTCCATTACTGCAAGGGTTTTTCACTTTAATAATGGGGGAGTGTCTTTTAGTGATGTCTCCTTAAGGAACTGTATGCATTGACGTGTTTCGACCTCATGAACATGGGACACCATCTTTGATACAGGTCTTCCTCAGGGCAAACCTGAGTTTTCATGCTAGAACAGCAGAAAGGCTATCCAGTGTGCTTGTATTCTAATTCTATTGTTAAAAACCATAAGTTACTGTTTTCAGTGCTGTATCTCTTTTCATGGAGTCCAGTTAGTTCTGTCAGCGTCCCTACGTCAGGTAGGTTGCTCCCTTCACCCGGCTGCAGGGCACATGAGCATTGGTTATTGAAGTTCCTTGAGGAATCCTCTCCTCAAGAACTATTCGGAGATGGGTTTGCTGATCCCCCAGCTTGCATTCAGTTTCTCCTTATTGGCACCAAGAACCTATTTGCTCTTAGTTCATGACGCGTAGTTTCTGGTCACCTGTTCGGTTTCTTATATCAACTGAATTCACAGGCCATTTCAATTGAAAAAACTGAACTAAACACCATCTCAGAACCTTTCTCTGGCCCGAGCTGGAGAATAACTTGATCATGAAAACTACTAAGCTATGGGCAATCACGTTACCAGGAGACTAACTCCCGTAAATGTCTAGCTGGAACAATAATAGCTAAGAAAAAGGCCTTTAGTGTTAGGTGATGAGTGGAAGACTGTCAGATAGGGAGCACCCTGAAGCGAAGCCAAGACTACAGGTAAGTCGCAGATGGCCTTACCACTAAACGTTCCAGTGAAAAACTCAGTAAGAATTTAGAGGCAATGCCTTCAAGGATTCCTTGACATAGGATTTCCCACACAAGGATCTCTGAAAGTTTTAAGAGACAACCATTTAGCCTGCAGAGTTAAAAACATCAAGCCCAAACCAAACTAATCCTGCAGGAATTGTAATCAAGTGTACTTGTGTAGAACTTCCTTTTTTTTTTTTAGGGGACTAGAATGAAGCCCAATTAGGGTTGTAGGCAACTCCTATAGAACTACCGCACAAAGAACTTGGACAGCTACAGTCAACCTCTGAGGGAGAGCCTGACTTCCAGTTCTAATGTCTAAACTTCCATACTAATTGGTAGCTCTCTAGAGAACCTCATGTGATAGGGTTTAGAAGCGGCGAGGAAGGCTTCACTCTTGTTCCATGGTTTCATGCTGAAGAAAATTCCCCAAGCAAACTACTACTGTTCGAACCAATTTACTTATAGTACGAGATAACCATAGAAAGAACAGATAAAGTGGTAATACATAAGTAAAAGGCCAAGGGCAGAGAAAGGCATTAATTTCCCTGGTCCTCAACAATGGAATGCAGGAGAAAGAAATCCTGGAAATGTTCATTATGCAAAAGATCCAGTTTCGGACTTCTGAATCTCCAGGAAATGTCCCTGAGCAGCTACTGAAACTGGAAAAACTGGGATGATCTGAAAGCTTGCACAGTGTCCATACACCTCATCTAGAGCACAGATAATGAATTCTAATACCCGCTAAAAGGTTACACTTGTCTATACAAACACAGCTCTATAGGTGACATACAACTTGATCGCCTTAAGAGCCAACAGAATTTTACATATATCACACGGTTGCCTTTCTAAAACAAACCATCCAATATCTTCTTGCCTTAAATAGTTTGAAAATTGGTTAAGCCCCTGGCCTGGATTCCAGAGGATCTTTTATAAAGATGAACCAGTCCCCAAATTGCAGGTTCATCTTTATCAAAAGATACTCCGGAATCCAGGCCAGGGGCTTAACCAATTTTCAAACTATTTAAGGCAAGAAGATATTGGATGGTTTGTTTTAGAAAGGCAACCGTGTGATATATGTAACGTTTCCTTAAACCTTTTAGCTTTTACAGCAGTAGAGTCAGACCATTAGCTCATTCCCCTATGCTCTTTTTGTTTTACTTCATAGTGGTTTTATTATGTCTGCGTGCTTTATTCTTTGACTGAATGGCAATCAAAGATTTACTTTTCTCATTCTGACAAGCTTAATAAAGCCTCAGGCATATACTAGGCTTAGATCCCAAGTTAGGACTTATTTATTTTGTAAAATGAGTTGCCAATTTTTCAGACATCAAAAGATGAAGATTAAGTAATGAATAGTTGCAAATGGCTAGTAAAAGCCGTTCTGCGAAAAAAGGATTTACATCTTTGTACATTTCTGGTAACACTTCAGCCTTTACTACAGTGCCCCATTTACTTCTATTACCATTTGTCAAACATATTTCAGATTAAATTGTCCAAATATGATCTAGAGCCAAACAATCTTTACCACTGTTTGTAAATGTATTGCCATGCCCATCTGACAAATGTAATGACATATAATCAACATATGAGGTCAGTGAGCGCTTTTTATGGGTCGACTAACAAGGATGGTCAGAAGTGGCTCAGCCATTATGTGGCTGAAAGCAATGAGTGATAGCCAATGTAGTCACCTGTAAGGATATAACAATGGTGTGTTTCAACTTGGGTTTCTCAGGATAAGGTATACCCACACTTTGTCCTCATCCTCCTGGATAGTCATTAACATAGGGATTGGTTTATATTTGGTATTAAAATTGCAGGCAACCAGGGCCATATTAAGGAATCCCTGGTGCTCAGCGTTTTTGACTCCTTCAATTTACAGGCACCTCGATGATAAACGAATATTGTAGTTTTATTTCTAGTTGGAAATTCAATGACCAGGCACTCTAGATCTGCACTATCAATTGGAAATATTTTTATATCACAACTTAAACTTTAACACAGTTAAACCAACAAAACAGCGGCCTGTTTTTAGACTATTCAGCTTCAATACTGTAAATTTACAAAGCCATCACAAAATAGGTAAGTGGGGTCCAAGTCTACTGGGACATACATATATTATAACCACTTACAAAAGACAACCAACTGGGGTCTTTAAACTTGAATGCAAGTCCTGTTATATTCCAAGACAAGATCTTTAACATACGGGATAATGGTGGCAGCAGGATCTATGCCAGTTGCTACATCTGAGGATGTACTCGAAGTATATCTATGAGGCAATAACTCGACAGCTGCTAGGTAGTCACCATTACAATCTGTAAAGGACAAATTGATATTCTAGAAGGTTTGCTTAACTGGACAATATCTCCTTAAGGTATATTACGTTTCTCAATAGAGGTGGTCTCCTCGATCACAAGTGGTGGAACAGATTTCAATTGGATCTTTGAGTCATTTGGGGTTAGACTTGATCTAACATCCCACTTACAACGTTATGAAGCTACTGGAGGGCCTCAGCCAATACAACGTGTTTGATATTTCATCCAAATTGTGAGGCCATCATATTTCTCTCTGTGGTCACCAAATTTATAAAGCCACCCCAATACTGATGCTACCTTTACTCCAGTCAGCATGCCTGGACCATTTATAATGGCACAGGATGATGTGCTTGGATTTGCTCAGCCCAATTAAAGATGGCCAAGCTCGGCATACTAGCACATTGCCCTCCTGGGCGGAAAAGCCACTGGTAGAGTGTAATAGAGCAAGGAATCCCTCCCACCATGAGCCCTGGCTGGAGGTGCCCAACATCAAATCTATGTGATCCAAGCAGGACCAAAGCAATGGTCTTTGATATAATATACAAGCCCTAGCATATCCACAGGTTAAGCCCAGCACGACAAAAGATGGCAAGTCAGAATCTCTCTCTTGAATAGGAAATCTAAAAAAATAACCCACCATCCGATACGCTATCGCCATCCAATGGCAGCTCTAAACATTTGTTATGTTAGGCATCTGTTAGACATCAGAAAGAACATAAGAAGGCTGGGTCAGAAATGCAGCTGAAGGGATTTTGGAATCGGTTCCCAACGTGGGGATGTGACAACCGAGGTCTTCCATAGTAATTAGTAGGACGAAGTTAAGGAAGAGATGGCACTGAGATGGGGTTCAGTTGGGGGTGAAAACATAGGAGGAATTTAGTTGGGAAGAAATGCCCAGTTTGAAGTTTGCGCTTTTTGGTTCAGGCAGCTTGTTACTAAGCCATTTATCACGATTAGGAAACATGCAAGATTGCAATTTTTAACTGTCTTGAATTGCAATGAACCTTTGTTTTATTTATTTACTGTGGAATAATAATATAATAATGCACTTCCAAAGTAAACTTTACTTCAGAGTAGACTTTTCTCCAGAATCATCGGTGCCAAATAAGGTTCTAATCCACAGGTTTCGCGTTACAACGGAAGTGAAATAAATGTAGATTACAGCCTATGTTTAAAGGATTTAAATTAATATGTACTAAAAACAGTCACAGTCTCCTCTTCATTCTTTCCAGACATACAAAACTATCACAGCATATGTCCATTGATTTCACATAGTTATTCTGCAGCATACCTCGGTTGCGTGACCCTTGACATCGAAAAAGATGGTGAGGTTATAATGTATGCATTCCATGACAGCTTCCCTGAGAGTTGGTATTCTTTCACTGCGGAAGAGGTGCCTAATAAGTTAAAGAACAGATAAAATGACCAAGGCAGTAAGAGCAGCTGAAGGCATGATTGATAATGTGTTGCACACAGAATGTTTTGGGGCCAGGAGGACTACTACTAGTCATGAGCACCAAAACAAGAATATAATAAAATGATAATAGAAGATGCTGGAAATTCTGTAATTGCAACCTCTGTAAAGGTATCAATGAATACAGCATGAATTACACTTTATTATTCAAATTCGTGAACAAAATTACTAAATGTTAAGTTACAAACATAAAAATCAATTAAAAAAACAGAATAGCCACAAAGAGGGTAAAAGGGGTAATATAACTTGGATCGTACATTCAAAGTCGAAGAGCAGTGGCCACTCAACATTACGGTAGAAGACAGGCAGCAATAAACACAATGCTGCAAATGAAAGTGACGCATTAAACAACATAGAAACAGAATACAGAAGGATACCAAAGCACTTTTATATTAGTCCACAATATTAAATCCACAAGTTAGGGTTATGTAGAAAAACAAATCATTAATATTTATTCCAATTTTAGTCCACAATAGATCCAAATTTCCACTTGCACTTTATCAAGGTGGCCGACAAGTGTTTCGTCACAACAGCGACTTTTTCAAGGCTGCAAATGTACAAATCTTGTATAACTGAGTTGCTATTGTATTATCATTAAGAAAATGATGCTCTGGTCATTGCAAAAGAAGTTAAGAGAAACAGGAAGAACACCAAAAGACACTAGTGCCCGGGTGGAGTCTCACAAAGATTTTTTGTGCATGAATGTATACTGCCTGAATAAATGCGGCAATCACCAAGCTGTGAAACTGTACAGAGGAACTTAGGTAGTAATCCTAAAGAAATAGGGATGGAGGAAACCTAAAAGTGTGCCACTGGACAAAGTATAGCCAAAACAAATCGTGCAACTGGCAAAGGAGACCACGTTAGTAGCTTAAGTAAGAATTTGACAAAGATTTTTTTTAAATCACAACCCAAAGTAGACTAAAAAAAGCTATCTTAATAAGCTAAGTTAATCTTGCCATATTGGTAGCACCACAATCATTCCAAAAACTCAGATGTATCTGCAAAGTGGCATGTTGGCACTTTAAACAAAAATGCATAAAACATATGTTGCCATTTATTATGTTTGTTTAAAGATGACCTTTCTACTTACCCATGTTTCCCTCCCTCTTTTTAGCCCCCCCCTGTTTTACTTGTATTGGCTATGTCATGGAATGCTGGGGTTGGAACGTTCAGGTGGATGATGGTTGGAACAGTGGTGGGTGAGGTTCATTAGGATACATGCATATTGCTGATCGTCCAATCATCATTCGACCTACCTCGTATGATGTGATAATTACAACATACCAAATTCTGCGTCACCTGTGTGAGAGAGTTGGCCTTCTTAGTGCATAACAAGCGCATTATGAATTGAGCTTACGCTAACCTAGGTTGTGTTTACACGGTCCTCCATAATGCACCAACGTCACAATATATCATGTGATGACTGCTGCTGTCTTCCTGTTCTAAATAAGAACTTGTGAGAATCGCACGAATAACCAGAGATCACTCCCAGAGACTTTCCTCACTGTACCTAACCAAGGATATTTCAACTGTCCCAGGCTATCTTTATACAGTGTATCAATTGTAATGCCTGAATAAACTGTGAGAATGCCTGCTAACCCAATGTATTACTTTCATGAGAGAAACTTCGTATGTATTTGGCAGTAAAATGTTTCTTCTGGCTATTTCCCTATTAGTTTATATTCTGAGAACCATGTACTCATGTAAAATGTACAAAAGGACATAGATTTCTAAGTACTGGACACCCTATTTCCCACCCGAGTTGGTGAATCTATGCCGGATTGTATTCAGAACTGTAATCAGTTCTCTATACTTATGATCTGTATGATTTGCTACTAAATTTACTTATGTCATGTCCTATGTAACTTGCCTATTAATCATTTATATAAAGCAATGAAACGATCAACCTCGTCTGTCATTCTTACAAGAATGCTTCAGCATCTGCTACCAAGCTTAATCTCATTAAGCAAAGGCTCCAGTCGAGGAAAACCACAGTCAGTATCGGGACAACACCGCTCCCGGTCCTTGCCATAGGATACGTTTGCGTGTTGACAACTGCATTCACTATTGTCCACATAGTCGCTATTCTCTTGCTGCTTATTTTTCTCTCACAACTGAAGTCGCAAATAGTATTAATCTATAGCTACATGCACTGGTTTACTATTACCAAATATATGAAGTGATTTAACATTTATCTTTGCCAAGGAACGTTGCTGAACCACAAGATATTTGAGCAACTGTAAAATATAAGGGCCAAGGGCCCCTTGTTATATTTATCTGACATGTCTCCAATATCGATGCGGCAAACTTAGCTATTGCCTCTGGGTTGTAGTAATCTCCTTGTCAGAACCCCTTCAGACGGCCACAAGCAGGGGTGTGGAATTTAATAAAATATCTACTAGTCCATGGGGCAGGTTGCTTCATAAATCTACTTGCCCTGTAACAAAATCCACTTGTCCCTTTGGTGCCATGTAGCTGGCGACAAATTATATCAGCAATCTCATTATATAAGAGCTCTGATATAGCCTCTCTGATTATGCCAGGGCTCATACCATAGTAGTGTTTGAATACTTGAAATCCCCTTAAGTTGCCACGTTTCCGCAGATCTACATACTGGGGCTGAAGGTAGTGGTAAGCAATAGTTCCAGGGTTAGAATGCCCTTTTGAGTCTGTGCAAACTTGCATGTTCTAAGGGTTTTCAACAACTCTTCTCTAATCTTTTCCCATACTGAGAAGTGTTGTAAATTTACTCCTTACAATTGCAGACGCAAACCTTCTTCCAGAGTTGGGGAAAAGAAATGGTTGAGGGCAAGTGAACTTGCAAACACTGAGATTTTCCCATGAGCAAATCTACACATGCATATTTGCTCATGCTAAAATGCAGTTCCCAAATATTTTCTAGGAGTCCCATTTCTTGTCCAACTTCTGTAAATTCTTGGGAATTCACGAAAGCCGTATAGCTGCACTTAATGCAAGGACATATACCATGGGTGCATGAGACTTTCTTTAATAATTGGGCCCCTAATTTGGTTTGACGTTGACCGTGACCTTTTGTGTTTTTCAAAATTCTGTCTCTCTCTCTGTCAGCTGGCTTCACTGTGAGTGACAGCATTCTGCTCTTTCACAAGGAGCATCTCGGCACACAAAATTGTTTTGTTCAGTGCCAGTAACTACTGTGGCAGTGTGTGCTTTTTGAGACCAAAAACAATTTTTGCTTTTGCCAATGTTTGTAATAATGGTGAGGGCCCGGCAGCTCCCACACCAATAAGGTTTTACAAAAACCATGCCAAAACAAGTCACACATTGACAAAACTAAAAAGTTGACCACCAATTTCAGATCTACTGGCTTTGCCAATGCTTGTTTATTTTTGTTTCCCATAATTGAAACTGATCACACTGATTTTCCATTATGAATATGTTTGGGAAATACTAGCATGCATCAACAAATGATGCTGCAAAGAAATGGTACCTGACATTTTACAGTAGTTTGGCGAAATGTTTTTTTTCCTGCTTTCATTTTTTTATGAATATTATATTTTAAAAGCAAAAAATCATCAGTCTTGCTTTCAAGCTTCTGCAAATATTTGCATCAAATCAGAGAGCATTCTGGGAGCATTATACATAGCTTCATATTGCTAAACTTTGAAAACGTGTGTACACATTTTTATACTGGAACCACTGTCAGTAGTGCAGTCAGAGCTTACAACATTTACTTAGACTGCTCACCCTATTAATAAAGGCTTTCAATTAACGAACCATGAATACAAGTTTGAACAGAATTAACATATGGACAAAAATATTACCTCAGCTGCAGACAGTGCCCTTCCCTGATCCATAACATAGTACTGCAAACTGGCAGCCAAAGGGTTTGTGCTGCAGGGGGTTGGGCTTACTTGTCCTAAGGACAAAATACAAATGAAAACTTGTTGCCCTTGACCCCAAACAATATGTCCTGGGTGTCGGGCAATAGGAATTCCACATCCCTGCACAAGGCAAGCGACTGGACCAAACTGTAGGAGTTAAGGCCTTTTACCCCTGATGTCCCGGTGTCCATCCTACTATGGATTTGGAGCAAATGAGCAATACCCCACTACTGCCATTAGACTCTCAGGAATAGTGTGGTCCGAGCGCTCCAAGGTTCCGCCAGGGTAAGGGTTGGTTGGATACAAGACAGTGAACACAGGCTCACATCTCAAAATGTGCGCATCAGCAGCACAAAATTCTTGTCCAACCAAACGCTCACTTTTATGAAAAAAGAGAAGTATTTTATTTCTACTGCTAACAATACAGGGAAAAATACAACATTCACAAACTATACATTACCCCTGAGGTCGGGCTTTAGTATTTTCTTGGTGGTTCCCTGTCCCGCTTCCTACTCGCTCTAGCGCTACTGGCTATTCCCCAGTCACTAATGGCAACATCTAGGGTATGCCCCACTAGTATTCAGAGTCTCAAGAGTCCACTCTGATTCTGCTCTAAAGTCAAAAGAGTTCCAGTGATGACGTGCTATCGCCCCCAGAGCACTTTCCCCTGGAGCCGACTGCCCGAATTCAGTCTTACCCACACCTGCATGCTGGAGTGTCCAGAGTTTGAGCATGTCGGGGTGTTATCCGACGCTGCACACGTCGGAGCGGCGGCTAATCTAGGTGAGTTCACTGCACATGGCCCAGGCAGGCTGTACTCACTGATCCTCGATCTCCTCACACATGGTCACGCAGAACCAGAGGTTCCTAGTGGCTCCTCATTGCAGGTATGTCTTCTGGTCTCTCCCACAATGGGGTTGGGGGGGGGGGGAGGGGGGGAATGAGAAGTTTCCAGGGCTGCCCACTCGTCCAGGAGTAGATGCGTGTTGGTCTCCCCCTGCAGCCTCACTCCTCCAACGATGCTCTGGATCAGTGTAATCGTCTGGAAAGTTCCAGTGAACCCCTCCAGTACATGGTGTCACCGCAGCCCTCCTGTACATGAGCACCAACAGGCTCTGTGCTTTCTCTCTTAAATTGACATGGTGAGTACTTGGGTACATCCCAGACTGGCTACTGGTGTACCATAAGTCCCTAGTATATGGTACTGAGATACCCAGAGCATAGGTACACCAGGGGACTCCCATGGGCTGCAGCATGTATTATGCCACTCACGAGAGACCACTCAAATTGTGACTACGGGTCTGCCATTGCAGCCTGTGTAAGCTGGTGCTAGCACCACTTACGACAGATATAGGTTTCCCTATATCTGAGGTCACTGCACCTAAAGCCTATAAGTCACCCCTAAAGCAGGCCATTCAATTCTGAAGGCAGGGTGCTCGGTTCCAAGTGTGAGGGTGCCTCTGCATGAGTAGAACACCCCTACAAACTGTCAGAGTCCATTCTCCCGGGTTGTAAGTGCATTAGCCATTATGATACATAGCGTGGCCATGCGGCATTACGCGATGACCATCTCTAAACTGGCTGTAACTAACCCTGTCGTGTTTGGTATCAAACATGTTGGAATCATACCCCCACGCCGTAAACGGTGTGGGAGGTATGATTCCATGCACTGTAAAGCTCCTCCGGGAGGCCCTCAGTGCTCCCGGTACCAGTCTTCTAGACCCGGACAGCACAACATGGCTGCTGCCGACCAGAGACACGATTCTGCCCTCCTGCTGCTGAGCCAAGCTCGAGCAGGGGAAGGCAGAACAATAGGTATCCTGTCACAGGGAGGTGTGACCACCTCACAGACAGGGTTTAGTGTATTGGGACAGGGTGAGAGCGCTTGCCAGCACCACTCAGTCTGCTTGATGGGCACATTTGGTGCCCTCCTTGCATAGTCCAGTTCAAACCAGCTCACGGAGCCGTTGGCTCCCGCTTTGGCACGAAACTGGACAAAGGACAGGGGATCCTCCCCACTGTCCAAACCTCTCCCCTGGGAGGGAACCCTGAATCGTCCCACTGAAGGGCTTACCTGTAGCTGGGTCCCTAGATTCGTCGTGGGACAAGATTCATATCAAGACACCATTTCTTCATCAACCGTCTTGGCACTTTGGACTTCACTCTGGGTATAAAGACTGCAACTGGGAAGACTCCTGCTGCTCCTGGTCTCGTCGCCCTGCTCGTCTGCTGCAACGTCCGTGTCTGTGCTCCATACAGGAACCTTCCAAGAACTGTGGGCATCCAAGACACCTGAAGGAATCTCCCTTGAAGCCAATGCGTCACTTCTCTGCATCTGCAGGCACCGCAATAAAGCTGACCGGTCTGCTGATCCTGAGCTCCCACGGACTCAGAAAGGCTCAGCAACACAGGTGGTGGTTCTTCACATCCATCGAAGCCTGCCCTGTCCTCTCACCTAGTTTGAGGCCAGTATCCCTCATCAGAGCTGCAGGAACCGAACCCGTGTGCACCGCGTCGACTTGCCGTTGCAAAGGCTTTTTGGCTTTCTTCCTGAGATCTTCAGGCTCCAAATAGCCTCCACCTCCAGCATCTCCTGTACCATGGGCCTGCATCTTTGGTGAGCTGCTCAAGGTCCTCTCGCGACTCTAGCGCCTCCGGCCTGTGGGTCCATTGGAGGGTCTTCTTTGATTTCAGCTGGCTTCCCTGATTGCTCGGGGCCTGCTCGGACTCCCCTGCTTGTGGCGAGTCAGCTGGACCTTGCTGGTCCCGACACTGCACCTTGTTTGCTTTCCACTTTGTTTGCGGTTGCCATGGCTTGTTGGTGCTCCCGATGGACACCGACCCCTCAACTCACGACATCCAATGTGGGACAGCTCGTGAACGGCTCCTGGTCTTTCACTGCGACACCTGGTCTGCACAGCTGCAGCTCCAAGGTCACCGTCAACTCTCCTGCAACACCAGACATGGGTGGGCATGCTTCTTCCGTGCCCCCGGTCACTCACGAGTGGCATAGACTCGGTCCCCTCTGCTGAAGTCCTCCATTAAATTTGACAGCGGTTTCCGAAGCCACTTTGCACCTATGCACCCGGCTTCCCTGGTGTATGTATCCTAGTTCCTAGGGTATTCACGGGTGGGGTGGCTCTCCAACATTCTGTCTTTCACAGGGTTTCTTCAGGGTCCACTGGGAAGGGTCCTTCTTTAAAATTGCAACAGCGACTTATCCATTGACTTGAATTGAGCCCGCGGTCATGTTCCCACTCTGCACACGGCCTCTGTGGGGTTCCTGGTTACTTACCTCAGGTGGTTCCTTGGGTCCCTGGCAGTTCTATGTCCTCTGGGTACAGTCTTCACTTGAGTCGTGGTTCGCATCCCGCTTTTTTAGTATATGGTTTGGTCCCACCCTGGTGACCAATGTGTAATACGTGCTTCTTACCTACTTTCTTTGCAAAGTATTTTGTGCATTTCGTATAATTCTGGGTAGGAGATATTTGTATGTGTTAGTGAGTGTCTTATAAGAAATACCTATTTTTATAAATAAACTGTGTGGTTCTTTTTCATTTAAACTAGATCAATAAGATTATGCTCTGATAAAACAAGCTGCGTTACACTCCTTCTAAGACCACTAAAATCACCATAAGTGTTGTCTGGATTAGTGCAGGGTGCTACACTTACATAAGTGAGCACCATATACTAAGCCAGCTTCTCACACCTTATCCTTCTGAGAATTTCCCAGGCCCCTTCCTTGTAACCTCTCACTGAGTCAAAGAGCACCCTTTAAAGTGTACAGGGGAAGCCTGGCTCTTCCCTCTCAGTGTGTGTCCCACCCAGCTTATACTAATGTAGCAATACACAGATCTGTCTGGGGGGATTGCTGTACCTCCTCTCCATGTTTCTCCATGCAAACCTGGGTCCTCCATGCATTGCATCATTTGAAGGCACACATACACCCAGTGCATGTATACAGCATAAACACACTGCACCGCTCTTTTTCCTTCCTGTGCTGTATCACTTATAGGCACACATAAACCCAGCACATATATTTAACATGAATGCCCTACACAGTATGCATCCTTCATGTACTGTACCCCCCATAGGCACACATGCATCCAGCACGTGAATTTACCATGTACACACTGTACAGCACTGGATTATCTCTATATTGTACCATTCCCAGGCACACGCACATCCCACACAGTTACACCACTCGTGCGCTGCACAGCACTACACACCAAAAAGATGTAGACCAAGGGTGAGTTAAGCACACAGCAGCAGAAATGTAACTGTGAGAGCTTGCAGGCCTCAATCTAGTGACAGGTTAAAAAGGACCTGTTGACTCCTACTGACCGGTACACGGTATGCTGCCACCAGAGCGCTTGTGCTGCTTAACTATTGGTGAAATATTCTACAAAATATGGGGCAACCCAGTAACCTGGGCCAGACAATTATTATCAAAAAGATGGTCCCTATGGGGGAAGTGTAGCCTTGGACTTCCACGACAATACTATAGTAAAGAAACGTTTTAAGTTTCCTTAATTTATGCAATCAATGTTTTCATTTGTGGCAATTGAATTCAAACAATGCACAGAAAGTTCATGACTTTTTATCAAGTTTTCTTAGATTATGCAATCAATGCTTTTATTTATGACAACTGGGTTGAAATAATGCAGAAAAGGTTCATGACATTATGACACATTATTTACATTGGTCAAAAGAGAAGGTGCTCCTACAAAGTGACGGCGCAGTGAGATTGACTAAAGTGATAAGATGAGTGCGCTTGTGCTAAATACAAATAATACACATGTGACTGATTGGGATGATATGTTGTTATACATGGCACTCGTACTATGAGTGTCAGAAACCTCAATTGGGATTTAAAATCAGTCCACATATTTTGTTGTCGATGTTTCGACCCTTTAGCGCAGTTACTTAGAGCAGGGTCATCATAAAGGACAAAAGTAAGGACAGGAGACACCAGAGGATTTGGGTGCAAGGACCCACAACCGTAGATATAGATGGGTCAGCACAGCGTGCAGGCCAGATCTGTCTACTCCTTTGCAGCTTCATTTAGGTATTTGCTCAGGGTCTGTGGAGGCTTCCACACAATTTAGACTGACATCTACATGTGCATATTAAACAAGTGTTAGAAGTGTTTAGACTATAGGCTTAGGTTAAAACACTTAACAGTGCCAAAGGTCCTTTTTAGGTCTCGCCTAGGCAGCGCATGCATCTACAATGTGGCATTGAAGCACCTGTCTTCTTTTTCATTGGTTCCTGTTACCACCCTTCATATAGGCCTGCTTTTGTTTGGTGAATATGCTTAATGGTCCCTACTTTGTAACCTCCCCCCCATGAGGACTGCCCCTGTTACATGTGATCTTACTCTTTCAGTTATTTTGATATTCTGTGAGCACTCTTTTTTTTTTTGGAGTCTGCCTGCCTCTGCTCGTGTTTTTGCTGGCTTCATGAAGGGTTTGCTGTGCTTGTTTATTTAATACCGGAGAGCTTCCAAGCTCTAAGCACCGCCTACCACACCCCCGCCCCCCCCCCCCGAGTGAAGTCAAATCATGAGCTTTAGAAGTGCATTTGAAACACACCCATAAAAAAAAAGCACTTTTCCCATACACTACGGCGCTTCTGGGGAATTATTTACTTATTTCCCAGTCTTTCTTTTGTTTACAAATATCGCTGAAATCTTAGTCCAAATATGCGCTATGCTTAAAAAGGTGTTACATGAAAAAATGAGAGTTGTGGGTCTTGCTTAAAAGGAGATTTTAGGGATCTCTCTAACAATGTTCAGCCAGCGGGGGTTTATTTCCCAAGTATGTAACATGCATGGTGCAAGAAACAATTCAATAATGCACCAAATACGTCTGACGTCTGACTGCAAGACAAGTCCTTTTTCACAGACATTAAACATGTAAGCACAACACAATTTCAACTGGGACCCATATGTAGCTCAGATCTGTGAGGCTTCTGGCAGGGGGCTATGAAGATCATAAAACTCCCTTTCAGGGCAGACATACATGGGAGCGCTACACCTCGGAAGCATCAAGCAAATGATTGCAAACATCATAAAATGGCCTTCATGTTGAGGACAAATACCTCATAAATCATATGCTTATCTCCTTGAAGCGCATTCCTTAGCGGGCTTCTCATTCGTTGACAGTTCTTGTCTCCACGTTGACGTATCTGCATTGTTATTTGACACCAGCTTCTCTAAAGTTGGTTGATTTTTGAAGGCAAGTGAAACCAACTCCGATTCCGAAAACCACGCGAAGAGCACGCCTCCATTTTAGATTCAGACAGAGGGTGGAGTCCTCGAGGTGGCCTATTGTTTTCATGAATCCAAATTACTCCAAAGCTACAAACTAGTTGTGTAGCCATGGTTGCTTTGTATGTTAGTCTGCTCGGAATCCAATGTTCCTAAACTTGCAAAGAAAGGGGAAATGGTACGAATATTATCTACAGTTTACCAGTCTTCCTCAAAGGGGTGTATGTAGCCCAGTGGTTCGCCATCTTTTTAGAACCATGACTCTCGTTTTAAAACAACAAATTTTTGCAATCCACCTAACATTCATTGACACGAGGAGGGGCGATTTTTGAATGCAACTGAAGATTATGTGGTACTGCAATGTTATTTACAGACAGTGCATTTTCAATTGAACTGGTCACTAACTTTACACAGACATACAATTTTACTGTTAGGTATATAGCGCACAAATAATGATAATGTTTGGAAATCGGGTTTCTGTGAATATTTCATTTGTTTATCAACAAGAGTGTCTTCATTTGTTTGGTTTCCAGCACACTTCAGAATTACTCAAAATTGTGCTTTAATTTTGCTTTTCAAAACTGCTGAACGAATACAGCTCATTTACAAGTATCTACATTTTGTTGCGTGTTGCCTGGGTTCTCTGCTCTTCTTTTTTCAACACACCTCAATACTCCCTGCTCCTCATTATCTCTCCTCGCTTAATGATTCCCCATCGTTGCTGCTTGTTTCCCAACCATCATTGCTTTCCCACTGAAGTAGCCTGCCCTGCCCCCACACCCTCCCTGCTGTTTGCCCATTGATACTGCCCTGTACCCCACTCCCAGGCTTCACTGTTCCTGAGATAACTTACAGGGCACAGCACCCAGAATAATGTGCTGCATGGCTAGACCCTTATAAGGTCCCAAAGGCGAGACCTATTGGCTATGCCAATGCTTGTTTACTGAGACAACAACTCTGCTACTTCAACTCCAGGATCATCTTCGCTCAACAGCATGCTAGCAGCTACCCTGTGAGGAATGGTGACTAAACTCTCCTGGGACCCTTTCCACTTCAAAGCTCAATAAAATAATCTTATTTCTCTACTTGAATCATTCTCATAAATCAATCAAACATCAATTAAACATACATTATTTCTACTGAAAATGTTTTTGATTTATATTCAAAACACGTAAAAAAAATACTGATTTATATTCAAAACACGTAACTGTTTCATTTTCACAATGATTCCAATTTCGGCAAAAAATATTTTGCAGCGCCGACCGTCCGGGTGGGGTGCGGCACCCTGGATAGATGGCCTAACCACCCCCGCCACTACCGGTTATTTCACCTCCCCTTGTGGGGTGACTGGTTTAGTGGTTGCTACCGTCATTGGTCCTAACCCTGAGGGGTCATTAATGGAATCATTTCCACCTGGGTCGCTTCACTGGCAGATTGATGACTTCTGTATACCACACGTCCCGACATCACTGTTGTCAATTTTGTTACACAAACTTGCTACTGTACTTCAGCAACAGCATACCAGCGTAGCAGCACACTTGGTCAACATAACGCTGCTTACAGGGAACACTTTAAGATGGGAGAGACGCTGCTGGAACAGCAGGCTCTCACCATTTCAACTGTGCCTTTCCTGAATAGATTCATGCATGGAGATAGCATAAAAGATGCGATTCCTCACCAGAAATCCAACCATTTTGACACATGGTCTGTAAAAATGTGGGACCACGACTCCATGCCCTACAAGACCGGCATATGTTATATGCCTTTCCACCAATCTGAGGCAAATATAATGATTATCCTAACAAACTGACTGCTTGGAAAAGGAAAAAGCTCGAATTGACCATCAAAAGGCACCCTTTCACCTTACCCCATTGCTCCCCAAAGTCATCAAGGAAAGTGAAAACCCATTAGACCACTTAACACCTGAGGAAGGTGTGGTCGTGGCATAGGGTCTGATTTCCATCCAATACTCCAGCTGCAAACTACCCCAATAACCCAGCAGTAAGCAGCTTTATCCCTCCCTTGGGGAAGATCAGGGACAGGGGAAACCCCAAAAGATACCATGGAAGGTACGATGGGTTCTTTTCATAAAAACGCCCCCCAAGCACAGGGTGCATGTCTCTGAATTCCATTACACTGTGAATTTGGTATTTATAGCACTTTATCAAAATGTACCGTTTTAGAGACTAAATGCTTCTTACAGATTAGAAATTAGCACAGGCTGCAAGACATAATTGAATATCATGTTATGAATTATATGCAGGTCGGAAAATATTTTCTTGTCCTAGCACCACATATTTGTACAACTGTGCAGGTGCTCAGACAGTCATCTCAGTTTGACACAGTTGTGGCTATTTGACACATGGCTGAAGCCTGTTTAGGAGACCACAGGCACGGCAGACGTTCAAAAACACCAAATATGCAGAGAATAAATGGAAGGTAATGGGTGAGTAAAGAACAAATATGGATATGCCTGGTCTGGTGGCTTAGTAAACTAATGCGTCCACTGTAGGGTGCTGTGTTTGGCCTCATTGTCCCAGGTTCACACCCCAGCGGGTCCACTCAGCATTTCATCATTCTGAGGTCGATAAAATGAGTTACCACTGAGTTGAGTAACAATATGCATCTGTTATTCAGCGCCAAGATACCCTTCTGGGTGAGTGTGCGCTTTACAAATACACACGTTATGGCATATCTGTACACGCCCTTTGGTAGGTATCCAGTGAACTCAGTTATAAAATAATTGTAAATAGTAACCAAGTTTTGGGATTCAAAGATTGGCACTTATTTTTATTTTTTTTAATCTCAACTGCTAAAAATATCAATATCTATTCAGTCTTTACCTGTAACATGTCACATTGTAACATGTGACTAACAGATGTTTTGCATGCCTGGTATTAATTAATGTAAGGGAGATCTTAATTTCTGAGTACGTATTTATTGTGTGAAGAGTTAATCAAAGATTCTGGCAGATCTTCATGCAAACCACTTGTATTAAACTGGATATCCAGCAGGTGCATGAATGTGAACCTTAGAAACTGGGTCTTTACAAAGGTAGTAGATAGAGAAAGACAGGCATTTCCATATCAGGCCTTGTGAACAATCCACACCGTTTTGAAATAGGTTCTCATCTTTATAAGTGAGCAGAGCTGGGTCTTCAGGACCAGAGTTAATGTTTGCCAAGCATACACTCAAAGGATGAGACTCGCAGTAAGACCCTTACCCCTTTCTGGCTGGAAACCCCAGTTTCAAAGGCACCACAAGAATGCGTGCTGATATAAACTGTATCAATGACATTCTATAACCTGAAATTCTGCAGTTGTGTAAATTCTACAGTCTCATGTAGAAATCTAAATAAATGATCATCCTACAGATTACAGACTAATATTTTAACACACTACCCCTTGAAGGCAATGATGGATTATCCATCCAAATCTAGAAAGGGGGAAGCAGAATGAGATGTAAAAAGAAATGCAAAAAATTATTCTGTTTAGATAGAGAAGAAACTCTCGACCAGAGGCTGTGCACATCTAGGAGGAGATTCTGCCAGTCGGTCTAGGAATCCCTCACTCTGAAACATGCATTTCTTGTACATCCTGGTATATTACTCCAAGCCTATGGCATAACTTTCTTTGCGTACCAACACCATTAACATAATTGTCCGCTTGAAGAGTACAGCTATGAAGACAACAACAAACATAACTTTGGTCAAGTTTGATGTGTCAAGAAGCAGACGTGGCAATTATCGCCCCAGATTTTGGAACCAACACAGAGACCCTACCAGGATCTGGATCAACCTCAGAAATATGTTCAAACTAGGAGTCAACAATATTGGAGAAACTAAATAAAATACCGATCTTCAATTTATCTATAAAGGATATTGACCCTACAACGGAGACCCTCCTCAACAAAGGCCTGTCTTTCGTTCCGTCCACTACCATCAATAGATTTGAACTTATGAAGGACCGGTTTGCTTTCCTTCGTAGAATCAGATTCAAGAAATTCTTTATGACTCGCGAAACCAATCCGGAACTCAATTACTCGGGGCTCAAACCCCCGTCTAGCTTTATCCCCAACTTAGACCAGCTAGGACCAGAAGTAGAAATATTCTAAAAGGCCGTTATCTCCAAAATACAACAGGCCACGAGATTTGTTCCCAGACCTTCATATAACATGTCCAAGGAGGAAAACTCAGCCCTCAAACAACTTAAGCAGAATGTCAATATCACCATAAAACCTTGTGATAAAGGAGGGGGCATTATTGTGTTTGACACCTCACAATATAAAAACAAAATGAGAGAAATGCTGGGATCCCCACAACATTGCAAAAAGATAAGAGGTGATCCGGAAGTCTAACTGAAAGCTAAGATTCGTAGTCTGGTAGAACAGGCTAACTCTGAAGTGGTGATCTGTAACAAGGAGGCTGAGTTTCTCACTCCTACCCATACCCGTATACCTATTATATATGGAGTGTCCAAGACACAAAGACGCACTCAATCCACAGCTAAGACCGATAGTATCAACCATAGGGGCAGCTACGGAACCCCTTTCAAAATACATTGATGTCTTTGTGAAACCTATTGCATACAAACTTCAGTCGTATGTTAAGGACACGGACCACATTATCTCCAAAATCGTCCTTTCAATGAATCAGTTGATTTTCTGGTAACTATGGACCTGGAGGACCTTTATACAAATATCCCTCAAGGGGAGCCCCTTGGGGTTATCCGGGAAGTTCTTCAGACAGAGAACAATAATAACAACCATGATTTCATTCTAGAATGTCTAGACATTGTACTCCATGACATTTTTTTCGAATTTGATGGGGAATTGTACCAACAGATTAAAAGGGTGTGTGCATGGGGGCAGCATGCGCACCCAGTGTAGCATGTCTCTATATGGGCAACTCTGAGACCAAATATGTTTACAATGAAGTTGCCCCTTTTGCTGAGAACATCTCCAACTGGTCACGCTTTATAGACGATATTTCCGTCATTTGGAGAGGGAATGAGGAAAACCTTGTGGAATTTGTGGAAGGATCAATGCCTGCATTATCAACTTGAAATTTACTGCCAATATAAGCAAGATGAGGGTTGAGTTCCTGGACGTGTGGATTGAATATCATGATCAACAGCTCCAAGTATCTTTATACACGAAACCCACAGCCAGGAATACCCTTCTTCATTTTGGCAGCTTTCACCCTCGCTGTCAAAAACAAGGCAAACCATTCAGCCACTTCCTGCAATCATGCAGGAATTGTACTACTCAAGAGGAATTCTTGAAACATCCAGAGCTCCTCAAACTCAAACTAGCGGCTAGAGGACACCCTAATAAACTGATAGATTCCTTCAGAAGGGCTTGATACTTTAACAAAGATAGCATGTTTATGTCAAAGAATAAACAAACAGATGATAAACTGGTCTGGGTCACCAGGCATTCCAACTTGGATGTAAAGATCAGACAAATTGTTAATGCTCAATGGCATCTGTTGAATATCAACGAGGAGAACAGGCTTGCTCGACCGATGTTTGCCTTTAGAAGAAACTACAATCTGCGTAGCCTGTTGGGCAGAGCAAAATCACGCGAACAGAATTGGTTCTGTCAAACGTTTATCACAGGCATTCACACCATCAAGGGCAACCACAAGTGTGGGACTTGTCAAGCCTGCGCCCATGCCATAGTAGCGGACTCCATCAGAATTAACTAAAGAATTATCCCTCTTAAGGTTATAACGAACTGCCGGTCGTCCAATATTATTTACCTTGTTCTCTGTTTCTGTGGACTCGGATACATCGGCGAAACAGGTCGTGAATGCAGGATTAGAATAGGGGAACATAAATCCAACATCTGCATAGGAAAACGTGCGGATCCCCTGGCCCAAAACTGGATGGACCTGAATCACTCGGAAAAGGATCTTAAATGGACTATCACTGAGAAAGTTATCCCCAGATAGGTAAAGACATCTCTACTACTCGTAAAAAACGTGAGGTATTCTGTATTTCTTCACTTAACACCCACAAAAAGGGTCTGAATGAACACACCCCATGGGAAAATGTATTATGAAGATGCGGTCTGATTGATTCTTAGATCAGGGTTATTTATCTACCTGATCAGTTTCAATTAGCCTTTTCTGATTGCTTGTATTCATGATATCTACTTCTGTACTTGGACCCTATTCGGTTGTAATTTCCTAATTATATACCTGGGTCATTCCATATTAATTTTCTTATACGGACCATGTGAGCTTTCCTTGTTTTCGCCTCCATTATTTACATCGCTTTCGGCTTCTTGACACATCGAACCTGACGTAGCTCTCCATTCCAATATGGCCCCCACGTTATTGTTGCTTTTAGACCAAGTGGAGGTGTATCTCCAGACTCCCTCTCTTAGCATGCCGGGATATTTAGGTCCCGGCCTCCCGCCATGCTGCCTGTTAGCAGCTTTCCATCTTGTGTGTGGCAGCGGCCACACTTCTCGACTGTAGGCAATTCTGTCCTTCCGATCAGGTGGGATCCAGCAAAAATGGAAGCTTGCGATAGTGCTCCCCGTATGGAAAAAACCTTCAGCCAATCCCCTGCAATTAGAAAATCTGTGCCCCATCTTGCTATTGCCATTCTTTGCAAAAATAATGGATAAAACTGTGGACAGCCAACTCACAAGTTTTATCGATTCTAATGACTTACTTCATCCAACTGGTTTTAGGACCTCTTACTCCACGGAGTCTGCCCACCTTCTCGCCACCGAAACTTTGAGACGGAGTGTGGATGAAGGGCAAACAGCCACTCTGGTGTTATTAGATCTAAGTGCGGCCTTCAACACCATATTGCACAATCTACTCCTTCAGAGGCTTAGGGGGTGCGGTGTCGGTGGTACAGCACTGCTCTAGAGCACTTCTTTCCTCCAAGTCCGTAGCTTTTAAGTCGCCCAAAACCCGCATATGTCAGATAGCATCTCTCTAACGCAAGAGGTACCACAGGGCTCAATACTGAGCCCAACTTTATTCAACTTATATATTTGCCCCTTAGCGGAAATTGTGGAAAGACACAATGTCAAAATTGTCTCATATGCAGACGATACGCAGCTCATAGTCACCTTATCACAAGATGCTGATGCTGCTGCGGCCCAAGTATCCCTATGCCTAGAAGAACTAGCCTTCTGGATGACAATAACTGCCTTAAACTAAACGGCAACAAAATGGAGGTAATGATAGTTGGCTATTTGGTCATCAGCTTGGTGGCCTGAGGTCTTGGGCCAAACCTCGACCCCTTAATCTAAAACCAAAAACATGGGTGTATGGTTTGACCGCAAACTCTCGTTTGAGAGTCAAATAAGTAGTGAAGCCGGTAAATGCTTTGGGACTCTTAAGGTCCTGAGGAAACTCCTGGACCTACTACCAATAACAGCCAGGAAAAATATTGTACATGCTCTAGTAACATCTCGAATAGGCTATTGTAACATCCTTTACCTTGGGGCCACCAAGGGTAGCCTGATTAAACTCCATCACATTCAAAATGCAGCTGCCCGCTTAGTCCTAAATCTTCCCAGAAGAACATGCATCTCAAAAGCCTTGACTACTCTACACTGGCTCCCAGTAGAGAAGAGAATTATTTACAAGGCATTGCGCAACTGTCACAGAACCCGAATGGACAAAGGGCCTAGATATCTGCGACTTATGGTAATACCTTACACAAGCTCACGGAACTTAAGATACGCTAGGGATAACCTAGTATGGGTGCCTCGAGTGCAGAGGGCCAGGTTGGGTGCCCGGTCCTTCAGTTATCTGGCAGCCAAAACTTGAAACTCCTTACTGCCAAACTTGAGAGCAGAACCTATGGAAAGGGCCTTTGGCAACGGACTTAAAATCTGGCTATTCAGAACACGAGCAGGCACTGTATAAGGTTCTGATATCCCTGGTCTTTTTTGGTCAAACCCGATTACCTTATATATACAAATCCTCTGCACACGTTCAAAAGTAAATACATAAAGTTACATTAAATATCACAATGATGCTTGTCTTTATATTTTCAGATGTCTTTAATTCAAGATCTTTAAGCTTTCTTAGCCAACACGTGTTTCGTCGCTGTTACAGGGGATTACCCAGCGACTTCTTCAGGGCTAAGGGAATATATAAACAGGTACTTGTTCATGTATGCAATAGTAGTAAGAACACTTTACTTACCTGTAGGTGAAATCATGCGCTTTACAAATGGAAAATATATATATATATATTCACTGAAAAAACCATAGGTTTCAGGCACGTTATAGTTAGAAATTAGCATTTAAAAAACCTTTGAAATTCACTGAAAAAACCATAGGTTTCAGGCACGTTATAGTTAGAAATTAGCATTTAAAAAACCTTAGAAATTCACTGAAAAAACCATAGGTTTCAGGGACGTTATAGTTAGAAATTTGCATTTAAAAAACCTTAGAAATTCACTGAAAAAAACCATAGGATTTAGGGAAAGTTATAGTTAGTTGGACATTGCACTCGTACAAAACCCGTGAAATTCCCCCGTTCTAGTTAGTTCAGCTAACTATAACTCGCGCCCCCGCAATGCACTGATGATGACGTCACATATTACATCACTCATGACATGGTCAGTGACATCACTGATGACATCACTGATGACATCACTGATGACATCACTGATGACATCACTGATGCCATCATCCATGTGATAATTTGATGCATCTTCTCACACCCTAATATAACTTTTGATACACCCACTCTAAATTACAGACTGCCATTCTCAAAACCATAGACACTCCAACACCAAAAACTACATACCCACTCACTGATTCTTAGGTCTACACACACATCCACTCACTCACCCGTACAGTCACTCATACTTACGGTCACACTTCCTGGTTTGGAGTGTTGACAGCCAATTAGCATACAGCTCGTGATCGGGAGGGTGCGCGGATCCTCCGCGGCCATAGATATATATGTGTTTTTTACTTTTGATTTTCTCAGCAACTACTGAACGGATTTACACCATTTAACAAAAAGGGTTCTTTCTGAACCAAGAACTACCTCTTTGCCAAATTTGGTGTAATTTCGTTCAGCAGTTCGGGCTGTAGCCGTGTCTAAAGTTTCCTATGGAAAATTGCACGGGGAAAACACGTTTTGGGACCCCCCTTTTTTTTTCCGCAGCCCCCCTCCTCAAAAAAATAATAAAAAGAGTGGCCATGCCCCGGGTGATGGGGTCCCCGGGGCCGGAATCGGCCACGGGAGGGGGGCCACCCGGCCCCCTTCCCGTTTAAAAAAGAAGAAAAAAAAGGGGTAAGGCCCTGGGGGATGGGGTCCCCAGGGCCCAAAAAAAGGAAAAAGGAAGGGGGGCCACACAGCCCCCCTTCGAAAAAAAAAAAAAAAACGATCGTGCCGCAGGCCCCGCCCCCTTCCTTTACCACTCTGCAAACGCGCCCCCTGGCGCGTTTGCAGAGGGGGAACGAATTCCCCTTGAATACTGGGGGTCCCTGGGGGCCAACTAGCCCACCAGTTACCTCCAGTATGCGCCAGGGGGCTGCGTTGCAGAGAGGTGTACAGAGGCCACGCCCCTTTTTACACCTCTCTGCAACGCAGCTCTGTGGCGTTTACTGGAGGTACCTGGTGGGATAGTTGGACCCCAGGGACCCTCAGGATTCAAGGGACTTAATCCCCAACCTAACACGCGCCACGGGGCGCGTTTGCACAGTGGTGAAGGGAGGGGCGGGGCTTCAGGTGACATGTGTGCAAACAGGCCCCGTGGCGCGTTTTAAGATGGGGAATTAAATCCCCTTCAATCCTGAGGGTCCCTGGGGGCCAACTAGCCCACCAGGTACCTCCAGTAAGCGCCACGGAGCTGCGTTGCAGAGTGTTGTAAAAAGGGGCGTGGCCTCTGAACACCTCTCTGCAACGCAGCTCTCTGGCGCATACTGGAGGTATCTGGTGGGCCAGTTGGCCACTAGGGACCCTCGGGATTGAGGAGGAATTAATTCTCCAACTTAAAACGCGCCACAGGGCGTGTTTGCAGACATGTCACCTCAGGCCCCACCCCTTCCTTCACCATTGTGCAAATATTCCTCCAAAATCAGCCGAACTACGAATTCCGATTTACTCACCTGTTATCAGGAGAGACCTCAGTGCTGCATCTTTGAGCCCAGTACTGATCCTGAAAAGTAATTTTAACCGTACTTACCAGTAACTTGAATTTCCTTCCATAGGATATCATTGCCTGCTTTTTGTTGAAAAAGTTTCTAAGTGTCGATTTTTGAAACATACAAATCTTCCTCTAAAATCAGCAGAACTACGAATTCCGATTTACTCACCTGTTATCAGGAGAGACCTCAGTGCTGCATCTTTGAGCCCAGTACTAATCCTGAAAAGTAATTTTAACCGTACTTACCAGTAACTTGAATTTCCTTCCATAGGCTAACATTGACTGGTTTCACTTGGAAATTCTTCTAAATGTGGAGTTTTGGAACTTTATAATATTCCTCTAAAATCAGCCGAACTACGAATTCCGATTTACTCACCTGTTATCAGGAGAGAACCCAGTGCTGCATCTTTTAGCCCAGCACTGACCCTGATAAGTAATTCTAACCGTACTTACCAGTAACTTGTATTTCCTTCCATTGGAATCCATTGTCTGGTTTTCCGCAGAAAAGTTTCAAAGTGTCGTTTTTCACAAACTACAAATATTCCTTAAAAATCGCCTGTATGACTTAAACGCATTCTTTCAACTGTTTACAGGAGATGCACCAGTGCTGGATCCAGGATCCACCACTGAGTAAGAAAAAAGTAACGATAACACTACTTATCTGCTAAGTGAATTTCCTCCCATAGGATAACATTGGTGATTCTATGTGAAAAAGTTTCGAAGTGTCAAGTTTTAAAATACAATAATATTCCTTAAAAATCACTACTGTAACTAAAACGCTTTTACTCAACTGTTTACAGGAGATGTCCCAGGACTGAATCTAGGATCCAGTCCTGTGGTTAGAAAAGTAATCCATAAAGTAACTAATTGCATTTAACTAGAAATTCACATTGAGCTCAATGTTGCATTGTTTGAAATTGTGTTGCCCATTGCAACAACTGTAACTACTGTACTTAAAAGTCTATTGCCTATTTGCAAAGTATTTAAACTAAAGTAATTCATTCTGAGAAAGTATATTTTGTAATGTAATGTATAATGTAATTACAATGTAATTTAAAAAATAAAATATCTAAAAATAAATAGTTTAAAAAAATGTAGTAAATCAGTATCAAAAAAAAATATATAACAATTAATACATTTAAAAATTGTCATTTACAAAACCTTTGAAATTCACTGAAAAAAACAATAGGTTTCAGACATGTTAGAGTTAGGAATTAGCATTTAAAAAACCTTTGAAATTCACTGAAAAAACCATAGGTTTCAGGCACGTTATAGTTAGAAATTAGCATTTAAAAAACCTTTGAAATTCACTGAAAAAACCATAGGTTTCAGACACGTTATAGTTAGAAATTAGCATTTAAAAAACCTTTGAAATTCACTGAAAAAACCATAGGTTTCAGACACGTTATAGTTAGAAATTTGCATTTAAAAAACCTTACAAATTCACAAAAAAAACCATAGGTTTTAGGGACAGTTATAGTTAGTTGGACATTGCACTCGTACAAAACCCGTGAAATTCCCCGGTTATAGTTAGTTCAGCTAACTATAACTCGCGCCCCGCAATGCACTGCTGATGACGTCACATATTACATCACTCATGACATGGTCAGTGACATCACTGATGACATCACTGATGACATCTCAAATGACATCACTGATGACATCATCCACGTGATAATCTGATGCACCTCCTCACACCCTAATATAACCTTTGATACACCCACTCTAAATTACAGACTGCCATTCGCAAAACCATAGACACTCCAACACCAATAACTACATACCCACTCATTGATTCTTAGGTCTACACACACATCCACTCACTCACCTGTACAGTCACTCATACTTACGGTCACTCAGTACAGGACTATCATATGCACTCATACTCCTATATAGACACTCAAACACCGCCACTCATCCATAGAGGTACTCACACACCTAGTCAGTCATGCAAATAATTAATCACACTGCCATTTACTCACCTATACATTTATACACATACCAGCTCAATTACTCATACAAATACTAGCACATTCTTACGCTCTTATACAATCACTGATGCAAGCACACACTCATCCATACAGTCACTCTCACAATCACACACTCTCGCTTATAGCTATTTATATACTCCAACACACATATATACTGCCTTTCACATATGTAGTTACTCACACATGTACCACTGGGACATACATTCACTCACTAATACACTCTTACACACACTTACCCACCCATACAGTCTATTACAGATGCACTCTTGAAACCATCCACCCAGTGAATCACCCACTCACACATCTATGCACAGAGTCGCACCCACCCCACCCACACAAATACTCAGGCACCCATACAGATACTCAGACAACCAATCAATAACTCATATAGACACTCATGTAGCTATTCACAAACCCATGCAGCCACTTACACAGCAACAGACAGACGGATACAGACATTCACCCAGTTTAGTCACTAACCCATGCATTCAGTAAGATACGTTTAATCACTCACTTACAGAGTTAGTCACGCACCTACTAAATCATCCATACAGACACTTACACACCCACTCATTCTTCAATACGCCTTTCCCTATATATATTAAACATATTTAAACTTTACAGAAACACACAGTCACTGGATGATGTCATTTGAGATGTCATCAGTGATGTCACTGACCATGTCATGAGTGATGTAATATGTGACGTCATCAGCAGTGCATTGCGGGCGCGAGTTATAGTTAGCTGAACTAACTATAACGGGGGAATTTCACGGGTTTTGTACGAGTGCAATGTCCAACTAACTATAACTGTCCCTAAAACCTATGGTTTTTTCAGTGAATTTGTAAGGTTTTTTAAATGCAAATTTCTAACTATAACGTGTCTGAAACCTATGGTTTTTTCAGTGAATTTCAAAGGTTTTTTAAATGCTAATTTCTAAGTATAACGTGTCTGAAACCTATGGTTTTTTCAGGACACAAGTGGACTTCATCCCCCGAGCAGCAGTGCGCCAAAAGCCGCATTTGCAGAGTGGTGTAAAAAGGGGGCGTGGCCTCGGACCACCTCTCAGCAATTCCACTGTGTGGGGCTTAGTGGAGTTAAGTGGTAGGCTAGTTGGCCCCTAAGCACCCCCAGCAGCGAAGGGGACTTCAATCCCCATCGAAGAGCGCACCAGGGAGCGCGTTTGCAGAGTGGTGGGCAAAGGGGGCGTGGCCTGCTATGAGAACTTAGCAATCCTGCTGTGTGGGACTTACTGGAGGTAATAGGAGGGGGAGTTGGCCCCAAGGTTGTCCTTAGGGGCTAACTACCCCTCCTGTTACCTCCAGTAAGTCCCACACAGAGGGATTGCTAAAACGTCTTTGGAGGCCACGCCCCCCTTTCTCCACCACTCTGCAAATGCGTCTCCTAGCAGACTACGGGATGGGGATGAAGTCCACTTTCCTCCTGAGGGACTTTGGGGGCCAAGAAGCCCTCCTGGTACCTCCTGGAAGTCCTACACAGCGGAATTCCTGAGCGCTGGTCGGAGGCCCAGCACCCTTTCTCCACCACTCTGCAAACGCGTCTACTAGTTAAAGAAGTGTTTGCAATGCAATAGGTTTCGCATTTGCGAGAGTTAGAGCTATTGGCGTTGTAAACGTAAACGTTTTTTACTAATGTTTTTTGGAGTGAAGTGGATGTACGTTGTGTGTAGTGGAATTATGTGGTAAGTTGTGCAGTGAAATTATGTGGATAAAAGTATGTGGTATTTAGTGTGTAGGAATTATGTAGAGTGGGATTATGTGGTATGGTAGTCTTTGTTGAGGAGTGGTAACCTCAGGTTTAGTCTTCCTCGTTTCCATAGAAGCTCAACTATGAACTCAGTGAGACAAAAAAAGAAGGAATCACTGAGGAGCACTTGTGGACCTAGTCAGAGGTATGAGCAGGGCCACTGGAATTATGCAACTGTTTGGCTGCACCGACTTTCGCACAATTATACATTTTCGGCATTAGCCACATAATCCATCATCTGCTCCCTAATCTGCAGATTTGAACAAAAAAAGCCTTGTTTCTAGCTCAAACATTACCAAAAATGCAGCGACACGTGTTACAGCGTGGTGGAAGGCCCTTTGCAAACCTAGAACTTATTGCTAAATGTGGGCGTTAAATTGGTACTAATGGTGTGCAAGCCACTCTTGCTTTCTTCTGCGCCTCTCTTGCCTCTTTCTGCATTTCTGTGGCTTCTTTCTGCACATTTCTTTCTTTTTCTGCACTTCTCTTGCCTCTTTCTGCAAATCTCTTCTACTTTCTGTACCTCTCTTGACTCTTTCTGCACCTGTTGCCTCTTTCTGCACCCTTCTTCCCTCTTTCTGCACCCTTCTTGTCTTTCAGCACCTGTTGCTTCTTTCTGCACTTCTCTTCCTTCTTTCTGCACCTCTTGCCTCTGTCTGCACACCTGTTCCCTCTTTCTGCACCCCTTTTGCCTGTTTCTGCCACTCTCTTGCCTCTTTCTGCACCTCTCTTGCCACTTTCTGCACCTCTCTTGCCACTTTCTGCACCCTTCTTAACTTTTTTGCATCCCTCTTGCCTCTTTCTGTTCTCTTGCCATTTTCTGCACCTCTCTTGCCTCTTTCTGCACATCACTTGCCCCTTTCTGCACATCACTTGCCCCTTTCTGCACTTCTCTTGCTTCTTTACACTTCTGTTGCTTCTTTCTGCACCCCTCCTGCCTCTTTCTGCACCCCTCTTGCCTCTTTTTGAACCTCTGTTGGTTCTTTCTGCACTTCTCTTCCTTCTTTCTACACCTCTGTTGCTTCTTTCGGCAATTCTCTTGCCTCTTTCTACACTTCTCTTCCTTCTTTCTGCACCCCTCCTGACTCTTTCTGTAACTCTCTTGCCTCTTTGTGCACCTCTCCTACCTCTTTCTGTACCCCTCTTGCCTCTTTTTGCACCTCTGTTGGTTCTTTCTGCACTTCTCTTGCTTCTATCAACACCTCTGTTGCTTCTTTCAGCAATTCTCTTGCCTCTTTCTGCACTTCTCTTGATTGTTTCTGCACCTCTCTTGCGTCTTTCTGCACCTCTGTTGCCTCTTTCTGCACTTCACTTGCTTCTTTCGGCACCTCTCTTGCCTCTTTCGGCACCTCTCTTGCTTTTTTCTGTACTTCTCTTGCCTCTTTTTGCACCTCTGACTTAGAGATAGTTTTAATGCCCCTGCCCTAGAATGTACTAGGGCTTTACAGGGGAGGTCATGGCAATCACAGGGGTACCCCAACCCATAGTGTACCCTAGAGTATGTAGGTGTTTTCACTGTATTCCAAGTGTCTTTCAGCATAACACAGGCTCCGGGCCTGGTTAGTCAGAGTCAGTTACCACCAGTACCAGTCAGCAAAAAGTTCGGTGCACAGGATGACTTTGCAACAAGGCCTCTTTCTGCACCCCTGTTGGTTCTTTCTGTATATCTCTTGCTTCTTTTTGCACCTTTGTCTTTCTGGACTTCTGTTGCCTCTTTCTGCATTTTTCTTGCTTCTTTCTGCGCCTTTCTTCCTCTTTCTGCACATGTCCTACCTATGTAGGCATAGTTAGAAATTTGCATTTAAAAAACCTTTGAAATTCACTGAAAAAACCATAGGTTTCAGGGACGTTATAGTTAGAAATTATCATTTAAAAAACCTTTGAAATTCAATGAAAAAACCACAGGTTTCAGGGACGTTATATTTAGTTGGACATTTCACTCGTACAAAACCAGAGAAATTCGGCCGTTATAGTTAGTTGAGCTAACTATAACTCGCGCCCCCGCAATGCACTGCTGATGACGTCACATATTACATCATTCATGACATGGTCAGTGACATCACTGATGACATCATCCACGTGATAATCTGATGCACCTCCTCACACCCTAAAATAACCTTTGATACACCCACTCTAAAATACAGACTACCATTTTCGAAACCATAGACACACCAATACCAGTTACTACATACCCACTCACTGATTCCTAGGTCTACACACACATCCACTCGTTCACCCATACAGTCACTCATACATGCAGTCACTCATCAATACAGCACTCTCACATGCACTCATACACCTATACAGACACTCACACACACCGCCACTCATCCATAGTTACTCACATACCTAGTCAGTCATGCAAAGAATCAATCACACTCCCATTTACTCACCTATACAGTTATACACACACCACCTCACTTATTCATACAGATACTAAAACATACTTACTCTCTTATACAATCACTGATACAAGCACACACTCATCCATACAGCCACTCTCACAATCACTCTCTCACATATAGTGATTTATATACTCCAACACTCACATATACTGCCTTTCACATATGTAGTTACTCACACATGTACCACTGAGACATCCATTCACTCACCAACACACCCATACACACACACACACACACACACACACCCACCCATACAGCCCTTCAAAGATGCACTCTTGAACCCATACACCCAGTGAATTACCCACTCACATCTATGCACAGACTCACACACCCCCCACCCACCTACACAGACACTCAGGCACCCATACAGATACTCAGACAACCAATCAATAACCCATATAGACACTCATGTAGCTACTCACCAACCCATGCAGCCATTTACACACCAACTGACAGACTGATTGACATTTACATAGTTTACTTACTAACCCATGCATTCAGCAACACACGTTTAATCACTCACTTATAGAGTCAGTCACGCACCTACTAAATCATCTATTCAGACACTCATACAGCCACTCATACTTCAATACACCTTGGCATATATATATATAAAAAACATATTTAAACTTTACAGAAACACAGTCACTGGATGATGTCATTTGAGAGGTCATCAGTGGTGTCACTGACCATGTCATGAATGATGTAATATGTGACGTCATCAGCAGTGCATTGCGGGGGCGCGAGTTATAGTTAGCTTAACTAACTATAACGGACGAATTTCTCTGGTTTTCTACGAGTGAAATGTCCAACTAACTATAGCATCCCTGAAACCTGTGGTTTTTTCAGTGAATAAATATATATATATATATATATATATATATATATATATATATATGCGCAAAAACAGATGCAGAGAACTCTGGGTAGTTCTCAAGTTTAGGTGGAAAGCAGCTCCAGTAAGAGCACTCTCAACACCAGCGACACAGTGTCGCTGGTGTTGAGTGCGCTCTTACTGGAGCTGCTTTCCACCTAAACTTGAGAACTACCCAGAGTTCTCTGCTTCTGTTTTTGCATAATTTATTCGTCACCCTATGCCTGAAAGGGTTTTGTTTTGACTTATACTGGGTGCTCCCTTGTGTCTGGACAAAGCTATACCTCTCTGAAGAGCTCTAACGAGAGCGTAACCCGTGTCAGGGGTTGCTTTTATTCATTTCAGGTTGGCTTGGATGGTATTTTACCAATCCAAAGCTGTAATACTGTGCCTGGAGTGGTAAAAGGCTTTGGCCATTTTACAGCTCGGCAGGGATAGCACTGTGCTAATCCTATGCTTAAAGACTTTGCTGTAAAAATGGCAAAAGACTGTCCCTTTCTATCTCGGCGTGGATAGCACTGCGCTAATCCTATGCTTAAAAACTTTGATAGAAAAGCAGACATTTGAGGTGAGCAAATGTAGATTGTCGCTGGTGTTGAGAGTGCTCTTACTGGAGCTGCTTTCCACCTAAACTTGAGAACTACCCAGAGTTCTCTGCTTCTGTTTTTGCATATTTTATTCGTCACTCTATGCCTGAAAGGGTTTTGTTTTGATATATATATATACATATATATACACACACTGAAAAAAACAAAGGTTACAGGGACACTCTAGTTAGGTTCAGATTTTACACACAGAAAACCATAGAAATTCAGTAGTTATAGTTATCTCATGTAACTATAACTCGTGCACTAAGATAACTATAACTCAGATGTTGACGGCGTCATACACAAACCATATTGATAACAAGGCGGTTGTCATTCAGGTGACCTTAACTGACAAAGTCGATAATGATGTACCTTATGGAGGATGGCGTGAAATTAGAATGCCGGCGCTAACAAGGTGCTCCTCATCTTAGTCAGCGACAATGAAGTTGGCAATCAGAGGTCACAGGCTCACTAACAGCCATATTAGTCTTCGAGCATGGGAGTGGAAGAATCTTCACACAGGACCCCATCGTAGTGAGTTTTGTGGCTTTCACCCTGTAATTCTGTGTGATACCAATAACCTTTCTGAACATTTTTTTATTTATTTATCTTTTCACGGTCAGTGATTGTGTATTGGTATCTTTGAAGGATGTCTGATATTCATCATTTAAGACACTAAAGAAAAAAAGCAGCCCAGACGTATTTGTCGGGGGCTCCCTTCATAGACTGTCCTCCCCCTTGGTTTCGAGGGCGTTTCGGGCCTATTATTAGTTCGAGGGTCTCATCAGGACTGTGTTAACCTGGGGGCTTAAAAAAGAGGGGGCCGTATTAGTAATACCATATCTTTTGATCGGACTAGTTGGAGACAAAATTGCCAAGGGAGGTACGCTTAACCAAAATTAGTAGGAAAGCAATTATTTCTTCGTGTTATCTCCAGGAGAACAATATCCAGAGAATTACAGTTTTTATTTATACTGATTCTTCTCAACCAGCCCCTGGGTCTGGAAGAAAGAAAATGGGAGGCTGAAGTGGGCCAATCTTGATAATTCATGGCATAGTGTCATGGTGTCATTGGTCATGTTTAAAGGGTCATGTAAATCTCACCTTGAAGCAGGCCGCATTCAAAAGAGCGGCATCAACCACCAATAGGTGAAAGAGGGAAGAAAAACTCACCGATGTGGAGGGGGTTAGTAATATCCCCCACCGTCTTCGGATGAAAGACAGGCCGAAGTCCTGCTAGAAACGCTGAAATAAATTGGAATAGAAGGACTCCAGTTTAACAGAGGCCCGACTACCTTAGATTTAGATAAGGGTGCGGGGCTCTGGAGATCGGGTGAGGTAAGCAGTAATTATCTTATCCAAGTAGAGCGATTAGCAGAATTACTGGTTGCTGCTCGGAATTTGTGTAATTGCGCAAAACAATGGATACGAAGGGGAGGCGAACTCCCGATCGGAGATTGGTCAGAGGTTTACAGCACCTCTGCCCACATTCAGGGATTGTATAGTGTCGGGTGATGCCACAACCGGAATGATCCCATAAGTGATTCTACTGAGATGCAACACTAGATCAGCAAGGATTGCTGACGTTTGAATAAAACGGAATGAGCGTTTAGCCTAAAAGTTTATACAGTGAATTATTCATTCTACGAGGAAATCCTTCCAAATGTAATTTCTCATTTTTATCTGGTGTGGATACATTTGCTGTTCTAGCACATAACAGAAAAACATTTGAGGACCAAGGATATATATCCTGCTAACGAACATATTTGCATCGCATGTGTGCTAGGTTATGGATACAAGTTCACGGTTCTGGATGGCATTAATTTTAACGTTTAGCCTAAAGGTTTATACATTGAATTATTCATTCTACGAGGAATTACTTATTCCTTCTAAGTTTAAATTATCATTTTTTCTAGTGTAGATACATTTGCTGTTCTAACACATTAACAGAAAAACATTTATAGACCAAGGATATATATCGTGCTAACGAAAACTCTTATAATGAACATAACATTTTCGCTGGTAAACATAAGTTACATTTTAAGGGAAGGCATGTGTAACAGGAACCAAACATATAGTGTAAACATATAAGGTACATATAATTACATAGAAACCAGAACGGATTTTTAGGATGGCTTTTTTACATTGTATCCGGAAAAGTATGCATTACATATTCCAATAAATCCAGTCGCAGTTTCTCGTATTTTGTTTAACATAATTTAATCATTTATTTACACGAAAGGGAACAAGTGTGCATGGTGGGGAGGAAGGGGAATAGCAAGTTAGTTCGTCAAGGTTACGAAGGTGCGCCATTCCTCCACCGTATTTAAACCTTGTCTGATAGAATTACATCTATCGATCCACTTGCATTCTACCCTTTGTAAAATCGAAGGGACATTTCCACCTCTCAGTGGCAGATTGGCTCTCTCAATGACCTGCCATCTCACATTTTCTGGTGTATGTTGTTTTTGTGTTGTACTAGGGGAGCAGTCTCAATTTGGCAACGTATCCTGCTCCTATGTTGTCCAATCTGTTGTGTTTTCTGTCCAATATATTTAAAATTACATGGACACCAGATGCAGTAGATCAAGTTCCTTCAGGAACAGTTGGTGTGCTGTTCTAAAGTCACTTTCACTTCTTCATGTAAAAACTCCTTTGTGTCAGTAGTATATTGGCAAGCCAAGCAGTTGCCATATTTATAGTATCCTCTTACGGGGGATAGACCCCACATTTCTGATCTGGGGTTCAGAGGTATTGTTAAGCAAGTGTCTGAGTGCACTAGATCTCTGATGTTTTTCCCTTTTCTATATGAGAACAAGGGAAGTTTTTTTTAAATGCTCATAGTATTTAGTACAGACCAATGTTGTTTGATGGTTTTCACGATTTTAGTAGTATCTGGACAGAAGCACAAGTTACTAACTTGTGTAACGATATATCTGTAAGAGACAGTAGTTAGTGACAGATTCCTTACCTTAGAATATCCCCAGGCGTCAGGCTGGATCCGGAAAGTTTTTTGCGTAGCAGTACCCTTGCGCGTCGGTAGGCGGCGTCGTGCGGCTCCGCGTCCGGCGTCGTGATCGCCGGGATGACGTCGCGGGCAGTACTTAGGCGCCGCCCCTGCGCGCTGACGTCAGTTCTGTACACGACTTTCCGCGCCAGGAACGCAGAGCCATGCAAGAAGCTGACATAGGTGTCTGAAAAATACTAGGGCCCTGAAAGGGATGTCCTTAACCCTAGAAATCAGTTTGCAGAACGGGGAGGATGGGTGGGGCGGTAAGGAATCTGTCACTAACTACTGTCTCTTACAGATATATCGTTACACAAGTTAGTAACTTGTGCATCTGAAAGAGACACGTTAGTGACAGATTCCTTAACCTTAGAATAGATACCCCAGCAATACCAACCCCGGTGGTGGGTCTGCGAACAAAGATCAGACAAGGAAGTCCTGGAGGACAGAACGGCCAAAGAAGCCGTCCCTCCGGACCTGACTGTCAAGGCAGTAATGCTTAGTAAACGTGTGCAGCGAGGCCCACGTAGCTGCCTGACAGATAACCGGCAGCGGAACACCGCGGCCCAAGGCCGTGGTAGCAGCCGTTGCCCTGGTGGAATGGGCACGCAGCCCAACAGGAGGTTCCTTTTTAGCCAAAGAATAGCAGGTCTTGATGCACAAGGTAACCCAGCGGGAGATGGTCCTCTTGTGCACCGCCCGACCTTTTTGGCGCCCACGTAGCCAACAAAGAGCTGGTCATCCACCCGGAAGTGTTTTGTGCGGTCAATATAGAAAGAGAGCGCACGTTTTGGGTCCAGACGGTGGAGCCTCTCTTCCTCTCTGGAAGGATGCGGAGGCGGAAAGAAGGTGGGCAAAGTGATGGTCTGCCCAATGTGGAAAGCAGTAACCACCTTTGGCAAGAAGGACGGACGCGTCCGAAGAACAACCTTGTCTGGATGAACAGACAGAAAGGGAGGTTTGCAAGATAGATCCTGGAGCTCACTCACCCGCCGAGCGGAGGTGATGGCCACCAGAAAGGCTGTCTTCAGAGTCAGAAGACGAAGAGGACAGTTATGTAGAGGCTCAAAGGGAGCGCACATTAAAAAGGTAAGAACCAAGTTCAAGTCCCACTGAGGCATCACAAACGGAACAGGAGGGAAGAGGTGAGTAATGCCTTTTAAGAACCTGTTAACAACAGGGGACTTGAAAAGGGAGGGCTGATCAGGGAGCCTGAGGAAGGCCGAGATAGCACAAAGATAACCCTTGATGGTACCCAGGGCAGAACCCTGTTGGGCCAAAGAGAGAAGGAACAGAAGGACCTCAGAAAGAGGGGCAGAAAGGGGATTCACAGCCTTTGCTGTGCACCATGCCACAAATTTGTTCCACCTGCAGGCGTATACCACCTTAGTGGAGGGACGCCTGGCTGCCAGAATCACATCACAAACTTCGGGAGGCAAGTCGAAAGGAATCAACTGCCGCCGCTCAATCTCCACGCAAGCAGGTGTAGACTGGACAGGTTCGGGTGGAGGACCGTCCCCTGCTGCTGCGACAGAAGATCCTCCCGAAGAGGCAGACGGATCGGGGGATCTACGCTCATATTGAGTAGCTCGGGATACCAAACTCTTCGAGCCCAGTCCGGAGCCACAAGAATGACTTGGGCCCAGTCGTGCCGAATCTTCTTCAACACTCTGGGTAGAAGTGGTATAGGCGGAAAGGCGTACAATAGACCGCAACTCCACTCGTGACGAAAAGCGTCGCCGAGCGAGTGCCGCCTTGGAAATTCCAACGCGCAGAACTGATGACATTGCGCGTTCTCTTCGGTGGCGAATAGATCTAACCAAGGCTCTCCCCACTGTAGAAAGAGTCCTTGCGCCACTTCCGAGTGAAGACGCCATTCGTGATCCATCATGCACCTGCGGCTGGAGTTCGTCCGCCCTGGCGTTCAGGGAACCTGCCAGGTGTTGAACCACCAGGAACATGCCCTGATGTTCCAGCCATGTCCAGAGGCGCAGAGCCTCCTGACAAAGGGTCCACGACCCCACCCCGCCTTGTTTGTTGCAGTACCACATGGCGGTGGTGTTGTCTGTGAACACCTGCACTACCTTCCCTTTGACAGAGGGAAGGAATGCCTTGAGTGCAAGTCGGATCGCCCGGAGCTCCAGAAGGTTGATATGGAGCCGGGACTCCGCCGGAGACCAGAGGCCTCTGATCTCCGCCTCTCCCATGTGACCGCCCCATCCCAGAAGAGACGCCGTCCGTCACAACTGTGTGCTCTGGCTGGGGAAGGGAGAGGGATCTGTCCATGACCCATTGCCGGTTCGAGAGCCACCACTGCAACTGTTTTGCAGTCCCCTCCGAGATCTGGACGTGATCGGACAGGTCGCCCTGGTGCTGCGCCCACTGGAACTTCAGGTCCCACTGCAGAGCCCGCATATGCCATCTGGCATTAGTGACCAGCAGGATGCAGGAGGCCATGAGGCCCAGCAGCCTCAGGGTCATCCGTACCGAAACCCAGGATAAGGGCTGAAAGATCGGAATCATAGCCTGAATATCCCGGACTCGCCGTTCGGGAGGATAGGCCCGAAACTGCGTCGTGTCCAGAACTGCTCCGATGAAAAGGAGCTGTGGAGAAGGAATCAGATGCGACTTTGGCACATTGATGGAGAACCCCAGCGAGTGCAGGAGTTCGGCCGTAGTCTGGAGGTGGGAGACAACTGCCTGGGACGAGCCCGCCTTCAGCAGCCAGTCGTCGAGGTAGGGGAAGACTGAAACCCCTGCCCGGCGCAGATGAGCTGCGACCACCGCCATCACTTTCGTGAACACCCGAGGGGCACTGGTAAGGCCAAAGGGGAGCACGGTGAACTGAAAATGCTCGAGGCCTACCGTGAACCGAAGGTAACGCCGGTGGGCCGGCAGGACGGGGATGTGGAAATAGGCGTCCTGCAAGTCCAACGCTACCAACCAGTCTCCGGGGTCGAGGGCAGTCAAGACCTGAGCTAGGGTGAGCATCTTGAACTTCTCCTTCCGGAGGAAGCGATTGACGTTCCGGAGGTCCAAGATAGGACGCATGTCCTCCTTGTCCTTTTTGGGCACCAGAAAGTAGTGGGAGTAGCAACCACGCCCTACTTCTGGGGTCGGAACATGCTCGATGGCCCTCTTGGCCAAGAGGGCCGTGACTTCCTTCTGTAGAAGCACCAAGTGATCCCCTGACATGCGGTGGAATTGAGGTGGCATGGCTGGGGGGTGGTCTCGAAGGGGAGGGAGTAGCCCCTTCGGACAATGTCCAAGACCCACTTGTCCGAGGTGATGGGACGCCAGTGGTGAAGGTGATGGCGGACCCTGCCCTCGACTGGCGTGCTGTGCACCTGAAAGGAGGGACTAGGAGGGCTTGGAGGCCGCGGACGGGTTGGAGGTGGTGGCCTGACCCGCACGCTGGTTGCCCGAACCGCCACGGCGGTATCCACGTCCTCGGCCACGCGAAGGCGCTTGCTGCGCGGGCCATTGGCCGGGCTGTGGACGTGACTGGGCGCCCCTTCCGTGGCCACGAAAGGGGCGAAAAGCAGACATTTGCGGAGGGCGCACAACAGCAAGGCCCAGGGACTTAGCAGTAGCCCGTGAGTCCTTGAAACGCTCCAGCGCATGGTCTGCCTTTGAACCAAAAAGACCGACTCCATCAAAGGGCATGTCCATGAGAGTATTCTGGACATCCCCTGAAAACCAGTGGTTCTCAGCCAGGCGTGGCGACGCAGCGCCACCGTCGTTGCAAGCGATCTGCCCAGCGAGTCGGCGGTATCAAGGCCACAGCGGATGGTATACTTAGCCGCATCACGCCCTTCCGCAATAGCGCGGGTAAGCAGTGTCTGGACCTCCTCAGAACACTGCGGCAAAACATCAGCCACCGAATCCCACAGGGAGTGGGTGTATCGGCCCAAGAGGCAAGCGGTATTAACAGACCGCAAGCCAGCACTGGAGGAAGAGAAAGCCTTCTTCCCAAAGTGATCCAGGCGCTTGGATTCCCTATCCGGAGGGGCGGTAGGGAAGGCTGTTTGGGAGGCAGAGGCTTGGACAACCAAGCTCTCAGGGGTGGGGTGTTGGGAGAGAAACAGGGGGTCGCCCGGAGCCGGGCGATGGCGTCGGGCCACGTTCCTATCCACAGGAGCCCCTGTGGTGGGTTTGGACCAGGCACCCAAAAGAACGTCAGTGAGTGCATCGCTGAACGGCAGCACAGGCTCCGAAGAGGAGGCCGCCGGCTGAAGCACTTCAGTCAGGAGGTTAGTCCTGACGGCCACTGTAGGCAACTGGAGATTTAAGGCTCCAGCAGCTCTACGCAACACCGTTGCAAAATTAGCCCCTCCTCCGTTGCCACGGGAGGAGACAGCATGCCAGAGTCGGGGAGGTATCCAGCCCACTGGCATCCCCAAGTTCCTCAACCCAGTCCGGGTCAAACTCGCACTGTTGTGTGAGAGGGTCGTCAGACCCCTCCCAGCTCTCCTGGTCCTCCTCAGGTTGAAAAGATGGAGGAGGAGGGACATAAGGGACCCAAGGCCTCATCGGCGCCGGAGCCGGCGTCGAGCGACGTCGGTCCGGCTCCATGTCCGGACCCGGGGAGAACCGGGGAACGACGCCGCCCGGAGCCCCGGACGGCGTCGGAAACGGCACCGGGGACATCGGCGTCGGCGGAGGCGTGGTTAGGTCAACCGGCGTCGATGGGGGTTGCGGCACCACCGGAACCGGGGTCGAGGCCGGGGCCGGAGCCGAGGCCGGGACGAAGGCTGGTGGGACAGGCGACGCCGGGACCGGAGTCGACGGCGACGCCGGAGCAACCCCATCTGGGCCCGCGGGGCCCGAAGGCGCACCGGAGGGACCTTGAGGCCCGAAGAGGCGGGCCATGGCCGACAGGAATTTCTGTACTTCGGCCGGAGCCGCCCCCGAACCCGGGAAGGACGGGTAATGCAGGGGCAACTCGACAGGCACGTCCGGGGCCGCGGGGACGGTGCCGACAGGGACCTCAGCCGAGTCGCGCGACCGGCGAGGCGAAGTCTTAGAGCGATGACGCCGCTTAGACTTCTTGTGCTTCGACTTACCGGAGGAGCGCGAAGACTTGGATTCCGACGAACGGCGGGGACTCCGCGTCCGGCCCCTCGACCTCTCCCGGGACCGGGGCTTGCTGCGGCGCGGAGCCGACTGCCGGACTTCAAGGAGCTTTCGAGACCGCTCTCGCAAAGCCTTCGGATGAAGTTTCCGGCAGTCAGGGCACGACTTCGTGTCGTGGCCTCGGCCGAGGCAGAAGAGACACTCGAGGTGGGGGTCCGTGATGGACATCATACGACCACATTCCTCGCAGGGCTTAAAGCCGGGCATCCCTACGACACCTTAGGAGTCGTGAAGACTCGTTGAAGAGAACAGTGAAAAATTTCACAAAAAGATAGTCAAAAAGTGACTAGGGCACTGCTCTTCCCGGATCTGCGCTTACTGGCGCGGAAAAAGAAGAACTGACGTCAGCGCGCAGGGGCGGCGCCAAGTACTGCCCGCGACGTCATCCCGGCGATCACGACGCCGACGACGGACGCGGAGCCGCACGACGCCGCCTACCGACGCGCAAGGGTACTGCTACGCAAAAAACTTTCCGGATCCAGCCTGACGCCTGGGGATATTCTAAGGTAAGGAATCTGTCACTAACGTGTCTCTTTCAGATAGAAGTCACACAGACAATCTTATCACATGTAGTTTTTAGTTTTGTTCTCTGGGGCTATGCCAGGCTCTCTTCATGGCGGTCTTTATTAGTCGCTTTGGATAGACCCTCTCTCTCAACTTGCAACTAAGGATAGCACCTTCCTTAAAGTAATCATCCTTTTGGGTACAATTCCTCCTTAATCTGAGGAATTGACCATACAGAAACCCATCTTTCAAAGCACATGGGTGAAAGCGGTTGTATTGCAATAGTGTGTTGCGTTCTGAGGGTTTTCTGTTGAGGGCTATAATTAGATGGTTGTCTTGGTTCTTAATTCTCAAATCTAAAAATGATATGCTTTCTCTGTCAGTGTCGTGTGTGAATTTCAAGTATAGTTGGCAGGTATTGAGATAATGTGTAAACTAGTATAGTGTGTCTTGTGTGCCTTTCCAGATCATGAATATATTGTCTATATAACGTTTGCAACATTTAATGTTGCTTCGGAAGAGGTTGGATGCATTATTGACGAATTCCAGTTCCACTTGGCCGACAGAGATTTGCTAAGTTGTGAGCAAAAATTGCTCCAACTGAAGTACCTGAGCACTGTTGGCAGTATGTAGAGTTAAACATGAAGTAGTTTGTAGAAGGGCAATCTCTAAGAGTTCCATATGAAAGAGGTAGGAACACGGTATGGTGCTCGACGGAGACCAAGAATTTGTCTTATTACTCCTATTACTTTGGTCTTGTGGTATATTTATTTATCACTTGTTTTCAGTAAAAACACTTGTTGCAAAACAAATTCCCGCCGTCTTGTACATATATGTGACTATTAATGTTCTGTGTAAATAGAAAAGAATAAATCAACTCAGTTTAGCTGAACTGAGTCCTTGTTAAAAAAATTGGATCAGGTTAAATAATTGCAAGGTTCAGATAATTCTCAAACAGATTAATAACTGTTCCTTACTTTGAATTGTGCTTTGATCTATCTATACACAGAAACTGTCTGTGACAATTAGTACATTGTTTCTATAAATGAGTTCCATGTGAATAATTGTTGGAAGCTTATACCGAAATGCATTGGTCCATTCAAATATTAATGGAAAAATTTAACAGTCATTATCATCAATCCTATGGCGACATGATCATGAAATGAATACAAAACGGATAAGAAGAAATCCAAGGTGAACAAAACCCTGAAAACATTACATGAAATTTAGAATTTGTGTACTTTTGGAGTTAAATTTGAGCATTTTCGGGTAATTTGTTTGCTGATAGCATTATTTGCCAGTGCAGCTGGGGACTGTTCTCATAGTGAGGACAGCGATAAGCAGATTGCTAGAAGGTGTGTTGGTTGGAGAACACATCCAGGAAGAACAGCCAAAATCTGAGGAATTTGGTTGTAAATTAATGAACTTTCTGGAGCGCACATGGGCTGCAAATATACACTTGATTTTCTTTATCACTAATCGTTCATCTCCCTCAAAGTCTATTTTTTACATTTATCGCAGTTGTCAATTATTTGCATCGTCAATATTTTTTACCTCATACAATACATGCTGTGAGAAGCTGGCTTATTATATGCTGCACACTTTGGGCCTACAGTGTGGGGGTATGATTCCAACATGTTTGATACCAAACAAGATAGGGTTCGTTACAGCCAGTTTAGAGATTGTCATCACGTAAAGACGCATGGCCACTCTATGTATCGTAATGGCTGATGCACTTACAACCTGGGAGAATGGACTTCGAAGGTTGTAGGGGTGTCTTGCTCATGCAGGGGCACCCTAAACACTTGGAACCGAGCACCCTGCCTTCAGGATTGAAAGGCCTGCTTTAGGGGTGACTTATAGGTTTTAAGTGCAGTGACCTTAGATGTAAGGAAACCTATATCTGTCATAAGTGGTGCTAGCACCAGCTTACACAGGCTGCAATGGCAGGCCTGTAGTTACAGTTTGAGTGGTCATCCATGGGAGGCATAATACATGCTTCAGCCCATGGGGGACCCCTGGTGTACCTATGCCCTGGGTACCTCAGTACCATATACTAGGGATTTATAAGGTACACCAGAATCCAATCTGGGATGTACCCAAGTTCTTACAATGCCAATTTAGGGGAGAAAGCACAGACACTGGGGTCCTGATTAGCAGGATCCCAGTCAGACTAGTCAGAAACAGCATAGCACCAGGTAAAAAGTGGGGGTAAGCATAAAAGCAGTCCCTACTTTCCTACAGTGCTACTTACCTGTTTCTATTGCAAAGTATTGTGTGCATTGTGTACATCTCCGGATAGGAGATATCTGTATGTGTTAGTGAGTGTCTTATAATAAATACCTATTTTTATAAATACACTGTGTGGTTCTTTTTCACTTAATGTATACAAATATGATTATGTTCTGGTAAAACAAGCTGCTTTACACTCCTTCTGGACTACGCCTGAAGGCTGCTCTCACAGAGCTACAACTTAGAGAGCTTTCTAAGGTTGTCTAAGACCACTAGAGTCACCATAAGGGTTGTCTGGATTAGTGCAGGGTGCTCACTTACATAAGTGTGCACCATATACTAAGCCAACTTCTCACATTGGTGTGCAGCAGTTGGGATCCAAGGCTGCATTGTTTTACCAGATAATCTTGGTGTGGATTAATTGAAAAACCATCATTAATACTAGGCACATATAATACAGCTTAGAATAAGTAAGTTCTACTGAACTTAGGTTTGGGTAATTAAGGGTCTATAACAACCCTTTCTCAAACCTCAGAGTTTAGTTTCCACTAGGGTAGGTAGGTGCAACACCTCACTACACATAGAACCATGTTTTTAGTTGGGGATACTAGTGTACCCCAGTCTGCTAAGTACAGTGGTCTAAAGTTCCAGGAACTAAGGACCCTGTGTAGCCTTAGAAAGATAAAGACAGTTGGGAACCCCACCATTAAGCTGCTCTTAGAGCTGCTACATAAGGATGATAGTCATCCTGTAGAGGCAAGGGAACAGGAAAATGTGGGGGGATACTCCTGAAGAGGGAGCATCAGGGACTCTCCCTGATGATCTCAATTCTGAGTATGGGCAGGAGGACTCAAATGATTCCAACCTGCCAAACTCTGACCCCTCAGGGAATAGTGCAGTTGGCACAGAGGAGATACCCTTTGTTCCTCCTGGAAGGGTCGAGAGTAGACCAAGGAGGTCTAGACCCTCCTCTAGAAAATCCCATACTTCAGACACTTCCATAGAGACCACCATATCTAGTAAGAGGGAGAGCTATTTTGGCAGGGAATACCAATTGCTCAAACTTGAGATAGTCAGACTTAGGCTCAGGAGAGATCAGTTGGCCCTGGACAAAGAGTCCCTAGAAGTGCAGAAGACTAGGAAGAGACTGGGATTAGAGTCCCATGGTAGCAGCAACAGTGTCCCGAGAATTAGAGAAACTTCTTTTGACAATAGGAAGCTGAGCAGGATAGTCCCTCCTTACCAGGAGGGGGGGAGGACATCCATAAATGGATGACTGCTTTGGAGAGGGCCTGCAAAGTTCAGAGGGTCCCTCAAGAGCAGTGGGCAGCTATCCTGTGGCTCTCCTTTGCTAACAAAGGTAGTGATCAGCTCCTCGCTGTTAGAGAAGAGGATGCTGACAATTACTCAGTACTGAAGAGTGCTCTCATAAATGGGTTTGGCTTAACCACTGAACAGTATAGGATAAACTTCAGAGACACCCAGAAGGACTGGGTAGATTTTGTAGAAAGTGCTATGAAGCCTCAGGAAGGCTGGCTTCATGGAAGCAAGGTACAGGACTATGAAGGATTGCACAGTTTGATTATGAGGGAGCACATCCTTAATAACTGTCAGAACCAGCTTTTGCATCAGTACCTGGTAGACTCTGATCTGACCTCTCCCAAGAATTGGGAAAGAAGGCAGACAAATGGGTCCACACCAGGGTTAAGCAGAAAAACCATGGTAATGGAAATGACCATAAGAAGCAAGATTCTTCTAAATCTCAGGATAAGGGTGGGGAAAAGGATAAAGATAAAGAGAGTCTTCACAAGGACACCAAAAACCTGCATCTGGGGGCGAGTCCCAAAATTCTAAGAAAGGCAAAAAGAAACCTTGGTGTTACCTTTGTAAGGTAACGACCCATTGGACAAGGGATGCTGATTGTTCAAAGGCCAAGGAAACTCCTACTACCACTGCCCCTAAGGTACCTGCTCCCCCCTAGCACAAGTACAAGTGGTATTACAGCAACCAAGGGATTAGTGGGGTTAACCCACGTTTTTCTTCAAGCCCGCCATCTTGTGATTGATCTGACTGGTGTCCCTATCCGGGGTCCTCTATCTTGATGGCATTGACTGTTCTTTGTTTCCAGAGCAGACCGTTGATTTTCTCCGTACTTGCCCTGACTGCCCTGTGCCTTCATGTCGACCCCCTCCATGGCTCGCCTACACCCCTCTCATCGTATTTCCCCCCCTCGAGACTCTGCTCTGCACCCACCCTCGGACCTCTTCTTTGCCGATGCGATCTGACATTTTGAGGGAGCCTGGCTCTGGACGCTCATGTTCTTTTCTTGACCCCTATCTGGTTCGAGGACTCTCATCGCTGTTCTTTTTTTCGTTCCTTGTTTCCCCCTGGATCTCTATCTTCCGTTGCTGCACCACTCTGACCTGATTGTTTTTCCACCCCCTTGATTCTCCCCCACCCTCCTCCTTATATTCCCCTTGGACTTGTTCTATGTACTTTTGCGATGCCCTATTTTTTGATGTAACTGTGTACTTTATTTTATTGTTGTAACCTTGTAACTATATTTCATTGTTCCTCATGTAAAGCGCTCTGATACCTCCGGGTCTAGCCAGCGCTATATAAAACTTTCCAAATAAATAAATAAACCTTGGGTTCTGAGATGGGTTCTGACTTAGTCAGGACTCCATCTCAGGCTGTTCTAGTCTGTGATGGGGGCATAGACCTTGCCACCTTACTGGTAAGTCCCACTAACTTGGACAAGTAAAGACAACAGCCTTTCATAAATGGAAAAGAAGCAATGGCTTAGAGGGACACAGGGGCCAGAGTCACTATGGTGACAGAGAAACTGGTGTCTCCTGATCAGATCATACTTGGACAAATGTACCAAGTCACTAACGCTAGCAATGTCAGGAGTGACCATTCCTTGGCAGTTGTGAACCTCAGCTGGGGAGGGGTAACTGGACCTAAAAAGGTTGTGGTATCTCCAGACCTATCTGTAGATTGTTTGTTGGGCAATGATCTAGAAACTGCAGCTTGGGCTGAAGTGGAGTTCAGGACTCATGCAGAGATGATGGGCATCTCTGAAAGTGTTTGCTGTCACCAGGGCTCAGGCCAAACAGATCAGCACTGGATCCTGGAAAATGGACCAGGTGCCTCCCAAGAGAAGGAGCAGGAAGAGTAAGGCGTTATCCTCCTCACAAACTCCCAGTGAAGATCAGCCTCATGAGGGCGATGATCTCAGCCCCTGTGAAGGTACTGTCCCAGAGGAACTTGGGCCTGACCAGGCAGAGTACTTGGGGGCAGGGGGTCCTTCCAGGGCAGACTTGAGTTTGGAGCAGCAGACCTGCCCCTCTCTTGAACCCCTCAGACAGCAAGCTGCTGCTGAGGAAACAGGGAATATCAGTGGGTCCCAAAGGATCTTTTGGGAAGATGAGCTTCTGTACTCTGAAGGTAGAGACCCCAAGACTGGTGCCACCAGGAGATGGGTAATACCTCGGAGGTTCAGAGGTTTCCTACTCTCCCTGTCACATGATATTCCTCTTACAGGACACTTAGGGCAAAGCAAGACTTTGGACAGGCTTGTCCCTCACTTTCACTGGCCCTATATGTCTGAAGACAGCAAGGGGTTTTGACGCTCCTGTGCCACTTGCCAAGCCAGTAGTAAGTCAGGTAGCACCACGAAGGCCCATTTCATTCCACTTCCAGTGGTTGGGGTCCTCTTTAAATGGGTGGGGATTGACATGGTTTGTCCCTTGAACCCTCCAACTGCATCTGGGCACAGTTAAATACTAGTGGTGGTGGACCATGCCACTAGATAGACAGAGGCCATACCCCTTAAAACCACTACAGCTCGAGGGGGCGTGGCTTAACGAGCCAAGATGGTGGACGCACCTTGAGTGTGCTCCTGGACCCCTCCGCCATCCGCCCGTAATCCTCCAGTCCTGCGGGCCATCCAGCCCTGAAATCGAAGCCGCCTTTGCGCCGCACCTCCGGCTGGGTCCTTGACGACGAAGAGCCCCGCATTTCGACGCCACACCGCTTGCAGCCGAGGCTTGCACCAAAATGGCGGCCTCTTCGTGCAGATCTCTGGCGCCGGCCACCTCTAAGCTGCGCTGCCTGGTCCCTTGCCTGCATGCCTGGGGAAGCGGAGAGACTCTCCTCGACCTGGAGCTGCCGAGAGATACTGTCGTCTCCGGGGTGCCGACTGTGTTCACCCCTCCCTTACCGCCCGGCTGCGATCGCCCGGGAGCGGCTGCGGGGGCTTGGTCCTGCCCGCCGGAGCTGAAAGACCACGCCCGGCGCGGTGCTGCCGACCTGCTGTGCTTGCGGAGAAGACTATTGCCGCACCTCGGCCCCCAGCCTCGCTGCTGCAGCATCGGCAGTCATTTCGGGCGGCGGGGGCTGGGGGGCGACGGCGATCTGCCTCGCCTGCCGGGAGACGACCCGGGTGAATTGGGGCCTGCGACTGGTGGACCTACAAACGGGTGAGTCCCGGGGATAGCTGCGTGGGGCCCCCCGCACGCGCGGGCGACCTGTGGGAGAGAGAGGCCGGCCCCGGGTGGTGCTGCCTGTCGCCTGGCTTGGCTGGATCCCCCTCGCCCCCTGCGGCCCTGTGCGGGCTTTCTTGGGTCCTGGCAGCAACCGATGGTGATGATTTGGGGCCGACTTCGGATTCCTACCTGGGGGCGGCCTGGAGGGTGGGGTCGGCCGCGACCATCGAGTGGCGAGGGGTCCATGGTGGGGCCCTTTGCCGCCCTTCAGCCGCCCCAGCCTGCTGTTTCCTGGCCCGAGGTGGTCGCGGGGCCTAGCGGTGTGGCGATCTCCCTGCATCAGCCCTGAAGTCTGATTCCAGTCACACCACCTCCGGAGGCTGGGTCGCCGGCAGCCGGGGCTCTCGGCCGCATTCGAGCGGCGCGCCGACTCAGGCAACGAATTCCCTTGCTGCCCCCCTGATCTGTGCACACCATACCTGCCTGGGTCCGCGAGTCCCCCTTGCTGAGGCCCGGCTGTGGCTCCTGGGTCGGCCTCCCACCGCCCTTGCTTGGGGCCTGACTAAGTGACATCGGCCGCTGTCGTCGAGCGGCGTGAGGCCCCAGGGGACGCCTCCTTCACCCCCCCCCCGCTGCTGCCTACCTTGAGTGAGGCCCGGTGGGGTCCAGGGGCCTTGAGTGCGGGGACCTCGACGCAGCCCTGGTCTGGAACTTTATCCTTCCGCCACTGGAGTGCAGTCCTGTCTGGAGTGGTGGTCTCGGCCGCACACACCGAGCGGCGGTGGGTCTTGAGGGAGCCTTCTCCTTTGCTCTGACTTCTGGGGTGGATCGGAGACCCCCTGCAACGACATCCTTCAGGAGAGATCCTCGAGGCCCCCCCTGCTCAGTTTGAACGACATCATGGGCAGAGACAGACCGGCCAAGACCCCTGCCACTCAGACCAAAATGGATCGTTTCACGACTACCGATATGGGGGCGACCGGAGGAACCACTGAGAGGGATCCCCCACCTCCTGCGGACCTGTCTACCATCCTACAAGCTATCCACAACTCACAATCCTCTGTGGAGGGCAAGATCGCGGAAGTACGTGTGGACAGGACCCTCATCCGGCAGGATCTCCGGAACGCCACGGCCCGGATCAAGGAGACCGAATCCCGGATCTCCACCGTGGAGGACGACGTCCAGCAACTAAAGGGACAGGTCGCTCGTCTCCAGTCGCACACCCAAGAACTGCACAGACGAGCAGAAGACGCAGAAAACAGGTCCCGACGCAACAACCTCCGCCTGGTGGGTTTTCCGGAGGGGGTGGAACAGGGTCGTACTGTGGACTTCCTGGAGAAGTGGCTGTGATCATAGGTCCCCGAGGGCTCCCTCACCCCCTGGTTCGCGATCGAGCGGATCCACCGTTCCCTTGCCACCGGGAGCAGCCCCCGACCAGTTATAATGCGCGTTCTCAACTTCAAGGACCGCGACTCTATCCTGGCCGAAGCCCGCAAACAACAACGACTTTGTTATAAAAATCATACAATTATGGTCTTTCCGGACTATACTCGCGAGGTCCAGGGCCAGCGCCGCTCGTTCGGCAAAGTCAAACAAAAGCGAAGGGCCCTTAACATCCAATATAGACTCCTCTTCCCGGCACGCCTGCGAGTGGTGTTTTCCAGCAAAACATTGTTCTTTGACACACCTGCAGAGGCTTGGGCTTGGGCAACGGAAGAGCGTCCTCTGCGGATTGGCGACCGGAATCCATTGCCTGGTGATGGGGGCATTGGGGCCGCCCATACCGAGCCTTCCGCCCCCCGGCCTCACCGTAACCGCTCCCGCAGGCGTTGTGGCCAACGGCGGGCCCGCTCAGACTCCCTGTTGGGCCCCTCCCGGCAACCAGGATTGCTTTCTGGAGAATCATTGGCTGGGAGGCGATCTGGCTCCTCTGGCCGCCTGGACCACAGAGGTGTCTCGCCCCGGCCCTCTCTGCTGGACCTCCCGGACACAGATCTTTCACGTAGTCCAACGCTTCTGAGGGACCCTGCCTGAACTAGTTTCTGCCTGCCGGGCTTGGCTCCGCAGCCGGAGATGGCGCTTCGGCTCACCATTACCTTCATTCCGAAAGGACTGAATACGCATATCCTGTCATGAGGAGGCGTCCTCCACGCTTCCCCATTCCCAAGCGTTTTAGTTTGGTCTTTCGTTAAATTTGTTCACTGTTGGGGCGACAGATGCTTCCGTTCCTGAAGTGTAGGGTGGGGGATGGGTTAGGGTGGGGGGACTGTTGTCCCTGGTTCTGTTGTCCGTTTGTTTTTGTTCTTTCTTCATTTTGCCACACCAGCACTCACATGACGCCCTGTTACATTCCCAGTGGGACACAATAGCTCCCCTTTGGGCACCCAACCAGGCCTCTGGTCGACCCAACTTACGGCCGGGCTTCCCTCTAAGATTTTTCCCCATCACTGACAACGTCTGCCACTATACCTGATACACATCGGCTAGGGGCCTCCCTGCGCGTTTTGTCCTGGAATGTCAACGGCCTCCTGGACCGTTTTAAGCGCATGGCGGTATTACGTTACGCACAACGCCTCGGGGTAAAAGTCCTAGTGCTACAAGAGACGCACTTGCTGGGTAATCACTGTCCCTTTTTAACACGATACGGCTACAATAGGGTTTGGCACTCAGGTTTCACTCGGGGCTCCCGTGGGGTGGCGATCCTGGTGAAGCGTTCCCTCCCTCTCGTGGCCATGCGCGTCATCCACGATGCTCAGGGCACTTTCGTGGCCTTGAGTGGCATGCTGAATGGTGGCCCCATCAATCTTGTATCACTCTATTCTCCCCCTTCGATGTTGACAGTGACCCTGGCCAAATCCTTTGACCTGCTAGCGTCCCTGCCCTTAGGTCCCACTTTCCTTGGGGGTGACTTTAATGCCGTTTCCTCCCCTGACTTGGACACGACCGGCCCTCCCTCTCCTGGCAGACTCGCGCAGGCAAGACAACTGACATCTTGGTCTGAATCATTGGGTTTCTGCGATGAGTGGCGTGTCTGGCACCCACACTCCAGGCAGTTCACACATACCTCGGCAGCTCATCATACACAGGCGCGTATCGACATGTTTTTTGTTCCTTCGACTGATTGTATCATGATCCAGGATGTTTCCATCCTCCCTCGGGGTATCTCTGACCACTCCCCAGTGATGCTTAACACGGGCCCCCCTCCCGCCTCAATGCATCAAACGTGGAGGCTAAATGCCTGGTTCCTTCAGGACAAGGAGTTTCGGAAGGGGATGGGAACTTAAGCAATACTTTCTGACCAACGAGGGATCAGTATCCTCACAGGGCACTCTGTGGGAGGCTGGCAAGGCCACGATTAGGGGGGGGGGGGGTCGCCAAGGGCCAGCTCAAACTCCAGCGGCAGGCGCAAATAGAACAAATTACCTCGCGTGAGGCGCAAGCGCTGCGTCTTGAACAAACACCCACCCAACCTCCTGACGCCTACGAGGTACGACTTCTTGCTCATATCCGTTCAGAGATTAGACAACTTTCACTGGACGCGGCCAAGCTCCTCTGGCGCTCATCTGTGGCCAGGGTCTACGGTTGGGGCGACAAAAATGGCTCACTCCTCCACAGACTAGCCACCTATCCCAGAGCAAACCGCATAATCCCTGAAATCACGGATCAGGACGGCTCGGTGTACCGCTCCCCAGCAGAGATGGCCCACGCCTTTGCCTCATACTACCGTCAGTTATACGTGGCTAGAACTCCAACCCTCTCTCTTTCCAGCCTGTTGGGGGTCGGGACCAGCTGTCTCTCCCGCCTGGACCCCACAGCTCAAAAAGATCTGGACCGTCCCATCACCCAAGATGAAATTGGGGAGGCGCTCACCCTCATCTCCTCCGGCAAGACGCCAGGCCTGGACGGCCTCCCCCAGGAATACTACGCTCTATACCGCAAAACCCTTCTTCCTCACCTTGCGGGTCTGTTCCAGGAGGCGGCTGAGAGGGGCTCCTTCCCTCCGGAGACGGACATGGCTACCATAGTGGTCCTTCCCAAGTCCCAGCCGCCCTTGCCGCGGTGTGCGGAATACCGCCCCATTTCCCTCATTAATACTGACTTGAAACTGTTTGCCACGGTCCTTGCCCAGCGGCTCAAGCCCCACTTAACGGCGTTGGTTCACCCCGATCAATGTGGGTTCATGCCCTTGCGTGGCACCCGGCATTGTCTCCGGAGGCTGCAATTGGCTCTGGCTCACCGCCATTTACTCACCCCCTATCTAGCGCTCCTCCTTGTAGACTTTGAGAAAGCCTTTGATTCAGTGGATTGGGGTTTTTTGGAGAATGTCCTCGATGGGATGGGCTTTGGTCCCAGCTTTCGAGGCCTGGTCCGGGTTCTTTACGCCCGTCCGAGGGCACGTGTCCTGGTGAATGGGGTCCTGTCGGATCCCTTCCCGGTCTGCAGGGGAACGAGGCAGGGTTGTCCTCTTTCCCCCCCTCCTCTTCGCTCTGGTGATGGAGCCCCTGGCGACCTTGATACGATCGTGCGTGATGGTGCAGGGTTGGAGATGGCCCAACACCGAAACCGATAAGATCGCTCTTTACGCGGACGATGTACTCATCTACTTAGCGGACCCCGCCCGGTCAGGCCCCCATTGCCTCCACATCCTACAGTCCTTTGAACGGGCTTCAGGCCTCCGGCTAAACCCCGACAAATCGGTCCTGGTCCCCCTCCACTTGTCCCGAGAATGCTTTGATTGGAAGTCCACAATACCACTCCGTCGCCAATCGTTCAAGTACTTGGGGATATGGGTGACTCTACTCCCCGAACTCAGCTGGGCCCTCAATGTTACTCCCCTAATGAAGAGGGCTAAGGCATACCTTCAGAAGTGGCAAACACTGCCCCTGAACCCTATGGGGAGGGTCGCCCTCTTTAAAATGATGATTCTTCCCAGGTTCCTCTACGTACTCCAAAATACCCCCCTCTGCTTCCCCAGGACCTTGTTTCGCGAACTGGATACTTTAGCCAATAAATTCCTCTGGGGGAAAGGTAGGACCAGAATAGCTCTGAACGTCTGCAGGATTCCCTCATTCGACGGGGGCCTAGGGATGACCCATTTATATCTATACTATCTCGCCACGCGCCTGATCACCATACACGACTGGTTCAACGGGGGCTGGTCTGACCCGGCATACAGGCTTGTGCTGGGTGATTTGGGTCTGGCCAGGGTCCAATCTAAGCTGTACGGGGATCCTATCCCGTCCCAAATGCAGGAGGTGACGCGCTCAGCGCTGCTGGCCTGGCGGGCCGCACTGCTACACACCAAGTGGACACATACACTGATCCAATGCACACCCCTGTGGCAAGGGACCTGGCTTAAGGAGGTTTCTGGGTAGCAAGGTTTCCGATCCTGGGACCTTATAGGAATCTCGCAATTGGGTGACGTGTGGGTGGGGGATGTAAAATGTAAAAACATTTAAGTCCGTTTTTATATAGCGCAGCTACTCACCTTTACGGGTCTCAAGGCGCTGGGGGCCATGGTGGAAATTAAGTGAGCTATTGCCCAGAGTCACATGGTGCTGAGCTGAGCTGCCGCCGGAGCCGGGGATCGAACCGTGAACCCTGTGCTCCGAAGTCAGCTGCCCTGGCCGCTGCACCACACCTCTCACATGCGCTCCTTCAAAGACCTTCAAACCCGCCACCCCCTACATCAGTCGCAGTTCTATAAATACCTACAGCTGCGACATGCTCTTCACGCACACCTCACAACAGGCACACGGCTCCCTGACCATAGCCCGCCTGAGGCGCAGATCATGCTGGGGGACCTGGGGAGGGGTGGCATCTCCCGCATTTACCGTACGCTGATCAATAATACCCCTACTTCCCTGGATCGATTACGTGCTCAGTGGGAGGAATGGGTAGGCACGCTGGAGGAAGAAGACTGGCGTGACGCCCTTATGGCCCCCAGGACGGTCACCGCCTCCGCCAGGCTGCGTATGGTACAACTCTACTATTTGCACGCAGCTTACCTCACCCCTGTACGCCTTCATCGAGCAGGATTTAGCCCGACCTCCGCTTGCACTAGATGTGGTCACGACCCAGCTGATTTTCTCCATATGGTATGGGCCTGTCCTCGCTTGGCGCGGTTCTGGGGGGACATTGAGGAGGAACTCACTGAAATACTGGGGTGGGGAGTCCCGCATGACCCGAAACACACGATCCTGGGCATCACTGACGGGCTGGATGGGTCTAGGAATGATAAGTTGTTTTTTACTACAGCAATGGTGGTGGCTAAGAGGGACATAGCGGCCTCCTGGAAATGCCCTGACCCCCCTTGTGTCAGGCGCTGGCGGACCGGGGTCGACTGGTGTGCCACGCAAGAAAAAACTATGTATGAAGCGCTTGGGTGTCCTAAGAAGTATCGTAGGATCTGGGGGAAGTGGTTGGGGGGAATGGTTTAGTCTCAAAGGGAATGTCCTAACATATGCGGTTTTATATTCATTCGTATTTGTAGAATGGGTCGCGCAGATTGATTGTATTTCTGGTCTTCATGGTGTCGTAATGTATGGCTGGTGTCTTTTTGTCAAATCAATAAAAATGTGTTTATCAACAAAAAAAAACCACTACAGCTCCTGTAGTGGCCAGGGCCCTCCTTGTAATTTTTTCCAGAGTGGGCTTACCCAAGGAGGTCTTAACAGACAGAGATACAAACTTCACGTCTAGTTATATCACTGCCATGTGGAAAGTGTGGAATAAACTATATGTTTACCACACCCTACCATCCACAGTGCAATGGGCTTGTTGCATGCTTCAACAAGAGCCTAAAGGGTATGATCATGGGACTCCCAGAAAAGCTTAGGCGAAAATGGGACGTCTAACTACCCTGCCTTCTCTTTGCCTACAGAGAGGTTCTTCAGAAGGGGGTTGGTTACAGCCCATTTGAACTTCTGTTAGGACATCCAGTTAGGGGTCCATTGTGTCTAGTGAAGGAAGGCTGGGAGCAACCTCTCAAGCCTCTTAAACAGGCCATTGTGGATTATGTCCTTGGCCTGCGTTCATGCATGGCTGAGTACATGAAGGCCAGCAAAAACCTGGAGGCCTGCCAAGAACTATAAATAGCTTGGCATGCCCAAAAGGCTGTCTTGACTGTTTACCAGCCAGGCCAGAAAGTGTGGGTCTTGGAGCCTGTGGTCCCAGCAGCTCTCCAAGACAAATGGAGTTGCCCCACACTATCCCTGAACAAAAAGGTGAGGTCACCTACTTGGTGGACCTACGTACTCCAAGAAGCCCCCATAGGGTACTTCATGTGAACCGCCTGAAACCTTTTGTGGACAGGGCTGACATGGGCTTGCTCATGGCAACTGATGAGGGACAGGAGGAAGAGAGTGACCCTCTCCCTGATCTCCTCTCTCAGATCCCCTGATGATGGGTCAGTGGATGGAGTAACCTTGGCAGGCAGCCTCACTGACCCACAGCAAGCTGATTGTAGGTAAGTCCTCAATCAGTACAGACATATGTTCTCCCTGACACCCAGTCAGACCACCTGGTGTACCCATGAAGTGGATACAGGTGACAGCCTGCCTGTGAAGAGTAAAATCTACAGACAGCCTGATCATCTCAGGGATTGCATCAGGACAGAGGTCCAAAAGATGCTGGAATTGGGGGGTCATTGAGCCATCAGATAGCACCTGAGCTAGTCCAGTAGTCCTTGTGCCAAAACCTCATACCAAGGGTGGAAAAAGCGAAATGAGGTTTTGCATGGACTCAATGCAGTTACCAGGACTGATGCCCATCCTATTACAAGGGCAGATGAACTTATAGATACTTTGGCCTCAGCCAAGTTTCTGAGTACATTTGACCTGGCTACTGGCAAATCAGACTAGACGAGGATGCCAAGCCAAAACAGCATTTTCAACCCCTAGTGGGGAATTATTAATTTATTGTGATGCCCTTTGGTCTGAAAAATGCACCTGCCACATTTCAGAGGTTGGTGAACAAAGTCCTAACAGGGTTGGAAGCCTACAGTGCAGCATTTCTAGATGATATAGCTGTCTTTAGCTCCACATGGGAGGATCACCTGGTCCACCTCAGAAATGTTCTGGAGGCCATGCAAAAGGCAAGCCTCACTATCAAGGCCACTAAGTGCCAGATAGGGCAGAGTAAGGTTGTGTACTTGGGCCACCTGGTAGGTGGAGGCCAGGTTCATCCATTGGAGGGGATAAATACAGACCATTGTGGACTGGGTTGCGCCCACTACCCAGACTCTGGTCAGAGCATTCTTGGGCCTGACTGCGTACTACAGAAGATTTGTAAAGTGATATGGGTCCATAGTGACTTCCCTGAATAATCATATCTAAGACAATGCCCAAGAAAGTTCAGTGGACAGTAAGCTATCAAAAGGCATTTGATGACCTGAAGCAGGCCATGTGCACTGCTCCCATTCTGCAAAGTCCTGACTACTCAAAAACTTTCATTGTCCAGACAGTTGCATTTGAGATAGAGGTAGGGGCTGTGTTATCACAGCTAAATGCAGAGGGCCAGGATCAACCACTACCTTTGATCAGCAGAAGGTTGACCCCCAGGGAGAAACGTCGGTCAGCCATTTAGAGGGAAGCCTTTGCTGTGGTCTGGGTCTTGAAGAAGCGGAGGCCATACCTGTTTTTTACTCACTTCATTGTTCAGACAGACCACAAATCCCTCTTATGGCTTAAACAGACGAAGGGTGAAAGCCCCAAACTTTTGAGGTGGTCCATTTCCCTACAGAGGATGGACTATACAGTGGAACATAGACCTGGGAGTAACCATGACAATGCAGATGGACTCCACAGATATTTTCACTTAGAAAATGAGAACTCAACTGGGCAAGGTTAGTCTAATCTCCTTACGTTTGGGGTGGGGGGGGGTGTTGTGTAGGAAAGTAGGATCTGCTTTTATGGTTACCCACACTTTTTGCCTGGTGCTATGCTGTTTGACTAGTCTGACTGGGATCCTGCTAATCAGGACCCCATTCTCTGTGCTTTCTCCCCTAAATTGGTATGGTAAGTACTTGGGTACATTCCAGATTGGATACTGGTGTACCCTTATAAGTCCCTAATATATGGTACTTAGGTACCCAGGGCATAGGTACACCAAGGGGTCCCCCATGGGCTAAAGCATGTATTATGCAACAGATGGGAGACCACTGAAACTACAGGCCTGCCATTGCAGCCTGTGCAAGCTGGCGCTAGCACCCATTACGACAGATATAGGTTTCCCTATATCTAAGGTCACTGCACTTAAAACCTATAAGTCACCCCTAAAGCAGGCCTTTCAATCCTGAAGGCAGGGTGCTCTGTTCTAAGTGTGAGGGTGCCCCTGCATGAGCAGGACACCCCTACAACCTTCGGAGTCCATTCTCCCGGGTTGTAAGTGCATCAGACATTAAGATACATAGAGTGGCCATGCGTCATTACGCGATGACCATCTCTAAACTGGCTGTAACGAACCCTATCATGTTTGGTATCAAACAAGTTGGAATCATACCCCCACATTTACTGTGTGGGAGGTATGATTCCATGCACTGTAAAGCTCCTCCGGGAGGCCCTTAGTGCTCCCAGTATCAGTCTTCTAGACCAGGACAGCACAATATGGCTGCTGCCGACCAGAGACACGATTTTCACCTCCTGCTGCTGAGCCAAGCTCGAGCAGGGGAAGGCAGAACAAAAGGTATCCTGTCACAGGGAGGTGTAACCACCTCACAGACAGGGTTTAGTGTAGTGGGGCCGGGTGAGAGCGCTTGCCAGCGCCACTCAGTCTGCTTGAGGAGCACATTTGGTGCCCTCCTTGCATATTACAGATCAAACCAGCTCAGGGAGCCGTTGGCTCCCGCTCTGGCGCGAAACTGGACAAAGGACATGGAAGTATCCTCCCCACTGTCCGATCCCTCCCTTCGGAGGGAACCTTGTATCATTCAAACCCTTTCCTTAGGGTTCTTAAGGACTTACCTGTAGGTGGGTCCCTAGATTCGTTGTGGGACAAGATTAATTTCAGGACACCACTTCTTCGACTGTCTGGGCACTCTGGACTTCACTCTGGGCATAAAGACTGCAACTACGGAGACTCCTGCTGCTCCTGGTCTCGTTGTCTTGCTCGTCTGCTGCAACGTCTGTGCTTGTGCTCCATACAGGAACCTTCCAAGGCCTGTGGACATCCAAGAACCTGAAGGAATCTCCCTTGAAGTGAAGGAGTCACTTCCCTGCATCTGGATGCACCGCAACGAAGCTGACCGGTCTGCTGATCCTGGGCTCCCACGGACTCCGAAAGGCTCAGCAACAAAGGTGGTGGTTCTTCACATCCCTCAAGCCCTGCCCTGTCCTCTCACCCAGTTTGAGGCCAGTATCCCTCGTCGGAACCACAGAAACCGAACCCCTGTGCACCGCGTCGACTTGACGTTGCAAAGGCTTGTAAGCTTTCTTCCTTCAAGATCTTCTGGCTCCAAGTAGCCCCAACCTCAATCATCTCCAGTGACCAAGATCTTCGTCCTCACCGCCTCACTTGCACCGTGGGCCTGCATCTTTGGTGAGCTGCTCGAAGTCCCCTTGCGACTCCAGAGCCTCCGGCCTGTGGGTCCCCTTGAGGGTCTTCTTTGATTTCTGTGGGCTCCCCTGATTGTGGTGAGTCATCTGGACCTTGCTAGTCCCGACACTGCACCTTCTTCGCTTCCCACATTGTTTGCAGTTGCCAAGGCTTGTTGCTGCTCCCGATTAACACCGAGCCCTCAACTCTCGATATCCGACGTGGGACAGCTCGTGAACGGCTCCTGGTCTTCCACAGCATCGCCTGGTCCTCACAGCTGCAGCTCCAAGGTCACAGTCATCTCTCCTGCAACACCCGACATCGGAGGGCATTCGTCTTCTGTGCCTGCTGGTCACTCCTGAGTGACAGACTCTGTTCCTCTCTGCTTGCAGGTACCTCTCATCTTGAATCCACCTTTGGGTTCCACCGGACACTTTCTCCTTCTCCAGCAGCGGCAACTTCCTGAAGTCTCCCATTGAGTTTGACGGCGGTTTCCGACGCCACTACGCACCTGGCTTCCCTGGTGTACGTATACTGGTCCCTAGGGTATCCACAGGTGGGGTGGCTCTCCAACCTTCTGTCTTCCACAGGGTTTCATCAGGGTCCACTGGGAAGCGTACTTCTTTAAAATTGCAACCGCGACTTACCCGTTGACTTGTATTGAGAACGTGGTCTTGTTCCCACACTGCACACGACCTCCGTGGGGTTCCTAGATACTCACCTTGGGTGGTTCCGTGGGTCCCCGGCACTTCCACGTCTTCTGGGTACAGTCTTGACTCGAGTTGTGGTTCGCATACCACTATTTTAGTATATGGTTTGGTCTCCCACTGGTGACCACTGTGTATTTGTGCTACTTACCTGTTTCCATTGCAAAGTATTGTGTGCATTGTGTATATCTCCGGTAAGGAGATATCTGTATGTGTTAGTGAATGTCTTATAATAAATACATATTTTTTTAAATACACTGTGTGGTTCGTTTTCACTTAATCTATACCAATGAGAATATGTTCTGGTAAAACAAGCAGCTTTAAACTCCTTCTGGACTAAGCCTGAAGGCTGCTCTCCACAGCTACCACTTAGAGAGCTTTCTAAGGTTGTCTAAGACCTCTAAAATCACCATAATGGTTGTCTGGATTAGTGCAGGGTGCCTACTTACTAAATGTGCACCATATACTAAGCCAGCTTCTCACATTGGTGCAGCCTTCAGGCTTAGTCCAGAAGGAGTGTAAATCAGCTTGTTTTACCAGACATACGCTTATTGGTACATATTAAGTGAAAAAGAACCACACAGTGTATTTATAAAAATACGTATTTATTATAAGACACTCACTAACACATACAGATATCTCCTACGCGGAGATATACACAATGCACACAATATTTTGCAATAAGAACAGGTGTAAGTAGCACGAATACACAGTGGTCCCTAGGGGGAGACCAAACCATATATTAAATAGTAGTATGCGAACCACGACTCAAGTCAACACTGTACCCAGAAGACGTAGAAGTGCCGGGGACCCAAGGAACCACCCAAGGTGAGTATCTAGGATCCCCACGGAGGTCCTGTGCAGTGTGGGAGCACGACCGCGTTCTCAATACAAGTCAACGGGTAAGTCGCGGTTGCAATTTTAAAGAATGACCCTTCCCAGGGGACCCTGAAGAAACCCCGTGGAAGACAGAAGGTTGAAGAGCCACCCCACCCGTGAATACCCTAGGAACCAGGATACCTACACCAGGGAAGCCGGGTGCATAGGTGCAAAGTGGCGTTGCAAACCGCCGAACTCAATGGGAAACTTCAGGAAGATGCCGCTGCTGGAGAAGGTGAAAGTGTTCGGTGGAACCCAAAGGTGGATTCAAGATGAGAGGTACCTGGAAGCAGAGGGGACAGAGTCTATGCCACTTAGGAGTTACCAGGAGGAACGGAAGACGAATGCCCACAGATATCGGGTGTTGCATGACAGATGACGGTGACCTTGGAGTTGCAGCTGTGAGGACCAGGCGACGCTGTGGAAGACCAGGAGCCGTTCACAAGCTGTCCCACGGCGGATGTGGAGAGTTGAGGGGTCGGTGTCTGTCGGGAGCACCAACAATTCTTCGCAACTGCAAACAACGTGGAAGGCGAAGAAGGTGGAGTGTCGGGACCAACAAGGTCCGGGTGACTCACCACAAGCAGGGGAGTCAGGGCAGGGCCCAAGCAATCAGGGGAGCCGAAGAAATCAAAGTAGACCCTCAAGAGGAACCGCAGGCCGGAGTTACTGAAGGCGCAAGGGGACTTCGAGCAGCTCACCGAAGATGCAGGCCCACGGTGCAAGTGATGTGGTGAGGACGAAGATCTTGGTCACAGGAGATGCTTGAGGTTAGGGGTACTTGGAGCCCGAAGACCTTGGAGGAAGGAAGACAACAAGCCTTTGCAAAAGCAAGTCGACGCAGTGCACAGGGGTTCGGTTCCTGCAGCTTCGACGAAAGATACTGGCCTCAAACTTGGTGAGAGGACAGGGCAGGCCTCGATGGATGTGAAGAACCACCACATGTGTTGCTGAGCCTTTCGGAGTCCGTGGGAGCCCAGGATCAGCAGACCGGTCAGCTTTGTTGCGGTGCCTGCAAATGCAGGGCAGTGACTCCTTCACTTCAAGGGAGATTCCTTCAGGTGTCTTGGATGTCCACAGGCCTAGGAAGGTTCCCGCATGGAGCACAGGCACGAAGGTTGCAGCACACGAGCAGGGTGACAAGACCAGGAGCAGCAGCAGTCTTCCTAGTTGCAGTCTTAATGCCCAGACCGTAGTCAAGAGTGCCCAGACGGTCGATGAGAAAGTGGTGTCTTGAAATGAATCCTGTCCCACGACGAATCTAGGGTCCCAATTACAAGTAAGCCCTTAAGTACCCTAAGGAAAGGGTTAGGACAATTCAGGGTTCCCGCCCAGGGGAGGGGTCGGACAGTGGGAAGGGTACTCCTATGTCTTTTGTCAAGTTTTGCGCCAGAGCAGGAGCCAAGGGCTCTCTGAGCTGGTTTGAACTGGACTATGCAAGGAGGGCACCAAATGTGCCCCTCAAGCACACCGAGTGGCGCTGGCAAGCGCTCCCACCTGGCCCCAATACACTACAGCCTGTCTGGGAGGTGGTCACACCTCCCTGTGACAGGATACCGATTGTTCTGCATTCCCCTGGTCGAGCTTGGCTCAGCAGCAGGAGGGCAGAATACGGTCTCTGGTCGGCAGCAGCCATGTTGTGCTGTCCGGGTCTAGAAGACTGGTACTGGGAGCACTGAGGGCCTCCCAGGGGAGCTTTACCATGCCTGGAATCATACCCCCACACCGTTTACGGTGTGGGGGTATGATTCCAACATGTTTGATACCAAACATGATAGGGTTCGTTACAGCCAGTTTAGAGATGGTCATCGCGTAATGACGCATGGCCACTATGTATCGTAATGGCTGATGCACTTACAACCCGGGAGAATGGACTCCAAAGGTTGTAGGGGTGTCCTGCACATGCAGGGGCACCCTCATACTTAGAACCTAGCACCATGCCTTCAGGATTGAAAAGGCATGCTTTACGGGTGACAGTTTTTAAGTGCAGTGGCATTAGATATAGGGAAACCATATTTTGTCATAAGTGGTGCTAGCACCAGCTTACACAGGCTGCAATGGCAGGCCTGTAGTTACAGTTTGAGGGGTCTCCCATTTGTGGCATAATACATGATTCAGCCCATGCGGGACCCCTGGTGTACCTATGCCCTGGGTACCTCAGTACCATATACTAGAGACTTATAAGGGTACACCAGTATCCAATCTGGGATGTACCCAAGTACTTACCATTCCAATTTAGGGGAGAAGGCACAGAGACTGGGGTCCTGATTAGCAGGATCCCAGTCAGACTAGTCAGAAACAGCATACCACCAGGCAAAAAGTGGGGGTAACCATAAAAGCAGATCCTACTTTCCTACACAACGCCCCCCTCCCCAAATGTAAGGTCGTGAGACTAACCTTGCCCAGTTGAGTCTTCATTTTCTAAGTGAAAATATCTGGAGAGTCCATCTTCATTGACATGGTAACTCCCAGGTTTATGTTCCACTGTATAGTAAATCCCCTGCAGGGAAATGGACAACCTCAAAAGCTTGGGGTTTTCACCCTTCATCTGTTTAAGCCATAAGAGGGGCTTGTGGTCTGTCTGAACAATGAATTGAGTGCCAAACAGGTATGGCCTCAGCTTCTTCAAGGCCCAGACCACAGCAGAGGCTTCCCCTCTCAATGGCCTTCTCCCTGGGGGTCAATCTTCTGCTGATAAAAGCTACTGGTTGATCCTGGCCCTCTGCATTTAGTTGTGATAACACAGCCCCTACCCCTATCTCAGATGCATCTGTCTGGATAATGAAAGTTTTGGAGTAGTCAGGACTTTGCAGAATGGGAGCAGTGCACATGGCCTGCTTCAGGTCATCAAATGCCTTTTGACAGCTTACTGTCCACTGAACTTTCTTGGGCATTTTCTTAGATGTAAAATTATTCAGGGGAGTCGCTATGGACCCATATCCCTTTACAAGTCATCTGTAGTACCCAGTCAGGCCCAAGAAAGCTCTGACCCGAGGCTCGGTAGTGGGAGCAATCCAGTCCACAATGGTCTGGATTTTGCTCTCCAATGGTTGAACCTGGCCTCCACCTACCTGGTGGCCCAAGTACACAACCTTACTCTGCCCTATCTGGCACTTAGTGGCCTTGATAGTGAGGCCTGCCTTTTGCAGGGCCTACAGAACATTTCTGAGGTGGACCAGGTGTCCCTCCAGGTGGAGCTAAAGACAGCTATATCATCTAGATATGCTGCACTTTAGGCTTCCAGCCCTGTTAGGACTTTGTTCACCAACCTCTGAAATGCGGCAGGTGCATTTTTCAGACCAAAGGGCATCACAATAAATTGATAATGCCCACTAGGGCGTGAAAATGCTGTTTTTGGCTTGGCATCCTCAGCTAGTCTGATTTGACAATAGCCAGCAGTCAGGTCAAATGTACTCAGAAACTATAAGTTCATCTGCCCTTAGAAAAGGATGGGCATCAGTCCTAGTGACTGCATTGAGGCCTCTGTAGTCCACACAAAACCTCATCTCTCTTTTCCCACCCTTGGAGTGAGGTTTTGGAACAAGGACTACTGGACTAGCCCAGGGGCTATCTGAAGGCTCAATGACCACCCAATTCCATCATCTTTTGGAACTCTGTCCTGATGCAAACCCTGACATCAGGCTGTCTATAGATTTTACTCTTCACAGGCAGGCTGTCACCTTTGTTCACTTCATGGGTACACGAGGTGGTCTGACTGGGTGTCAGGGAGAACATATGTCTGTACTGATTGAGGATTTGCCTACAATCAGCTTGCTGTTGGTCAGTGAGGCTGCTTGCCAAGGTTACTCCATCCACTGACCCATCATCAGGGTTCTGAGAGAGGAGATCAGGGAGAGGGCCACTCTCTTCCTCCTGTCCCTCATCAGTTGCCATGAGCAAGCTCATGTTAGCCCTGTCCGCAAAAGGTTTCAGGCGGTTCACATGAAGTACCCTATGGGGACTTCTTGGAGTACCTAGGTCCACCAAGTAGGTGACCTCACCTTTTGTTCAAGGATAGTGTGGGGGTCACTCCATTTGTCTTGGAGAGCAGCTGGGGCCACAGGCTCCAACACCCACACTTTCTGGGGTGGCTGGTAAACAGTCAAGACACCCTTTTGGTCATGCCAAGCTTTTTGAAGTTCTTGGCTGGCCTCCAGGTTTTTGCTGGCCTTCTTCATGTACTCAGCCATGCGTGAACGCAGGCCAAGGACATAGTCCACAATGTCCTGTTTAGGAGGCTTGAGAGGTTGCTCCCAGCCTTCCTTCACTAGACACAATGGACCCCTAACTGGATGTGCAAACAGAAGTTCAAATGGGCTGTAGCCAACCCCCTTCTGAGGAACCTCTCTTTAGGCAAAGAAAAGGCAGGGTAGTAAGACATCCCATTTTCGCCTAAGCTTTTCTGGGAGTCCCATGATCATACCCTTTAGGGTCTTGTTGAACCTTTCAACAAGCCCATTGCACTGTGGATGGTAGGGTGTGGTAAACTTATAGTTTACTCTACACTCTTTCCACATGGCAGTGATATAACTAGACATGAATGTTGTACTTCTGTCTGTTAAGACCTCCTTACGGACGCCCACTCTGGAAAAGAGTCCCAGGAGGGCCCTGGCCACTACAGGAGCTTTAGTGGTTCTGGGTATTTAGGTGCATGGTCCACCACCACTAGTATATAACTGTGCCCAGATGCAGTTGGAGGGTTCAAGGGAACAACAATGTCAATCCCCACCCTTTCAAAGGGGACCCCAACCACTGGAGGTGGAATTAAGGGGGCTTTTGTGGTACCACCTGACTTACCACTGGCTTGGCAACTGGCACATGAGCAACAAAACTCATTTGGGGCTTCAGACATATGAGACCAGTGAAAGTGAGGGACAAGCCTGTCCCAAGTCTTGCTTTGCCCAAAGAATCCTGCAAGAGGAATATCATGTGCCAGGGAGAGGAGGAAACCTCTGGGGTATTACCAACTTCCTGGTGGCACCAGGCGTGGGGTCTCTACCTTCAGAGTACAGAAGCCCATCTGCGCAATAGATCCTATGGGACCCACTGATATTCCCTGCTTCCTCAGCAGCAGCTTGCTGTCGGAGAGGTTCAAGAGCGGGGCAGGTCTGCTGCTCCAAACTCAAGTCTGACCTAGAAGGGCCCCCTGCCCCCAAGAGCTCTGCCTGGTCAGGCCCAAGTTCCTCTGGGACAGTACCTTCACAGGGGCTGAGATAATCTCCCTCAGAAGGCTGATCTTCACTGGGAGTTTGTGAAGAGGATAAAGCCTTACCCTTCTAGCTCCTTCTCTTGGGAGGCACCCTGTCCATTTTTTCAGGATCCTGTGCTTTGTCAGTGCTGAGCTGTTTGGCCTGAGCCTTGGTTGCAGCAAACACACAGGCAGAGATGCCCATAATCTCTGCATGAGTCCTGAACTCCACTTCAGCCCAAGCTGACGTTTTTGGATCATGGCCCAACAAACAATCTACAGGTAGGTCTGGAGATACCACAACCTTTTCAGGTCCAGTTACCCCTTCCCAGCTGAGGTTCGCAACTGCCAAGGAATGGTCAGTCCTGACATTGCTAGCGTTTGTGACTTGGTACATTTATCCAAGTATGATCTGATCAGGAGACACAAGTTTCTCTGTCACCATAGTGACATTGGCCAGTGTCCCTATAAGCCATTGCTGCATTTCTATTTATCAAAGGCTGTTGTCTGTACTTGCCCAAGTTAGTGGAACTTATCACTAAGGTGGCAAGGTCTATGCCACCATCACAGACTACAACAGCCTAATCTGGAGTTCAGAACCCATCTCAGAACCCACGGTTAACCCCACTAATCCCTTGGTTGCTGTACTACCACTTGTGCTAGGGGGAGAAGGTGCCTTAGGGGCAGTGGTAGTAGGAGCTTCCTTGGCCTTTGGACAATCGGCATCGCTTGTCCAAGGGATCTTTACCTTACAAATGTAACACCAAGGTTTCTTTTTTCCTTTCTAAGAATTTTGGGACTCACCCCCAGATGCAGGTTTTTGGGGCCCTTGTGAAGACTATCTTTAGCCTTGTCCCCACCCTTATCCTCAGATTTAGAAGAATCTTGGTTCTTCTGGTCACCTTCATTACCATTGTTTTTCTGCTGAACCCTGGTGTGGACACATTTGTCTGCTTTCTTTCCCAATTCTTGGGGAGAGGTCAGATCAGAGTCCACCAGGGACTGATGCAAAAGTTGGTTCTGACAGTTAAGGATCGGCTCCCTCATAATCAAATTGTATAATCCTTCATAGTCCTGTATCTTACTTCCATGAGGCCAGCCCTCCAGAGCCTTAATAGCACTGTCTACAAAATCTACCCAGTCCTGGGTGTGTTCCTTTTGGGTGTCTCTTAACTTACTCCTATACTGTTCAGTGGTTAAGCCAAACCTATCTATGAGAGCACTCTTCAGTAGTGAGTAATTGTCAGCATCCTCTTCTCTGACAGCGAGGAGCTTATCTCTACCTTTGTTAGCAAAGGAGAGCCACAGGATAGCTGCCCACTGCTCTTGAGGGGCCCTCTGAACTTTGCAGGCCCTCTCCAAAGCAGTGATCCATTTATGGATGTCATCCCCCTCCTGGTAAGGAGGGACTATCCTGTTCAGGTTCCTATTGTCAAAAGAAGTTTATCTGATTCCAGGGACACTGTTGCTGCCGCCATGGGACTCTGGTCCCAGTCTCTTCCTAGTCTTCTGTCCTTCCAGGGACTCTTTGTCAAGGGCCAACTGATCTCTCCTGAGCCTAAGTCTGACTTTCTCAAGTTTGAGCAATTGGTATTCCCTGTCAAAAGAGCTGTCCCTCTTACTAGATATGGAGTTCCCTATGGAAGTGTCTGAAGTACGGGATTCTCTAAAGGAGGATCTAGACCTCCTTGGTCTACTCTGGACCCTCCCAGGAGGAATAAAGCGTATCTTTTCTGTGCCATCTGCACTATTCCCTGAGGGGTCAGCGTTTGCCAGGTTAGAATAATTTGAGTCCTCCTGCCCATACTCAGAATTGAGATCATCAGGGAGAGCCCCTGATGCTCCCTCTTCAGGAGTATTCCCACCCACTTTTTCCTGTTCTCTTGCCTCCACAGGATGACTATCATCGTTATGTAGAAGCTCTAAGAGCAGCTTAATGGTGGGGTTGCCACCTGTCTTTATCTTTCTAAGGCTACACAGGGTCCTTAGTTCCTGGAACTTTAGACCACTGTACTTAGCAGACTGGGGTACACTAGTATCCCCAACTAAAGACATGGTTCTGGGTGTAGTGAGGTGTTGCACCTACCTACCCTAGTGGAAACTAAACTCTCTGAGGTTGGAGAAAGGGTTGTGCTAGACCCTTAACTACCCAACCCTGCGTTCAGTAGAACTTACTTATTCTAAACTGCATTATATGTGCCTAATATTAGTGATGGTTTTTCAATTAATCCACAACAAGATTATCCGGTAAAACAATGCAGGCTTGAATCCCAACCGCTGCACATCAATGTGAGAAGCTGGCTTACCATATGGTGCACACTTGTGTAAGTGGGCACCCTGCACTAATCCAGATAACCCTTATGGTGATTTTAGTGGTCTTAGACAATCTTAGAAAGCTCTCTAAGTTGTAGCTGTGGAGAGCAGCCTTCAGGCTTAGTCCAGAAGGAGTGTAAAGCAGCTTGATTTACCAGAACATAATCTCATTGGTATAGATTAAGTGAAAAAGAACCACAGTGTATTTATAAAAATGTTTATTTATTATTAGACACTCACTAACACGTACAAATATCCGGTGTTGCAGGAGAGATGACGGTGACCTTGGAGCTGCAGCTGTGAGGACCAGGCGACGCTGTGGAAGACCAGGAGCTGTTCACGAGCTGTCCCACATCGGATGTCGAGAGTTGAGGGGTCGGTGTCCGTCGGGAGCACCAACAAGCTTTGGCAACTGCAAACAACGTGGAAATCGAAGAAGGTGCAGTGTTGGGACCAGCAAGGTCCAGGTGACTCACCACAAGCAGGGAAGTCAGGGCAGGCCCCGAGCAATCAGGGGAGCCCACAGAAATCAAAGAAAACCCTCAAGAGGACGCACAGGCCGGAGGCTCTGGAGTCGCATGTGGACCTTGAGTAGCTCACCAAAGATGCAGGCCCACGATGCAAGTGATGCGGTGAGGACGAAGATTTTGGTTACAGGAGATGCTTGAGGTTGGGGCTACTTGGAGCCCGAAGATCTTAGAGGAAGGAAGTCAACAAGCCTATGCAACGGGAAGTTGACGCAGTGCACAAGGGTTCAGTTCCTGCAGCTTCGACCAGGGATACTGGCCTCAATCTTGGTGAGAGGACAGGGCAGGTCTCGAGGGATGTGAAGAACCACCACCTGTGTTGCTGAGCCTTTCGGAGTTCGTGGGAGGCCAGGATCAGCAGACCGGTCAGCTTCGTTGCATTGCCTGCAGATGTAGGGAAGTGACTCCTTCACTTCAAGGGAGATTCCTTCAGGTGCCTTGGATGTCCGCAGGCCTTGGAAGGTTCCTGTATGGAGCACAGGCACGGACGTTGCAGCAGACGAGCAGGGCGACGAGACCAGGAGCAGCAGGAGTCTTCCTAGTTGCAGTCTTGATGCCCAGAGTGAAGTCCAGAGTGCCCAGATGGTCGAAGAAGTGGTGTCTTGAAATTAATGTTGTCCCACGACGAATCTAAGAACCCACCTACAGGTAAGCCCTTAAGTACCCTAAGTAAAGGGTTGGGACGATTCAGGGTTCCCTCCCATGGGAGGGGTTGGACAGTGGGGAGGATAATCCCATGTCCTTTGTCCAGTTTTGCACCAGAGAGGGAGCCAACGGCTCCCTGAGCTAGTTTGAACTGGACGATGCAAGGCGGGCACCAAATGTGCCCCTCAAGCAGACTGAGTGGCGCTGGCAAGCGCTCGAACCCGGCCTCAATACACTAAACCCTGTCTGGGAGGTGGTCACACCTCCCTGTGACAGGATACCTATTGTTCTGCATTCCCCTGCTCGAGCTTGGCTCAGCAGCAGGAGGGCAGAATCGTGTCTCTGGTCAGCAGCAGCCATGTTGTGCTGTCCGGGTCTAGAAGACTGGTACCAGGAGCTCTGATGGCCTCCTGGAGGAGCTTTACAGTGCATGGAATCATACCTGAGGTATGATTCTAACATACCAAACATGATAGGGTTCGTTACAGCCAGTTTAGAGATGGTCATCGCGTAAGGACGCATGGCCACTTTATGTATCGTAATGGCTGATGCACTTACAACCCGGGAAAATGGACTCCGAAGGTTGTAGGGGTGTCCTGCACATGCAGGGGCACCCTCACACTTCGAACCGAGCACACTGCCTTCAGGATTGAAAGGCCTGCTTTAGGGGTGACTTATAGGTTTTAAGTGCAGTGACCTTAGATATAGGGAAACCTATATCTGTCGTAATGGGTGCTAGCACCAGCTTACACAGGCTGCTATGGCAGGCCTGTAGTTACTTTTTGAGTGGTCTCCCATGGGTGGCATAATACATGCTTCAGCTCATGGGGGACCCCTGGTGTACCTATGCCTTCGGTACCTCAGTACCATATGGTAGGGACTTATAAGTGTACACCAGAATCCAATCTGGGATGTACCCAAGTACTTACCATACCAATTTAGGGGAGAAAGCACAAAGACTGGGGTACTGATTAGCAGATCCCAGTCAGACTAGTCAGAAACAGCATAGCACCAGGCAAAAAGTGGGGGTAACCATAAAAGCAGATCCTACTTTCCTACACATGCCCTATTACATTTCTGATATAATCCTTTTGAGTGAACAGTGCCTAACTCCTCCATATGTTTGGTTTCAAAATATGCCTCTCAGTGCCAATACCTCCTTTATTTTAAAACTACATCCCATCCAGCACATGAAATTTATGTTACATTAGGTTTCTGTGTCATAAAATATTGTGATAGATGGCTCCTAAACCAACTTTTATATTTAGTCTTACCCTGCTTAATTGGTCTAGTTGTTTTGCCTAACTGTAGCACTCCATATTGGCACTTTATGCAATACATTTAATTTCTGCTGTCAGCGCTGGGCCGAAGAACAGAAACACACACAAATGCCACAAGGGGTGGATGTGAACCTAGAATAGAGTCAGATGAAACCATAGGACATATTTACTAGAAATTGGCGGAGCGCGATGTTATGGCAAAATTGGTAATGCCGCACTCCGTCAGTTTCAAAACGCAGGGATGTGCCATATTTACAAGAATGCAGTGCACCCCTGCATTTCCCCTTGCGCTGGCGCTAAACTTTCTGCCTAGTGCCAGCGCGGGCACCCTTGCACCATAGTGAAAGGGTGCCAGCGCTGCAGGGGTGATTGTTTATGTGCAGGAAGGAACACCTTCCTGCACATAAACAATCTTTACAGGCGATTTGCTGTTTATATGTGTGCTGCAGAATGCAGCACACATGGAAAGAGCAAAATACATGACCCATTTCTCCTCGTATCGCCTGTTTAAGACCAGGTATTCCCTGGCAATATTTTTGGCGCTGCCCCCTACCTTGTAAATATGGGGCAGCGTCAAAAAGCAACGGGTGTTGCAGCGGAACACCCACTGCAACGCACATTGCACACCCCTTTCAAGCTAAGTACTGCTTGAATAAGGGCATTATTTACAAGGCGGAGTTAAGCCATGTTAAGTGGCTTAATGCTGCCTTGTAAATAAGACGAAGGACTTACCACCACCAGAATGTCTGAAAAAGTGACGTTCTGGTGGCGTTAACTTCTTTTAAATATGCCCCCATGTGTTCACTGACGGTTTGGCGTCTGAACACTGGTGGAAGAGCGGTGAGGAAGAATTGAGGTATTTAAATGGGGTTTATCAAGGATGTTCTTGAGTCAATAGTTTGAGATAAAGCCTTCACAATAGATAAGAAATGTGTTGACTTCGTAGATATTTAAATTTGCCTCCGATTCATACAAATGTCTGACATACTTTGGGCCACAGGAGAAAAAAGAAGAACGACTAATTAATGTTGAATAAATACAGAATTTAGGTTAGATAACTGAGGGACATATCACTAGGAAGGAGTGGATTTCAGACTGGAGAACATATGAATAAGACAAAAGCAGTGCACGGGCTGTGAAAGAGTCAGTACTCATCCTTTAATTAAACAAGGTAATCAATTTATACATTTGAAATCGGTGCTTGGTCAATTGATTTGACGAAGGTGTTAGGAGGGGACATGCAAGTGGACATTACGTGATCGTACATAATACAGAAAAGGTTGTGTTCCTTAGCCACTTACCTTAATCTATGCTTTGCAGCCGGGTCGAGTTTCCTAAGGTCGCTGTACTTATATTCTTCCAATTTACCAATCCCATCAGTCGTTCTGTCCACTGTATCATCGTGCATTAATATAGGTACTCCATCAGCACTGAATTCAAGGTCAAGCTCCACACCTGTTGCACCATTCTTGGCTGCCTATGGGGAGCAGTAACAATGTAAACATGCGTTTAATCAACAGAATCTCCGGAGGCACGGTCATAACAATTCAAAACTGAATGCTTTCTCCTCCACTAGCCCTCTCATCCTCACATTAGTCTACAAGTGCTTTAGTAATGAAGTATCTCACTGTGCATACTTTATAACTGCAGACAGTTTCAAATGTGATTCATTCTTAGTTGTATTTTTTTTTTAATAATATATTTAAGGAGAAAAAAGAAAATACCATTGTCCAAGTTTTTAGGATACAGACACAAGTGCTCTATGTAACATTGGTACAGATGTAAACACAAATTAAATTATAAGTCTTATCTAAACATACTCACCGAAAGTATTTTTTTAACTTCAAATGTTTAATCATAAGAAAATGGCAAATACTTATGCTATTCCCTATAACCCCATATATATACCCTACCCGATTCATGCATACTGCCCAAGATTATACAGACTAAACAAACTGCATGCCCCTGATCTATGCACACCAATGCGAGAGGTTGCACCCATCAGTTAAATGCAGATTTAAACTTTCCTAGAAGTACTCTTGGAGCCAGAGTATGGGCTTTGGGTTCAATCGGATGGGAACTTGGAAAGACCCAACAATTCATGCTTTTACACTTCTACTGATTTATTTTTTAGGTTTTGGAATGGAGTACACCTCCACTGTGATATAGTACGTGATGCAGATTGCCTGGGTGTTTCAAGGTCCTGACTGTTCTCTGGTTTTTCTACAGGTGTACTGGTGGTCCGACTGGAGTTCCTCAGAGGAAGAAGCTGGGACACAGGTAAGTGCACTAGCAGGGGTCGAGGATAGACGCGTGTAGACCCCGTCTACCCACTATTTTCTATCCTGCTGCAAAGCTGGTCGCTTTCAGCGGTGTGCCACGTTTCTTTCCTACTTCTCCCGAAATTCACAGAAATTTGCTGAACTCGTCCTGGTGAAATTTTCCGACATGTTGTCTGCTTTTGTTCCAGGCATCAAAGTGCAAGCAGTGAAGGGGTTTATCAGATTCCAGCTTCACCTATAACAAAAGCTGGAATTAAGGGACCATTAGGACTCTTTTTCTTGGAGTATCCTGGCTGGGAGCTATCGGGAGCCTCACGCCTAGACGCAATGGAGGGGAATCAAAGGCTCCACATCTTATCACTTCACAGATACTTAAGAGCGAAATGCTTTTGCTTTGTTCAGTCCTGTATATTAGAAATATGCATACACAGTAATAATGTCAGATGTGCTGGTCACCCCAGTAATTACACAAATAAGTTAAATACCACTATTTTGTTTTATTTCTTTTATAGTGTTTTAGCACTACTCATCTCAATGCAGGGTGTCAGAGTACTTTATATCACACGTACATATTATACATTGACAATAAATCATGTGTGTACATCAATATAAAGGATGTATTACATAAGACAGTGAGTATTACCAGGTGTAGGATCCACATGTCCTTCATACCTCACTGTTCTACATTAGAAGGATTACAATTTATGAACTACAAATAACAAAAGGATCTCCATCTTAAAAGCATTAACTCACTTACCAATTTACCTAAAATGAAAATCTGTCATCTGTGTGTTATTTAATGTGCTTTGCAGGAGACATCTCAACCCTCTATGCTACTTTCATTCAAAACTAGAACTAAGCAAAACACAGATCTCTCCAGCAAATACGTTATCCTCCACATTACCATTATTATCCCGAGATTTAGCTGGCACACAAAGATCTCTGCAGCAGGTGTCTTAACCCCGTAAGATATTTTAAATTATAGACATTGCAACCAATTAAGCAGAACAGATTTACTACCACATTTCTCCTTGTCGCCAATTTCTTTGTGAAAAAGTTTAAAAAATAAATGTATAAGTTGAGGCCCAGTTTTTACGTCAGGATTGCGTCAATATTTTGGCACAACCGCAATTCAAGATCTATTTTGTTAAATATTGTAATGCGCTCAAATGTACTCATGGAAGACCTGCTAAACATACGTGAGGTCTTGAGATCTGATGTCACTTCCTGTGAGGTCATGGGTTGTGATGCCACTTCCTGTGATGCCACATGCTTTGTAACACTCCATGATGTCACTTTTTGTGATGCCACGCTCACTACCACATTTCGCCTTGTCGCCAATTTCTTAGGGAAAAAGTTTAAAAAATAAATGTATAAGTTGAGGCCCAGTTTTTACGTCAGGGTTGCGTCAATATTTTGGCACAACCGCAATTCAAGATCTATTTTATTAAATATTGTAATGCGCTCAAATGTACTCATGGAAGACCTGCTAAACATACGTGAGGTCTTAAGATCTGATGTCACTTCCTGTGAGGTCATGGGTTGTGATGCCACTTCCTGTGATGCCACATGCTTTGTAACACGCCATGATGTCACTTTTTGTGATGCCACGCTCAGTGATGTCACACCCATTCTGCCTAACTTTGTGAGTCCAGCCACTTCTTTTTTTAGTACTTGAGCCCTGTGCACTAGGAATATTCTTTGAATAACTTCCTATTTCTGACTAAGTTCCCCAGCGGTATTTCCCTTCTGATGTCTTCCTTTCTGGTCCTGTTTCATTTCTTTTACCAAATCCACCTTTACTCAGGTGACTTACTTGTCTGTTGACCTTGCCCTATTTCTCAGGGCCAGCAATAGCTTTAATGGTTACTTTTGTGGGCTTGTTATAGCCTGATTAGTCCGTGATCCTCCTATAGTTATTCTTCTCGACCAGGTCATAGATGCAACAGAAAACCCCATACCTCCTTAGGCGAGAGAAAAATTAATTAAAAAACAAAAACTCAAGCACTAGAATTCTTCTCGAATGCAGTAATTTTTTTCCGCTTTTACATGTCATTGTTTCCTTTATTTTGCACTCTTCAAAGATTAAAGTAAACAAAACTAGAAGTGGGGAAACAAAATCACAGTTCCCTACTAATTCTATGGCAGGACCGGAGGTGAGGATTATGCTTCACTCTTTCCACTTTATTGAACAGCAGCCAATTTAAAACAAACTTCAACAACTACAATTCCCATGAGGCCTTGAGAATAGAAACAAACAATAGAGTTCATCAGAGCAATAGTCTCTCGATCCCAGCCAATTAGGTGTTGGCAATACAGGTCATAGTCCATCATCACTGGCCATTCCTCCTCTTTCTTCGCTGCTAGCAGCCAAAGATAAGTGGTGTCTTTTTCTCGCATGCCTGTTATTACTAAACTGCTATTTTCTTATGTAACTTCCACAAACTGCTTTCTTTCTGCCTGTTAGTGGTCACCCGCGACTTCGCGGTGCCGTTTGCTAAAGTAATTGATCGATGTATTGTCACCAACGCTTGATTAATTGTTTGTGACACGCTGCAGGTCGGTAATTGCTTCGGCCGCTGTAGCATTTTCCTCACCCCTTCGCGGCCGCTGTCAACTGGTGCGGCTCCGCGGTGTGGTCCTCCCACCATCAGAGGGCATCTGCTTGGCGCCGTTCGACCGCGGTGCGCTCTCCACATTCAGCGCATACCTCAGGATTTGGAGCAGTGCACCACGGTTGGAGCCTTGTCCGTCTGGAGAGTGACGCCCGATCAAAAGAATACGGGTCTGTACTGCTCATCGGCAGCAATTACTGATACAACCTTTTCAGGGTCTGTACAGCCTTAGGATCAGACGCTCCTCTGAGAGGGAGCCTGTATCATTGAGCAGGTTCTAGCCTGGGGGACAGTCTCCCAGACGTGGTAACCCTTTATATTGTGCACCAAGAGTGCGAGGTCCCCAGGCTTCTGCCCTATTATCGTGAGGTTTGCACCACTCTGAAGCGTGGCTGACACCCAGCCCTTAATAATTAGCACTCTCTCTCTTCAGTACCTTCTGCCCCAATATATTACAGTGCCCGTATATGCCTTTTGCCCCAATATATTACAGTGCCCGTATACTTACACGGTAGGGCTTGGTGGGCATCCCCAAGAATGGACTCCTTTAATGACACCCAGGGTGAGGAGGACCCCCTGAGTGGACTCCCTTTTGACAATGATTTTTATGATGCTATTGATGCATCAAGCTACAGGGAGGCTACAGAGGCCACGGCCCCATTGGAGGAAAGCCTTTCGCGCCAAATAGTGCAAGCCTGCGAAAAGATAGTAGGGACCGCCCCGGGTCCCATGACTGCAAATCCACCTCCCCAGCCCATAGATTCGAACCCGCCGCCAGCAAAGCGCCCCCGCGAGACAGGAGTAGACCGAGGCGTATTCTTTAGGTCCAAACAGGCATTCTTGGCCAGTACTGCCGCCCCAGTGGTCCCCGCTGCCCCGACTGACGACAACCATAGGGACACTGATGACGGGCCGCATTCGGAAATCTCTGGAGAAGGAATCCCGAAACTGTTTGAGGGCTGAGTGTACCCGCCCCTCCCTAGAGGGCAAGGTGACATTAACTCCCAACATTGACCCACAAATGGCCACCTTCCTACAAAAGTTTATCAAGGACCCTAAAAAAAGGGATAGACAGACAGGTCCTGGCGGGCTTGCCAGGACAAGTTGCTGGAAAACCTGGGGCCGCTAACGAACATACTCGACATGGCGGAGGAGGCTAGGTCCTCGGGCTCTCTCATTTCACCTGATACCCTTTCGGCCAGGGCGCAGCGCACCGTTGTCTTCCTCGGCAACGCGAACTGCGCGTTGTCAATGGAGAGACGTCGGTCCCTGCTCATCAAGGTGGACCCCAAACTTGGGGATCTTGCAGACTCTGAACCGGGTCCTATTGCACAGGGGACCTCTTTGGAGAACCTTTTTTCAAGGAATTGGGGAGGTTTGTGAATACCTTTACCTCATTGGACAAAGCACAGTCCTCTATTAAAAAGGTTTTCCACTCCCGGGTTTTCCGCGGGGCCGGTCGGCTGGCCACCCTAACAACCAGTGCAACTCCAGAGGACAAGGCTCCCACCAAGGCCAGTATCAAGGTCAGGCCAGATTTCCAAACTTCTACACCATCAGAGGGAGACGAGGCAGAGGAGCCAGAGGGACTGGGACCTCCAACAGTACCGGTGAGTGTCCCCCCCTTCTTCCCTTGTAAAGGTAGGGGGCCGTCTGGCGAATTTTTTCCAGGCCTGGACTTCAATCACGGGGGACACCTGGGTATTCCAGACTATTCAAGGGTTCTAAATAGAGTTTTATGGTCCTCCCACCCAAGCCAAACGCCCGCACCCCATCAGGTATTCGGCAGCGGAGTCGGCCTTGGTGGACCAGGACGTGAGATCCCTTCTGACCAAAGGAGCTGTCTCCCCGGCGACTACATCCCAGGGGATTCATCAGCTCTTCCTGGTGGACAAAGCGGACGGAGGTCAGCGTCCGGTCATCAACCTGCGCGAGTTTAACGAGTGGCTGGTCTATCGCCACTTCAAAATGGAGGAGATCCATTTGCTTCGGGACATCCTCCGCCCTCGAGATTGGATGGTGCGACTGGACCTCAAGGACGCCTACCTCTCGATCCCCATTTTTCCCCCTCACAGGAGGTTCTTACAGTTTTTCTGGGGAGGAGACACGTACGAGTTCACCACCCTGCCCTTCGGTCTCTCTTCGGCAGCCTGGTGCTTTACAAAGGTCCTCAGACAGGTAGTGGAACACCTGAGGTCGCAGGGCATGAGACTCATAGTCTATCTCGACGATCTCCTGATAATGGCGCAGTGCCCCAACAAACTGGAGCTGCAACTCCGGACAGCGGTCAATCTCTCTTACAGAGCTTGGGATTCGTAATCAACGATTCCAAATCTCTCCTATCCCCCTCTCAAAAGGGGATTTTTCTGGGTTTCTAGATCGACTCCATAGAGACTTCTCTCAGTCTTCCCTCTCGGAAGGTGGCAAAAATTTGCCACAAATTGCGGCGGGCACTCACAAAGCCCCGCATCTCCCTAAAACAGGTGGCACGCCTTGTAGGCCTCCTCTCCTCCTCCATCCAGGCCATCTTCCCAGGGCCTCTTCACTACCGTGCCCTCTAACTCTTGAAGGCCGCGCACTTGCGCAAGGGGCTCTGATATGCTCAGCAGGTGACTCTTTCCGCAGAAGCCAAGGAGGAGATCACCTGTGGCTTACCAACAAGGAAGCATGGAATGGGTGGGCAATATTTGGCTCCACGCCAGATATAGTCAAAGTCAGACGCCAGCAGGTCAGGCTGAGGCGCCAGATGTGGCTATTTCACCACAGGAGGAGTGTGGTCTCTGCTAGAACAACAATTGCATATCAACTGTTTGGAGCTCCTGGCAGGTTCCTTTACAATCAGCTGTTGGACCAAAGTCTCGGTCCAATCTTGTGTTCTCCTAAAGATGGAAAACGTATCGGCAGTCCGGTACATCAACCACTTAGGGGGCACTCGGTCGAAGGCTCTCTTTGACCTCGTGGCCAACTTCTGGCAATACTGCCTGGACCGCCAGATCTCGGTGATGGCGGAATACCTGCCGGGTCAGGACAATCAGGCAGCGGATTTTTAGTCCCACCACTTCCGGGATGCGAGCCTGTGGAAACTTCATGCAAGGGTATTCTCGGACCTCAAGGAATAATGGGGTCCTTTTTCAGTGGATCTTTTTGCCTCCCGCCTGGATCACCAATTACGCAGGTTCTTCAGTTGGAAACTGAATCCCTTGGCGGCGGCCACAGGCACCATCCTCCAGGACTGAACGAGGGAGCAGGGATATGCCTTTCCCCCCCGTTCGCCATGATCACCCAGGTCTCAGCCCAGGTTAGGAAGCAGTCGGCGATGGCGGTGATCATCACACCAATTGGGAGATCGCAAGTCTGGTTTCCAGTTCTTCTGGAACTTTCCTGGGATTCTCCAATCCCTCTCCCCCTGTTTCCAACCCTGCTTCTCAGTCCGGCACACCAGCTTCACCCGCTCATCCTGCAGGGGTCGCTAGCCCTCATGGGGTGGCGCATTACAGGGGACGATGGGCGGTCCCAGACCTTTCGGGCACTGCTGAGAAGTTCATGTCCAAGCCTGCGCGGACAGCACAGTCAAAAGCTATAGGTCTACCTGGAGAAGGTGGTGCCGTTGGTGTCTGCGACGGGACCTTGATCCAGTGGCAGCAGATGTGATCCACATCTTCAATTTTTCGGCTTTGCTGGCAGAGGAAGTTTGGCATACAGGTCTATTAATACCTTTTGCTCGGCTATATCTGCAGGACACTCAGTGGTGGATGGCTCCCTGGTAGGGGAACACCCATTCGTTTGTCGACTTCTGAGGGGGATCAGGCTGTCCCTGCCTCCGGAGCCCAGATATTCAGCCCTCTGGGATGTGTCAACCTCTTCCTGTCTTGGCAACCGAACAGGTTCCTGTCCAGAAAGGAGCTTTCGGCGAAGCTAGCCATGCTTCTTTGCCTGATCTCCTGTAGACTAGTATCGGACATCAGAGCCCTGGACATCACCGACTGGATTTTTATCTAGTTCGGAAGTGACTTTCACGACCTGGAGACGGACCAAATGTGGGACAAAGTCCATTTTGTATCCGGCATTTCCTGAGTCACCAAAACTGTGCGTAGTGTCTTGTCTTAGGGACTATGAAGAAATGTCGGAGGAATATCGTCCTCCGGGCGAGCGGCAACTCCTAATTGCCTTGCGCAAACCTCACAGAGCATTGTTTTCTCCCACAATAACCCGATGGGTTCGCTGGGTGATGCACGAAGCGGGTATTGACCTGCAGCTGTTCAAAGCCCACTACACGCGTGGGGGGATGGCCTCGAAAGCCTTCTCATTGGGGGCTCGATTAGAGGATATACTTAACACCGCAGATTGGTCATCGGACTCAACATGCAAACAGTTTTACTTCAAACCGGTACTACAGATGGCCCATTTGGTGGTAAGTAAGCTTTAAACTAGCATAATCCTTGCCTCCGGTCCAGACATAGAATGAAAAATTTCCTAGCTATTGTAATAGAAAGTTTCAATTCTATTAAGGACTCTGGGCAAGGATTATCCCACCCAGGGTTCACTTATGGGTGGAAACCACCCATAATTTGTTCCTTTGCTGAGTAAGTAACTAAATTTGAGTTTCTCGTGTTGAGCTAATGTTGCATGGATAAATGTTTGATTTACCGATGATCCTGTGACCGTTGCCTTCTTTCCTTTCAGGTTTAAACATTAGCCATGACTGGTTCCTAAATATGTCTTTTGTTTGCAGGAATGGATGCAAATAAACTGGATTCGTGAGTTGATGGCAATGGCCGATCTCGCGCAACGAAAGAGGAGGAATGGCCTGTGATGATGGACTATGACCTGGATTGCCAACACCTGATTGGCTGGGATCGAGAGACTGTTGCTCTGATGTACTCTATTGTTTGTTTCTATTCCCAAGGTCTCATGGGAATTGTAGTTGTTGAAGTTTTAAAATGGCTGCTGTTCAGTAAAGTGAAGCATAATCCTTGCCTCCGAGTCCTTAATAGAACTGAAACTTTCCGTTACAATAGTTAGGAAATTGTTTAATCTCCCCATAACAAGTAAATTTGGTCACATTTGTTTCTGTCCCCTCTCTTCACTCCCTCCCCGCCATCCCCGTAGTCTGCCAATACACTTCAACACTGACATGAAGCACCCCATGCTACTCTGTTAAGGGATCTCTGACATGGCTATACTATTGCAGATTAAGGGCCTTATTACTAAAGTGGTCAGACCACCACCGACAGGCCGTCAGTGGCAGTCTGACTGCTGCATTTTGATGCTGGCAGTCGGACCATATCGGTCGGAGCCCAGACGTCCGCCTCTGCCAGGATCTCAGATCCCGACGGGGAAGCAGTCGGAGTCGTGGCCCAGAATAGTGGCAGCGCTGAGCCAGGCACCGCCATCTGGATTTGGATCTCTCTTTCCGTCAGCCTGTTCATGGCTGGAACACCGCTATGTACAGGCTGTCGGAGAGGGATACTGGGGGCTCCGAAGAGGGCCCCTGTCCATCGTGGGCCACTGCAAAGTGGCCCTGGAGGCACATGTAGTGCCCCCATGCACTGTGTGCCATGCACAACATGGTGCATGGCACACAGTCCGTGGACGTGCTCTTTATCACGGCGGCTTGTGCTACAGCCCTTTACCTTGGCTGCAGCACATGCTGCCATGATAAGGTGCACTTTGCGACCTGCTTGTCGGGCGGTCTCCTGACCTCCGCAATAGCGAGGGGCGGTCCAACCGCCTTGCATCATAATGATGCCCTAAGTCATCACTGATTTTTAATACATATATAAAAATCACAGTATATAGTAAAAAAGTTTATGCAGCAATGCACGGGATTACAAAACAGTGGCACACTGCAGTGCGACTGGCAAACTGCACGTATTCTGAAGGGCACTCTCTCCCTCCAAACAGGCTTCAACAGGCCCAGCAAATCATTTCTTTCTGATGGCTAAAGTCATTACATCCCCTCTAGGCCTGGTTTTCCTGGTTTTATTGATGGCCATAAATCTTCAGCTCATCTGATGTTGGTAGCTAAGATACCAGGCCCTCTTTAGTGCAGGGTCCAGCTGCACCATCCCCTTGTGTAGGTAGTAATCCGAGCTGATCTGAAGGGTGGAAGAGACCAAGTCTGTGTGACCCAACTAAAAACCATTCAACCACATTTAAACAAGTTTCACAGCTCCCGTCTCAGCAAGGCTCTGGCTCTTAACCCCTTGAGTCACAGCACTGAATTAGCAGAGGTGTCAAGCAGAGTAACCACAGACCACACCCTGTTTTTCAGGACAGTTCAAATGTCATCAAGAGCAATGAGGAATGCTGTTTCCTTACCAGAACTTGGGTGAATAAGCACTGCCATGGGCCCATGGCACTAGATTACTCAAGGAAATCTGGCATTTGCTTTGTTAACAGGTTTTCTTTCAATTTGCCCAAGGAAGGTAAGAGGGCAATTAGTCAATATGTATTTGCATCACTTAGGTCAAGGTTAGATTGTTTCCCAATTTCTCCCGCACTCAATGTCCCAGCACTATTTTATCTCTATCTTGCTAGCCAACTGCCCTAATGTTCCCCATAATCCTACTTACACAGGCCATAATGTGGAGTGCATGTCTCCCTCAGATACAGCACAAGGTTCAGGACATGTAGTGAGATTCCAGCTCTGACCTTGATATTGCTTTAAGTACTAGCCAGTGAAGGTAGAGAACATCCGTACCGTTCCGATTCATCAGCAAAAATCAACTGGAAGGCTGCTAGTGCTGGATTTTTAGGGACAGTTCCCAAATTTGCTTCTGTCTACCTTGGCCTCCACAGTGACACCAATTACTGCCAAAATTGGGAACAGCAGCATCTTGAAAAATAAATTAAACTAGTATAATTCCAAAAAGTGGGCACAAAAAGAAACAGACTGAAAAGTTTGCAGCATGGACTCCACATTCTTACTGTGGGTGGAGCGGATTTCTGGGCGGGGGTCGATTTCACACTACCATTGGTTAATGAGATGTTGCACTGGGAGGTCATGGGAGCGATCACAAGTAAAAATGCTAACAGAAGCAAGAATAACTTAGGATCAGTGGCCAAATAGTGAACAGGTTCTGCTTTTGAACAGAGGCACTGAATAGAGCAGAGTGGTCATTTTTAATTCCGCTCTTTAAAGCTCATGCTGTAACACTGCATATTACAAAATGCTATAACAGAAAGCACAGATCACAAACACGTAGTAGTGGATTCCTATTTGTGTTTCTGAGCAGACATCTGCAGTTAACGTTGTAACTTCTAGTGCTATTAGGTTTGAACATGCCCTGTAAGAAGGAGGATTTCATTAAAAACTAATGGGCAGGGACAGAGTCTGCAATTCTCAAAGACATCTTACTGTCCAGCTCCTTCGGCCTCAAAGAAAATTCAGAAGAATCTTTAGGCTGTAAAGCCCACATTGGCCCAAAAACTGAACAATATTTTTTTATATATTCCCAGACACTGAGTGGAGTCATAAAACAAAGCCTAAATCAGGTAAGACTGCAAAAACAACTACCAAAGGAAGTTGCTGCCTACCAGGGAAACTGGAGCATGGAGCTAGTACGTGGAATTGACTACCTGCAACTGAGACTGAGGATAAATGCGGAAGAGTCCTCCAGACTCTGCTCATACACGCAGGTCTACGCAGAATTGCAGAAAGGTGGCAAAATCAGAACTTTGCTGGAATCTAAATCCTGATATGACACAAGCCCTGGCATAATCAAAGCTTTTATATATTATCAACGCTTTTATATAATGAGAATGCTGCCATAATTTGTCACGTCTCCAAAGGGCCACGTGAATTTTCTTACAGGACAAATACATTCGGGTGGCCTGTGCTGGTCTGCCCCTGAGAAGCAAGAGGAAGCCCAGTGAAATAGGTGGGCTGTGGCGCTCCTACTGTACTCTGGAGGATTCGCTGAGGAGGAGCATAGGGCCAACGGGTTCCTGAAGCAAAGCACAGTGATGGGGAAGCCTGGGCTTTGAGCTCCCAGACTCATTGATATAACTAGGGCAGAGAGGACACCAACAAGACAACAGGACACGCAGAAGGCACAGTGGTTGCATCCCCGCTAGCAGCATTCTCATGGCAGCGACCAACAACAGGCGGATCTTGTTGGGCAAAGTGTTCGCAGGTGCCCATTTGGATATTCTGTAAGTAAATTTAACAGTACACAGAGTGCTGGCATTGGGGGGCCAGCAGACTGACTAATAATCGGGCAGCGTTTTGTATACTGGCCTGCAAGCAGCTGCTGGAGTTTGAGGGGGGTCCCCGCAGCGGTGGATGGGGTTAAGGTGGGAGTGTCACTTGGGGGCTTTGACGCCGACACATTATTCTTTCCCGTAGCCAGCACAAATTGAAACCACCCTTGAAGAGTACGGGTTGCTGAAGAAGCGAACCGTTGCCCTTAATTGCAAACTGAACAAGCCATCTGAAATCACAGACGTGGGTTTTCCTGGGGTAAAGTGGCACATCCTACAGAGCATCAGGTGTGGTGTTGTCCCTAGCTTGGCTCATGGGAAGCTACGATACATGCCAAAGATACAGGGTCCTCATACGGTCTGTACTGAGAGAGCATGTTTTGGAATTGTTGCATACGGGACATGGAAATAATCATTTGAACAATAAATTCCTTCAGAGTTTCATCCAAAAAAAGTTTAAGAATGAATAATTGATGAATAAGAAGCAGTTAAAGTGGTACATTGTGGTAGCTCTATAAAGGCAACTCCTGTTTGGCTGTCAAGGGTGTGGAAAGACATCAAATTTTCAAATTAATTTTGTGACTCAACAAGGGCCCACTCCATTGCAGCACAAACACTTTTTTGAGGCAAAAAAGTGTTCGATGCATGCCAATATTTCAATAACACGAGTCACCAAAGCACATCTGCAGGTATATGCTCTTGCCTTAGTGGAAATTTAAGAGTTCCAGGAATCCACAGAGTTTACAGAAGTAGACCTGGAAACCATACTCCTTGTAAACTTCTGTGATTTCCATTACAGATACGTATATTTGCTCATGCGAACATTTGCTGATCAATTGCAAATTAATATTCTATACACCCCCTTTTTCCTACCATGAAAACAGTTTTACTCCTGCCTTATGTCAAGAGTAAATTTTCAACCATTTTCAATGTCGAAAAAGACTGGAGAGGAATTGGTGAATACCCTTTCACATGTAAGTTTGTAAGTGTGCACAGACTCTCAGGGCATTCCTAACACTTGAAATGCCATTTCCCCCTCCCCAACTTTCAGCCCCTTTTAGGGTCAGATTATGAGTGGCACTGTACTGGCACCATTGTAAATCAGCACCCGTAAAAACCTGTACTTTGCAATTACAAGTGTATCACCATGGAGAGGAGAATAACCATGCAGACCCGGTATTACAGATTAGAACTCAGCACAGTATTTCTTTTTTTGAGGGGATTATCGCTCACATTTACCATCTATCCTGAGCAGATGGTAAACATCTGCAAGGAGGGCTGCTGAGGATTGAGGGAAAGTAGGAACAATGGTGGGGAGAGAAGGGGAGGGCACAGGAGACTATAATCGGGGAAGGGGGAGCATTACATGCTCCTGTGTGCCTCAATTTGGGGATGGGTGGTGGCAGGAAAACAGGTCTAAAAGTGAATTTACTGGCATTTTCCCGTTGGTAAAATCAGTTCCCTTGTTCCCGCACCCAGGAAATCAGAGTGCATGAACATTATCTCATACATTATTGAGCAGAGTGGAATTCCATATGGAAGTCCCACTCCTCTCTAACCGAGGCCTAAGTAGATTTGCCGAAAGGTGGCAAAACCAGAACTTTCCTGGAATCCAAACCCTGATATAACATGAGCACTGGCATAATCAGAGAATCTATTATCTGAGCTTTTATATAATGAGAATGTGGTCATAATGTGTCATGTCTCTGCATGGCACCAAAAGAGACAAATGAATTTTCTTAAAGGACAAATAGATTTCAGAAGAATCTTGTTCCTTGGGCAAGTGGATACGCTATAAAAGTTGACATCCCTAGGTGTGCACCCTGCAATACACTCGGATTGAAGAAGGAAAACACCTTGAATTATGATCACTTTTTGATTAAAAAGAGTTGTTGGTGTACCACGCCCCTAAAAGATTACATGGTGTAATAACATTCATTTATAGTGTGAGCGTGCATTCACAGAGTTTAAGGATTTATTTCTGTAACTGAGTGCAACAAGGAGAGGCACTTGTCATAAGACTGAGGAGACTAAGATGGCAAAAATAATCAAACACATAGCACATGAATAGATTACATCATGAGGCAATTTAATAACAGTTCGCAAACCTACCCAATACATTTCATATACGTGATCAAACAATTTAACGCATACAGTACATCTCAGACACATATACTAGATAGTTGCAGTAGCACATTGTGCAAAACAATAATTGAGACTTTCAGAGGAAGACTGTTATTAATATAGAAAAAGTGCAACATGGGTAATACCCATCACAAGCAGGAAAAATTATTGTTTAATGCCAGAGAATCCATCAGAGTACCTGAAAAATATCTCGCCCTAGGTGACGGGGATTCATAACGCTTGGAAAAAGATGAAGACAATGGATATCAGATCTATTTTGCAAAAGGTGAGGCAAAGACTCTGAACAATTGAAGGGAGAATAGGCATGCTCTTGCTAAACATGGACCAAATTATCAAGTGCCTTGATAAGCATGCCACAAGTCAGGATCAAGCTGAACACTGAATTTCAGATATGTGGACGATTCAACAGGAAGGAAAATATTCTCAAGGTGGAAAAAAGCCAGAGCCAGTACACATTTAATATTACGACCTCAAAGCTAGATCCAGATGGAATAACTTGAGGATTGTAGGCATACCAGAAAGCATATCCACTGGTAAAATTGAAACATTTATAGAGCTGCTACTGTCGGAACTATTTGGGAAAAATAACTTCTTGTCTGTAATCACAGCGGAGATGGCACACATCTCTTGCTGCCAGTCAGGTTTCTGGTGTCCATCGGAGGCCAGTAAATGCTTGTCTGTTGAATTATCTTGATATGGCCTTCAAACTTGCCCTTGAAAAATCTGGCCTGAACTACTCAAGAGCTTCAGTATCTTTGTTCCAGGATTTTACAATTGCAGTGCAAAATTCACATGGATCACTAGCCACAGTTAAGAAAAAACTTTAATCCATTAAACGGCTGTATTCAAGTTGGAGGGCAAACCGCAGATCATTATAGAACCAGAATTAGCTGGCAAATCTTTAGAGTAACACTTAGAGAAGAAGGACATTGCAAAAATGACATGAGAGAGAGAGAAATGAAGAAAACATGGACATGATTGAAGAAAAGACTTGTATCCTTTGATATTATTTGATGTTCGGTGAGGGCATAGAATGCTCCAGATATGCCTCAAGGGTTTTTCTCTTATTACAGAGGCTGGGTGGTATACTTGTACAACAAGATAATAAAATGTATATACAGTAACATATCCTTGACACACAAAGAAATTGCAGCCACCACTGTATATGATCAGTAAGAGGAGGGATCTGCTTGCTCAACTCCTGAGCATAAACTGTTTTCACCGAGTAGTGGTATTAAAGAAGATCTTCAGTATTCAACTGTTAGTTGGGGTTAGCAATATGGGTGGGGGTTAATGGGGCAAACAGATCAACTGATGTGACTTCGCATAGGTCTGCACTGGAGATGGTGATAAACACTAACTGCAGCACAATACATTCTAAGGAAGTTCAACACGGAAAGTATATAGTATAAGGAAATCAGCCCATAGCAAGCCAACTTTTCCATTGTTGACAATGAATGTAAAAGGCTCGGTGACCACCACAGAGTTGGGAAAGTCACTGCATACTTACAGAAGGATGAAACAGAAATAACATTGATCTAAGAAACTTGTATAATACTTCAAAAGGAAAACAATAGGACTGCAAGGCTAGGGGGCCTATGTATATATGCACTGTAAGGTATGAATGCTAGAAGTATTTTAATTTTGAACAAAATAGGTTCGATTTTCCATGAGGATCGGCAGAATTATAGAGGACTCTAAAAATAGATATGTGATCGTAGCCAGGGAAAATAGAAGGATTATCCTTAACAAGTATAAATGAATATGGCCCCAATAGTTACTGCTCAGTTTTACACGGATATATATATAGCAGAAACATAAAGAGCTACATCTACAGGCGCCAATTTGAAGAGAGGATTTAAATTGTTTCCTAAACACTGACTTTGACAGATCTTGAGGACACCCTAAGGGACTGTAAGCCACAACCAAAGAAGTGCATCTTGTTATGAATCAAGTACATTTGACAGACATATGGAGCTATAGGAACCAACACTACTGAATTTACATATTGCTCTTCACTAGACCATATGCAGCCCAGTACGGACTACATATTTCTCACTAGAGACGCAGTTCTATTGACTAAAGAGTGCACACACACTGTTGGCACATTGACCATGCCCCAGTCCTTCTAAACAAAAAATACAGGGGAAAATGACAAGGCAGTATAAAAGGAAATTCTCCACTGAGGCAATCTTGAAGACCGTGTTTAAAACAGAAATAGGCAAAGCCATTACAGAACATTTTCAAGATAATAAGGGTTCTGTTGATTCCCAGGGTACGATAGGGAGAGAATTAACGCCTATAGCCGCAGAGTGTGCATAGCCAAACAATTAGGTTGATACGGGGAAGTCTGGACAGGACGTAAACTGAATTAGGTAGGTTGGAGACAATTCATACACTGACTGGAGACAACAAATCACTAAATAAAATACATCTGAAAATGAAGAAAGGTAAAAACGGCGTTGAAAGAGATCAAATTTTGGGGGAAATATGCGGTCGCCTGAGTCCATAGTGAGGGTGAGCGCATAGGTGGGACCCTGGCAAGACTAATGAGATCAAAATGGGCATCATGCAACATTAGATGAATAGACTTAGCTAACAGGTAGATGGTATGCAATATCCCAATCATAGTGAAAAGATTCAGAGAATACTATTAAGTGTTGTTTATCATGAAGGCAGGACTCAAGAGACAATATAAAGTATTACTTTACTATACTATGGAGTGGCTAAAGAACACAGGCAGAGGTGCTAGCCTATTTCCCTGAAAGAAATCAAGAACACAATACATTTCATGATGAACAACTGCGCTCTAGGTGCTGATGGTTTGACAGTTAACTTCCATAAAGACTATAAAGATGTACTATCCCACATCTCTTAGATATGTTTGAAGAGGCGACTGATACAGGAAGGCCCCCTGCTACTCTCAGGAAGGCAACAAACCCTGTTAACAGTCAACAAACTCACTGAATCCTGTGCATCGCAGATTCTGGCGCCTGACTTCTCATTACAGGCTGGGACCTGTACTGCTGGAGCAATTCGACTTCACATCCTCTCACAGACACATGCATACAACTTATACAATTTCTTTGAAACGGTCTCGCAGCTCAACTTGGCAGTAAGGTCTGCAGCTATCCCCTTAGATGCTGGAAAGCCTTTTGGTTCAGCTAAATAGATATATATCTAAAGATTTTGCTAGGGAGACTGTGCATTGGGTAGATAATACCTACATTGATATTATCACAGGGTTAATGGACAAGTGCCAACCCATTCCATATAGAGTTGAAGGAAGACTGATGCCATTTGTCACCAATGTTGTACTACAGTAATGTTGGAGCCATTGGCTTGTGCACTCTGGGAATATCATGCATACCCCAGACAGGTTCTTAGGCAAAACAAAAACTGAAAATAGAACTCTATAGGGCAGAGTTCTCTAAATGGAATCTTGGGAGATACTGGTGCTTGCCAATACCATGGAAGAACTAAAGTGGAAATATATGCGAACTGTGCGTAGCAGCCCCCTAGCCAACAAGCATAGAAGATAGATTGAGCGTGGACACAGATAATGGTCTTATTTCAAACAGTGGGAGTGGTTTATGCATGTGTATTTTTTGTGTAAATATTCCTCTGTGCATATGTACCCTGTAATGTATCTGTTTTGTATGTGTCTGGTGTTGTGTCCCTCTTTGAAAGACATTGTCTCAACCAAGAAGCCATTCCTGGTGTCAAGGAATATCTAGTGTATATGGTGCTTCCACCTCGTCTCTGGCACAATTATGACTAATTCTGACATAATGTTGGCACATATGGTGGACATTCTTAGACTAACTGTGGCATAATGACAGCTATCCTTGCTATATTGTGAATATACTTGGCCTAATTGAGGCCATCTATATTATAATTGTCGGCATCCTTGGAATAAAAATGTCCATGGCTGACTTGATGTGGTGGGTCTTAGCATTAAGATGGACAGCCATGGCACAATTGTGGGCCTGGCATAATGGTGTCCATCCCTAGCATTTGGAGCTGAATCTGTCAATATGATGTATTTGTACTAAGGAAATCACAAGCTGACATTTGGAGACCATGTATAAAAATTACATTTGAGGAACAAACTGAGTAAAAAAAAAAAAATACAAGATTTTCTTTGAGTGCGTTAAACCAATATGCAGATTTGGTAGACAAATATCTATTTTGAGAAACTGATATGCTGATGTTTGAAAACAAAATGATTAAAAGCTGGTCTTTAAATGACAGTTCAAACAGAGTTGGGGATATTTATAGCTGTATTTCCTTTGAGCCAGTTAGCACTTTTGGCTATGGCTGTAATTTCATTAGTTATGTGGAAGCATTTTATATTGATAAAGATACTCCTGACATTACTGTTAGTAACACTGTCTTAAGCGTTGGGTGGGTTGTCTTCTACTGCAATATTGAGTTCTAAATAGCGTCCAACCAAAATATTGTATCCAGAATAATCAACTATCTGACACAATATCATGAAGATAAGAAGTTATAGAAATGTTTAGTTTTATTTCAATTTTTAAACATCACATCAATTTATCTTGATATATATATATCTATCTTACTGGCAGTAAAAAGTGTCACAGTAAGTCTTGTTGTGCATGGAAAGTTTCGGGGGGATCCGTCAAGCGGTGGCTGAGAAAAAGGGGTGTAAAAGAAAGTGTGTTTTCCCATGTTAACTCCCATAGGACCTTTGAACACGACTACAGCCCGAACTGCTGGACGTAATTACACCAATTTTGGCAGAAAGCTAGCTTTTAGTCAGCAGATTGTGCATTTTGTTATTTGGTGTAAATCTGTTCAGTAGTTATTTGGTGTAAATCTGTTCAGTAGTTGTTTCGCGACAATTTCTTGATTAATCGTGAATGCGTGCGTCAACAGGAATGTCATGATTGGCTGGTCACAAGCCATTGAGAAAGTTGTGGCCACCATTTCATGGATCAGAGAACGGTTTCCGGGGCTGAAAAGAGAAAGGTGCTACAAGAGGTCAAGGTAGAGGTCCTCTTGACCCCATGTTTGATAAATGGGAATGTCAATAGCACATGTAATGTGTGGAAAATCGATTTGTTTTACTACGAGTGATATTCGCAACGACGCGACCCCCAGCGCAGGCCCCCGTGTAATGTCGCGAAGGCATCAAGAATACCGCAATGTTGCAGCCAATATTGGTATAAAAAAAATAAAAAAACATAATAAATATAATCACAGCTATTGTCAGTTTTACTTAGATGCTGAGACACTCGCTGACAGACACTGATGCACCTAGTGGCACGCTAGACTCATACAGCCACTTAACCCATAATAAATATAATCACAGCTATTGTCAGTTTTACTTAGATGCTGAGACACTCGCTGACAGACACTGATGCACCTAGTGACACGCAGAGAGAGACTCATACAGCCACTCAGAGTCCTAGTCTGACACTAAAACATCCACTTACAGACCCACTCAAAAACGCATGCACCCAGTCCAGTCACAGACCCTTTCACGCACTCATGCACCCACTCACACACCCACCCACTGAGACACTCATGCTCCCCACTCACAGACCCACTCAGAGTCTCTTGCACGCTCTCACTGACCCACTCACAATCATCCGCCCACTCACAGAGCCACTCAGATGCTCATGTTCCCATTCATAGACCCAACTCAGAAACTCATGTACCCACTCACATACTCATGCACCCACTCATAGACCCACTCAGACACTCATGCACCCACTCACAGATGTACTAATGCACTCAGTCAGAAACACTCACACTGATGCACCCACTCACAGACCCATTCAGATACTAATGGACCCGCTCATAGACCCATTCAGACACTTATTTAAGTAGTTACTCATCCACTCAGACACTAATGCACCCAGTTATAGTTGTGACAAACAGTTATGCGTGTTATAAGATACATTGAGAAACTGATGCATGTTTTTTTGAGTTATTTAGATAGTAAAGTATGTGGTATGATGGTTGGAATCAATTTTTTTCACTTATAAATTTTGAATGCGCTATTGACCATTGAATGTCTGCTTTTGGTTTGTGATTTCGAGCCGTATACGCGATCCAGACATTTTTCGTGATTTACAAAAATTGAGGAAAAAAAGGATATTCATAGAGAATATGATCAAAGTTTTGGAGACTAGGGTGGCTCTGACATGAGCCTTTGTGTTGATTGTGTGTATATGACAGCTACACAGAAGACCAGATGCAGAGTTTCATGTTGCTTAGAAGCACTCTGTTGCCTTCGCTTGTAACATGCATTCAATCACTTCTATAGATTCCATGCACGTCAAAATGCAGGTTGTTGTTGTAGTTTATATAATGCCCATATTATGGTCTCTGAGGAATGCCAAAATAGTTTTATTAACATGCTTCCTGGCTTTGTCAATCTGTGGACAGAAGTGATTAGACCACTTTCATTTCTGACATATGTTGGAGTACACGAAGACAGTGTGAGGGAAAAGAGTCATTAATTGTCTAAAGGTATCTTTCATTACTATTTCCAGTCCTACCCCTGTCAGTGTGCCACCACAGTGCACAATCATGAGCTCAGTTGGATGGGAATCCATAATGCTTTTAACCAAAGGCAGCAATTTATGAAACTTTAACCCTCTCTGGCCAATCCATTTGATGTCCACATTAGACAAACCCAAATCTCTGTCAATACCACTCTTTCTAGCAGCTTCTCTCGGCCAGAAGATCTAGCTGTGGACTTGTAGGAAAGTAGGATCTGCTTTTATGGTTACCCCCACTTTTTTCCTGGTGCTATGCTGTTTCTGACTAGTCTGACTGGGATCTTGCTAACCAGGACCCCAGTCTCTGTGCTTTCTCCCCTAAATTGGTATGGTAAGTACTTGGGTACATCCCAGATTGGACACTGGTGTACCCTTATCAGTCCCTAGTATATGGTACTGAGGTACGAAGGGCATAGGTACACCAGGGGTCCCCCATGGGCTGAAGCATGTGTGTGTTATGCCACCCATGGGGGATCACTCAACAGTAACTGCAGGGCTGCCATTGCAGCCTGTGCAAGCTGGTGCTAGCACCACTTACGACAGATATATGTTTCCCTATATCTGAGGTCACTGCACTTAAAACCTATAAATCACCCTTAAAGCAGGCCTTTCAATCCTGATGGCAGGGTGCTCAATTCAAAGCATGAGGGTGTGTGCCCCTGCATGAGAAGGACACCGCTACAACCTTTGGGGTTCATTCTCCCGGGTTGTAAGTGCATCAGCCATTACGATACATAGAGTGGCCATGCGTCATTACGCGATGACCATCTCTAAACTGGCTGTAACAAACCCTGTCATGTTTGGTATCAAACATGTTGGAATCATACCCCCACACCCTAAACGGTGTGGGAGTTATGATTCCATGCACTGTAAAGCTCCTCCGGGAGGCCCTCAGTGCTCCTGGTAATAGTCTTCTAGACGTGGTCAGCACGACATGGCTGCTGCCGACCAGAGACATGATTCTGCCCTCCTGCTGCTGAGCCAAGCTCGAGCAGGGGAAGGCAGAACAATAGGTATCCTGTCACAGGGAGGTGCGACCACCTCCCAGACAGGATTTAGTGTATTGGGGCTGGGTGGGAGAACTTGCCAGCGCCAGTCTGCTTGAGGGGCATATTTGGTGCCCTCCTTGCATAGTCTAGTTCAAACCAGCTCAGGGAGCAGTTGGCTCCCGCTCTGGCGCAAAACTGGACAAAGGACATGGGAGTATCCTCCCCACTATCCGATCCCTCCTCTGGGAGGGAACCCTGAATCGTCCCAACCCTTTTCTTAGGGTACTTAAGGGCTTACCTGTAGGTGGGTCCCTAGATTCGTCATGGGACAAGATTCATTTCAAGACACCACTTCTTCTTCGACAGTCTGGCCACTCTGGACTTCGCTCTGAGCATCAAGGCTGCAACTGGGAAGACTCCTGGTCTCGTCGCCCTGCTAGTCTGCGGCAACATCCGTGCCTGTGATCCATACAGAAACCTTCCAAGGTCTGTGGACATCCAAGACACCTGAAGGAATCTCCCTTGAAGTGAAGGAGTCACTTCTCTGCATCTGCAGGCACCACAACTAAGCTGTCCGGTCTGCTGATCCTGGGCTCCCACGGACTCCGAAAAAGGCTCAGCAACACAGGTGGTGGTTCTTCACATCCCTCGAGGCCTGCCCTGTCCTCTCATTAAGTTTGAGGAAAGTATCCCTCGTCCGAGCAGCAGGAACCGAACCCTTGGGGCACCGAGTCGACTTGCTGTTGCAAAGGCTTGTTGGCTCCCTTCTATGAAGATCTTCGGGCTCCAAGTAGCCCCCACCTCGAGCATCTCCTGTGAACAAGATCTTCGTCCTCACCGCATCACTTGCACAGTGGGCCTGCTTCTTTGTTGAGCTGCTCGAGGTCCTCTTGCGACTCCAGTGTCTCCAGCCTATGGGTCCTGTTGAGGCTCTTTTTTTCAATTCTGCAGGCTCCCCTGATTGCTCGGGGCCTGCCCTGACTCCCCAGCTTGTGCTGAGTCCCCTGGACTGTGCTGGTCCTGACACTGCACCTTCTTCGCTTTCCATGTTGTTTGCAGTTGCCCAGGCTTGTTGGTGCTCCGGACGGACACCGACCCCTCAACTCTCGACATCAGAAGTGGGACAGCTCGTGAACGGCTCCTGCTCTTCCACAGCGTTGATTGGTCCTCAGAGAGCTGCAGCTCCAAGGTCACTGTCATCTCTCCTGCAACATACGACATTGGTGGGCATTCATCTTCCAGGCCTCCTGGTCACTCCTGAGTGACCGACTCTGTCCCCTCTGCTTGCAGGTACCTCTCAACCCGAATCCACCTTTGGGTTCCACCGGACACTTTCTCCTTCTCTAGCAGCGGCATCTTCCTTAAGTCTCCCATCGAGTTCGACGGCGGTTTCCGACGCCACTTCGCACTTATGGACCCAGCTTCCCTGGTGTAGGTATCCTGGTTCCTAGGGTATCCACAGGTGGGGTGGCTCTCCAACCTTCTGTCTTCCACAGGGTTTCCTCAGGGTCCACTGGGAAGGGTCCTTCTTTAAATTTGCAACGTGACTTACCCGTTGACTTGAATTGAGAACGGGGTCGTGTTCCCATACTGCACATGACCTCCGTGGGGTTCCTAGATACTCGGTTTGTGTGGTTCCTTGGGTCCCCGGCACTTCTACGTCTTCTGTGTACAGTCTTGACTCGAGTCGTGGTTCGCATACCACTATTTTAGTACATGGTTTGGTCTCCCCATGGTGACCACTGTGTATTTCGTGCTATTTACCTGTTTCTATTGAAAAGAATTGGGTGCATTGTGTACATCTCCAGCTAGGAGATATCTGTATGTGTTAGTGAGTGTCTTATAATAAATACATATTTTTATAAATACAGTGTGTGGTTCTTTTTCACTTAATCTATACCTATAAGATTATGTTCTGTTAAACAGTAGGTGTCTGTTAAATTAGTTTACAACATGTTGCTATGGATGTTTATGTTCCCTTGTGCGGCTTTACTGCTTTATCTAAAAACACTCTACTCGAATGGTTAAAGTTTTATATAATAGTGTATTTCAAGATGTCAAAGTTTTATATATGCATATATGATCTGCTGGTGACAGAATGTTTTTCTTTGAATTCTGGGATGTGTAGGCCTATTTATTCTATTGTAAAAGAGGACACGAGCACTCAGAAATGAAAGCTCTTTCAAAACTGAAAGGCAGGTTTGTATATGCTTAGTGAGATATATGTTTTAATTTTGTAAGTCAGGTGTGTAGTATCAGACTGATCGGCATAGTTATACATGCACTGTTTAAGCACGGCTCAGATTTACTAGTACTGACTGCCCCGGTGGAGGCTGACTTCCAGCTTGACTTTGCATGTAACATTTGTTTGTGAAGTGCTGAATACTTGTTTTAGAACAGATAACTGAGCTGTGGATATACTGTAGATATGCCATAAAGCATGGTATTTTTAGCTTTAAAAAAATTTAAGTTGTTGGTTTGAGTTTTAGTAACTTAGTCATGCATGCACACACTCTCTTATTGCAAGCACTACATATGCTATATCACCCATAATGTAGGTGAAATAGATATTTCCAAAGCATATATGGTCTCTGTCACCCACTGACCCTTCAAGAGTAGAAATGCAAACACACTAAAACCCCCAGTGCGATAGTAAAACAAGTACTTAAACATTCACTCACAGAGAAAGGGCGAGGTAGTCTGGATCTAGCGCTAATGGAGGCAGCTGCCTGGACACTTAAATAACCCAATATTCACTAACACACCCAGGAGGCAATCTATGCAACCCCTTACAGACAGATTTAGAGGAGCATACATGTCACAAAGAAAGACAGTCATTTAGCAAGAATCTTGCATACACATACAACAGCACCAGATAGCAACCAACAAAATGCATTAACTACTCTTAAACCACATATAACTAAGTACTAAGGTAGCCTATACCTAGGCCATAGGGCAGGTCGCTATGTGTTTAAAATCAAACACATGTAGTCTGACGTTTCAGTGAGCTATATGCAGTCCTACAGTGCCATGTGCTCAATTATACATCCATCCTGCCACCCGGACTTTATCATGACATACCTATGTAGAAAACCAGACAGACACTAAAACACCGATAGAGACTGTTAGAGGAGCACAATCCCTTGCAAGGGTTAACCTGCTGTTCTTTCACATATGACTCACCTCGAAGGTAGGCAGCACCTACGCTATAGGAAAAGTTTGTATGTCCTTAAAAGCTAACAGTTAGGAGTTTTAGTATGCCATATGTGCAGTTACAAACCCATATCCTCCCTTATACATCATTCTAACAAACCGATATTAATATCAAAATTAATAAAATAATGTTAGCAATATTGCAATAATAAAACTCCTCATGTTGGTATTAGTACTTCACCATGTAATACTACATATTGAAAAGCTAAATGTAGTACTCTTTTTTTTTTTTTGCTTGTTCTCAGACATCGATTTCTTCTTCATTACAGTGAGTTACAATGCCAACAAAAAGTCAGAGAAGAAACAGAGACAAGGATACTATGTGATTACAAATGAGAATCAAAAGAGGCAAAGTGTAGAAAAAGTGGTGAAAGAGAAAAGATCTGCTGGTAAGAGAACGAAGAAAAGTCTTAAAATTGTGTGTTGTCAGCTTGAAAAAGTACAAAATGAAGGAAATAAAAACACAGCCGACTTAAAAAGGGGAAAAAGTCTACCATATGAGGAGTCAAAAATTGTGCAAAAAAGGAGAGGCTTTAATCAGAAGGCAGAGGCAGTTTAAGGAAATCAGAGTTAGAATGTTCCGTAGTAGAGTAATTCTTAATTTGTTGAAGACTATGAAGAAGTATAGAAGAAGAAAAGAACCAGGGACACAAAAGGAACATGTTGAGGGTGTTGTCGATAAGGCGTTTACTCTCAAGAGGAAGCTATTTATTTTGATTTTAAATAGAAGGAAGACACTAAACAAAATAGTGTTGTCTATGAAGAGACAAAGCCAAAAGAAAAGACTTGTCCATAGAACTAACTTTTGCAAAGTTTTTAGCGGTGAATGTTTACATACTTCCAGTACTGAGCCTTTCTTTAGTGAAGAAACCTACTAGCAAGAGAATAAATTAGTGCATGCAGTTGGTCAACGTGGACGATGTTATGAGATGAAAGGCTGTTCTCCTATTACAAAAGGGGTGATGGTACCTAGAAATGTAGAGGGAGTCATAGTTGAAGTACAGGGAAGAGGTAGACAAGCCCCTGTATATAAATGGAACTGCAGCAGTGTTTGCAGTGTGCGGCAGGAATCTATCAATATGTTGAAAAATTTCCTCTGTATGTTTCCCTGCAGGAGTCTGAAACTGAAAATAGCAATGTTGTAAGGATTAGAGCCATGCAAAAAGAGAAAGTATACTAATTTACAGGGAAAGAAAGTGTGCCAAAGCACCTTTCATCACTTTAGAATGTTAGCTCTTCACCACTGTGAAATGCGGAAACTAGTTAGCAGGCTTTATTATGTTAAAAGTCCTGCCCTATGTTTAGGAGAAATGAATAGAGCTCCTTTGCATGATACAGTAGCAGAAGTTCAAAAAGTTTGTGATGGTGTTCAGTTACGTTACTGTGGTCCTGAAGAGCAGTGTGGGGAAAATGAGGACTTGGTATCTGCAGCAGTACCAGAACAGGAAACAACTATTACTGATGATATCTTCCAAGAAGAAATTACAAAGTTTAACCGTGTTTCTTCAGAGATACCAAACTTTGTTTGCATTTGTTGTCAATGCACTCACAACGAAAGTCAAACTCGAAATGTTGATGTGTATTTAAAAAGTGAAAAAGAAAACAATAAGTAGCGAGAAATGTTTTACTTATTTATTGGTAAAGGAATGTTATGACTGTTCCATTCGTCAAATTATATGCAAGTACTGTCACAGTAAGTTAGAGGATAATATATTGCCAGCTAGAGCAGTCCATAACAAGTTAGAAGTTTCAGTTCCAGTACAACTTCAAAATCTAAATGTATAGGAATCAATTCTTATCCAATGTGTACATCCGTTCCAAGCAATAGTCCCTATGGAGTCAAAGACAGGGAAGTTACCTCCAAGTGAACTGAACTCCAGAAAGGTTTTAAAAGATATTGTTGTATACTTGCCAATAGATTTGAAGCAGAATATTGAAAGTGTAGGGGTACAGAGAGATTTGGAAGAAGCACTAGTAATTCTAGTGAATGGTGTTCCAATCAGGAGCAAAACGATATGGCAAGAGTTAGTAAAAAATGCAATATTATATCTGGCACAAAATAATATTTATTATGAAGATATAGATTTTCTTCAGAATGTACCACATATGGAGGATGACGTTTCATTATCAAGAGGTCAAATTGAAAGAGTGCATCAATACCAATCAGAAGAAATTTATGAACACTACACTATTCACCCTCTATATTCTAAGGAGATCACTGGTGATGCTGTTCATCTCTTTCGAATTAAAGAATCAAGAGGAGCATTTCTATGTTTTCCACATCTCTTCCCCACAGGAATTGGTGGTAGATATGATGACCGGCCTGTACAGATTCCAGCAGCCGAGTACAGGTCAACTAGACTATACTCAGAAGATCCTAGATTTCGGCAGTGTGTCCCCTATATATTTCATCTTTTATTTGAGAGTGACTTGTCAGGACTATCGTATGCAGTAAACCACATTCTGAAGACAGGAATGAATCTGCAAAATACCACAGCAAGGGAATTGGTTGATAAAATTCAAGGAAAGGATGAAAACCTGGAATACAACTTGATTAATTTGATGGCATGCCAGCGTGGCACCAATGGACATTGGTATCGTTGTCACGGTGAGTTGAAATGTATGTTGAGAAACCTAGAAGCACAGACTTGGTTTCTAACACTCAGTTGTGCTGAGTATGCATGGGATGGCCTGCTTCATTCCCTGCGAGAACAAACTAACATAAAATACATCAATCTAAAGACACCAGGAAAACTTTGTTCACTAGACCCTGCAAACGTTTGCAGATATTTTAACCACAGGTTTAAAGCGATGCAGAGTTTCATCTGCAATAAAATTAATCGTCCTCTTGGTGAAGTAACTGATTACTTTTGGCGCAAAGAGTACCAAGCTAGAGGTGCTCTACATATTTACATGCTGCTATGGGTAAAAGATGCCCTAAAGTTTGGAAAAGACACTGATAAGTCTGTTTTGTCTTTTATACAACAGTATGTGACATGTGCCATCCCAAAGGATACGTCTGACAAGGGTTTGAGACAACATAATGTCGTCGAAAATACAAAACCAAAGGAACATTTTATACAATATGTCGTTTTTGGAATTGCCTGGCCTGTGATCTCAGAAGGAAGAGTGAACAGCATTTTGTCTGCAGTAAGACGCACCCTCACACGAAAATCACCAAAAAATACATACAACCTGAGAAGAACAGAGGCTTCAAAATATATCAATGACTGCAATCCTGTAATTCTGAAGATGTGGAATGCAAATATGGATCTACAATTTGTTGCAGACAACTCCTTCGCTGTTGCTTGCTACATGGCTTCATATATAACAAAGTTAGAGAAGACAGATCAAAGACGTGGGAGATTTCTGCAGAAAAGAGTCTTACGAAGAACTTGTACAGTTTCAGCTTGAAAATGCTTTCCCATAGAGAAACAGGTTCATATGAATGCTGGACATGTTAAACTCGGCTATTTTATTCTCCAAGTCAAGAGGAATTCTGTGGGTAAGCCTAAGCCTTGCAAGTATTCGTAATAGAGTATCAAAGTATTTTCTAGAAATAGAATACCTTGCACAATTTGAACCTGAGAGTACAGACATTCTGAAGACTAACATGCTGGATACAAACTACCCAAGGAGGAGTCCTCTTCTTGAAAACATGTGTCTCTATGAAGTACTTCAGCACTATACATATATAAGTAACGTAAGTGAAAATATAGAACAAGGAAGATGTGCAGTCCTAGGATGTAATGGTTTAGTGAGACACAACAAATGTAATCTAATTAACCATAGAAACCTTAGTAGCCAAACTCCATAGGAACAAAAAGAGTGTTTCTACTTGCCATTTTTGCAGTTGTTGTTCAAGCCATGGCGTGTAGAATCAGAATTACTGGACAGTAGGACTCTTATGAAGACTCTTAATGCTGTGAAATACACTATTGAGTGCTCAGTGTTTCCAGCCTACCTGCAAATGTTGAGAGATGAGATTGAACAGGAAGAAACCATCGCTGCAGAGATAGCCAAGGAGAGTTCTCAAAGCAGTCAAAGTTCTGCACCAGCAAGTCAAGATCCTCTTCGACAGCCAATTATTCAAAATGAAGCAGCAATAGCTATGAATGCAATGCAGCAAGCAAGACAGGAAACTGTACATTTTGAGCAGTTAGTAACACAACTGAAAAATGAACAGAAAGAGATTTTCAATTAAGTTAAAGATAAAATAGAGCATGGATTCCTGCATGAGAAGAGACAGTGTGACAGTTCTTCATTTAAACCAATTCTACTATACATAAGTGGTCAAGCCGGTACTGGAAAAACTTCTTAAAGTACTGACAGGTTATCTACAGAAAACTACAGATTAAAATTTATCATGTGTAGTTACTGCACCAACAGGATTAGCTGCACATAACATTAAAGGAATTACTCTTCATCGACTATTAATGCTACCTGTGGAACATGACAACAAACTAGAATACCAGAAATTATCTGGTGACGTTTGTCATGAGGTAGCAAGAGTATTAAAAAAAACTGAAGCTTCTAATTACTGATGAAGTAAGTATGGTCTCAAACCTAATGCTTGCTTTCATTCATTTAAGAATGCAGCAGATATTGAAAACAAACTATAATATACTATTTGATGGAAAACATGTAATAGTATTTGGGGATCTACTACAACCAAAACCAGTAAAAGGACAACCTCTACATAATGTAACAAGAAATTCTCTAGGAAGTATTGGGAATGTAAACATTTGGGAAACCTTTGAATACAAAGAGTTGGTGAGAAATATGCATCAAGGGGAGAGGATGTAGCCTTACAGCTAGAGCGGTCGACCTTGAAGCTGGGGAACCGGGTATCGAGTCTCAGCAGGGACCCTCAACATCCTGTGATTCTGGGCAAATCTCTTAATCTCCCACGCCTAACAAAAATTAATGTGTCAATCTGTAACAAAATTGGTGCTCTTGTAAAGCGCTCTGATACCTAATATCTTTGGGTCGAGGTTGATGCTATATAAAACTCTTAAAGAAAAAACGCATCAGATTTGTAATTTGGAGATATACTGAACGACATAGGTGGAGTTCTTACAAAAGAAGGCAAATGTGCAATGGATACTCGCCTTTTCAAGAAATTATTTCCATCTGATAATTCAGCAGCACAACTTATGTATAATTTCATTAAAGGACAGAAGTCTATAGTCTGTTTAATGTCTACTCTTCAGGAGTGTTCCAAATTCAATGAACAATTACTACAACTGGAGCAAGACGATATTTTGGAAATTATAGCTACCGATAAAATGGAACATCAGGGAGTGACAATACTACTCACAAACTGCAAGCAAGAGTGGATTCTTTGGAGAAGTCTGTATAAAAAAACTGCAGGGTTAGAGAAGCAGTTACGTGTGTGCAAAAATTTTATAATTTTGTGTCTGCATTTAAATGTTGAAGAAGGCTTAGTAAATGGTGCGATGGGTAAAGTTATACATTTCATTAATTACCCAAACAGAGATGAGATGGAATACTTGGTCATAAAATTTGCGGAGGTTGATGGTGTCAAGCAGATTGGTTGATGCATTGTACGTTTTTTGCTAGTGAAAGACTTATACGTCCAGTGAAAGCAGTTTCTATTGATCTAGCATATGCTGTAACCATTTACAAATCTCCAGGTTTAAGTGTAGATACAGCTTTTGTTAATATTGGAAGTACTGTATTAAAAGAAGCAATGTCATATGTGGCATTGTTGCGAATTAAAACATTGTCCGGTTTGTTTTTGATTTGAAGAAAGTTAGTGCTGATGGAAGCTGTGTAAGAGAATACAATCAGTTAAGAAGTCGATATGCTCCTCATTTAGGCCAGTATCCGGTTTACGAAAAACAGTGAAACTGTCCAAAGGGAAATATAACAAAAGAGTGTGTAGATGTTCAAGAAAAAGAAAGAGATAGAGAATCCTCAAGGATTTAAGAAGAGAAAACTTCTAAATGATGGAGATGTTGTAGGTTCAGTTCGAAAACAGTTCCGTAGTCAACTGCGATGCAAATTTTGTTCTGAATGTGCTATTCCATTTGCCACATGTAGTAAAACAAATTGAACAAAAAAAAGAGATAAGGGAATCTTTTCTGCGCTAAACAGTTTACTGGAACATTTATTAACTGAGAGAAGTGTAATACATTCGGTTTCAGGAATCTGAGATCTTATAGATATATCCACCGGATCAGTAGTGTTTTCTCTAAATATTCAACAAGATGCACAAGAATTTATTATGGTAACGCAGAGAGGATTAGAGAAAGAAGAAGTAAATATTAATGAATTATTTGGATTGAGTTACAAATGGAATCATATCTGCGAAGATTGTGGATTCCCGTCCACCACTATAATCAATTCTGAATGATTCCCCTACTTGACATTACCAGATACTAAAACTGTGCCTTTTGACAAATTGTTGAAAAAGGCCAATCAAAATATGACCTGCTCAAACTGCAGATCAGATGTTCTTACAAACAACTGGGAAATATATTATACTGTTGCTACAACGAGGCAGAGCAGATGGCTCAAAATTAGAGACTGAAATTACAAACTTTGCAGCTGGACAAATATCAATTTCAGGAAGGACCTTAACTACTTTGGCCATCATCTTTCACAAAGAACTTAATACAGTCTCTGAACACTACACTGTCTATTTAAGATCCCAGTCTGGATGGTCAGAATGGAATGACAATCTAAAATTTAAACCAAGACTAAATAGGTGATAATCAAACTCGTATCTCTTCTTTCTTCAACCAAAGTTCTGAGGACTATTTGTGGATGAAAAACTGGTATACGTTGTTTTTTATCACATGGTTTATCTATTTATTAGACATTATTCGTCCTATTGGGGGCAATTTCTTCAAAATATATGTTCCTAATGCAAGATTCCTTTTCCTTTCAACAAAGGAGTTTATATAACACTGCATTGTCTAAAAGTTTAAAACAGAAAGTAAATACTCCAATTACAGCAGCCTTAACCTGGAACTAAAACGACCCCTTTTGTTTCTCCAACAACAATGACTTCTACATACTATTGTGTGGCATTACTCAGTCTATATATTAGAGAAAGGACTTTATATACCAACTAAAAACAGCACTCTCAAACACTGAAACTGGATGCACATACTCCAATTACTGCAGCTTTAAGATGAAACCAAACGATGCCTTCAAAGGTTTTTTAAAAAACGGTACATTTGCAATCTCCAAACAAACTTCTACATCCTACTTCTAGGAACAAAGTACTGTATGGGACTTTGTTTAAATGGATCATCACTAGTTTATACATCTTTTGGCCTACCAGGAGTGATGTTTTCAAAACGATCCCCAAAACTGAAGAGTATTTCACATTTATTTCTGATATTGTACCAAATATAATATGAGAAATAGTTAATTATACATTTTGTCACATTACTGAAGTAAGTCTACAAAAAGCCACTAATTAATGGCTTGTGAGTGAAATGCATAGTATCACTTATTTGTAGTGATCTACTGTGCAGCTTTGGGGTTTGTTCTTCAATCCATGGTTTTTTTACCCACTGTTTGAGGATGATGCTACATACAAATCATCGTTTAAGGTGAACTATGAAAGCTGAGAACAGTAAAATAGGGAAAATTGTATTTGTAGTATATTGTAATATACTCTTACATTATAATCAATATGTATTGTTATGTATGTGTAATTTTGAAGATTAAATACTAATATATTGTATCTTCTTTTTTTTTTTAACGGGTGCTGCAGTTCAACATTGTTAGAGGTCTCAGAAAAGTTCTTCTACTTGATACATGTTCGTTAGTAATATATACTTAGTAAAACACCCATGCACAACTCATGCACTCATTCAATCATCCATGCATCACTCATGCACTCATTCAATCAGCCATGCACCACTCATGCACTCAATCATCCATACACCACTCATGCACTCATTCAAACATCCATGCACCACTCATGCACGCATTCAGCCATCTATGCAACACACGTACTCATTCAATAACGCATGCACCACTCATTCAATCATGCATGCAGCACTCATTGAATCGTCCATGCATCACTCATGCACTCATTCAATCATCCATGCACCACTTGTGCACTCATTCAATCACCCATGCTTCTCATTCAATTATCCATACACCATTCATGCACCCAATCATCCATTCACCCCTCGTGCATGCACTCATTCAGTCATCCATGCACCACTCATTCAATCATCCATGCACCACTCATGCACTCATTCAATCATCCATACACCACTCATGCTAACATCCATGCATCACTCATACACTCATTCAGCCATCCATGCAGTACTCATTCTAACATCCATACACCACTCATACATTCATTCAATCATTCATGTACCACTTGTGCACTCATTTAATCCTTCATACAGCTGTCATGCACTCATCCATGCACCACTCATACTCATTCAATCACATGCATTAGTTATGCGCTCAAGCAATCATCCATGCACCACTCATGCAGAAATCCATGCACCCATTCTAACATCCATGCACTACACATACACTCATTCAATAATCCATGGACCCTTCATGCACTCATTATAACATCTGTGCACCACTCATACACTCACTGAATCATCCCTTCAGCACTCATTTGATCATCCATGCACCACTCATCAACTAACATCCATGCACCACTCATTCAATCACCTATGCAGCTTCTAACACAGAGACACACTTACACAACCACACACATACATATATATATATATATATATATATACACACACATACATATATATACACACACACACATATATATATACACACACACATATATATACACACACACACACATATATATACACACACACACACATATATATACATATATATACACACACACACACACACATATACATACATACAATCTTTTTTTAACCAAGGAAGGCGGTTCTAACAAGAACTTTTTTTTCATTTTCTGGAACTGGTTTTCTAATAATTTTTTTCTTAATTTTCTAACATTTTATCTTTTTTTGTATTTATCTTCAAACAAAAATGGCAACAATGAGACAAAAAAAGTCTAACCAAAAGCTGAAAAAATCTGCATATACTGCAGTTAAGAAAGAAAAAAAAACTAGCAAGTTCGATTTCTTGCCGCCTCCACAATAAAATCTATACTCTGCTCTCCAGCTCTCGGAGTTTTATTGCAATCCAAGCAAAAAAAAAAATGCATTGTTCCCGATAAGTTTCCGAACGTTGTCTGACAACTTCTGCTGGCACTGTTTCTCCGGGAGCAGGTGGTGCAGGTCTGGAGGTAGACGATTGCTCTCCATTTCTGCTCTTCTGTGCCGTCTTCAGAGCTAAGCAATGATAGGTTTTTGAATGATAGAGCATACTAGTTGTACCACATGAGTACTTTTTACTAGTACCCCTTAAAAGAGTCTTCTCACAGAGGCTGCATTTGACAAATTTCACTACAGTTTGACTCCCCTCATGGAATAGTAAAAAATTTCCCATGCAATGCTTTATTTCTTGGTGGGTGGGTCAGCATCTTCCAACTCTTCTTCATTTGTCTCTGCCTCCTCCTCCTGTACATGCTGTGGCACCGGATCTTCTTGGTTTCCTCCGCCATTTTCAGTTTCAAAATAACACTAAAAAATGTCCTTAGCAAAAGTCTGCACTCCTACAGCACACTTCCAAAGGAAAAGTGAAATCCCCATGGAATCTTCAGGAAATAAAAAACAGGTGGGCACTTTCTATAAAAAATTAATGAAAAGAGCCTCCACCATTCATAGGTCTTCTTTTATAGGTCACATGATGTTTGCTAATATGGAGGCATTCGCGACTACCGCGTGGTCGCCGTACATGAAAATAGAAATTAAAAGGTGTTTTGTTTAACACTGATCACACAAAGAGAACTTTAAGGGCTATGGTAGTGAACACCTATAGTTAATGAAAAACGTGCTCTTTGCGATTAGCGACTTCATTGCAACTTCCGGCGTCACCACGAAAATGGGAAACACCAAGTTATAAGTGATTTTCTTGAAAAATCATTACAGACAGAAGTTTAAAGAGTATATTACTAAACAACTAGTGTAAAAGATTGATTGAAATATGTCTATGTGTTTCAGAGTTTCTGAAAAACACGCACTTTTCACTGCATCTCCGCGGGTATTGTTAAGACGTCACAACCATAAAGATTTTTTTTTAAACCGTTATTAATCCACTCAAATAATGATGGATACCTTACTAAAAGGCACATCCAGCACGTTTCCCAAACATTTTGGAGAGGGGTTCTTCATGCCTGGGAATACAGTCACAACTGCACCACACACACAAGCGCTTATTTCTCCAAAGTAGAAATCAACTAGTGTGTTTATTGTAGAACCCCTTTGTACAGTTATCTGTTGCAGACGGTCGAGCAACAATCACAATGGCATTGGACACATTTGCTTAGCGTTGTTTACACTATTGTAGTGTAGGAGATACACTATACATTAAGTCAGCTGGGTAGCACTTAGTAATTAGCCATTAGAATGTACTCCAGTTGGGTAGAGGTGTATACAATAAATACACAGGCAGGATTCATTCAGATACAATACTCATTTCGCAGAAAATAAAATATATGAAATCATTGAAATGCACAACAAAAAACAAGGTATTACAGGGATGTGAATGAATAAGTTTTTATTGCATGACTGATTAAAATCATTGCAATTCCTTCTCAATAAATACAATATTACATAATAAAAAGTGAAGAGAATGCAGTTATATAAACAATGTGCTACAGTATATTCATACCAGTTGTTTCCATTATATAATTGTCCAAAAATATATAGGCATAAAATTGCATAGTAATAAAATCCTCCTCAACACATAGAAAGATAATAAAAGATCATATCCAATGTGTATACAAGCAGCTGTACTTAAAATTGCAAATTCAACCGGCGAGGGGGTGCCAATAAAACTGTTCCTCCTTAGCGTCAGGCTCGCTATTCTAAGGAGCTTGGTACCGTAATACCGTGCAAAAAGAGCAAAAGTGCAGGATCAACAGAGGTTTCTGCTAAAAGAGTGACACCCCCCGCCTGAGACCTCCCCAAACATTAAACCTATCAAAGCAGGGGAGGCTTTTCATCAATGATGCCATGACATCTGCTCTAAAGGACCAAATTCAATGACAACATGTACAACAAAAGAGCAAGAAATAAGGTGCCAGGACAATGAGGATCTAAGCTGGAAAGATCCTCATTAAAGTGCAATAGTAGTCAGAATTCGTTAAAGCTTTCATTTTGTTCTATCAAAGGTAGCCTCTCTGGTAGCTGAACTGAGTAAAATAAGATATACAGAAGAGCAAATCCAAAGTGCGTATATGCATGATTTTAGATAAACTGAATGAAATCTCCCCACCCAGTGAACATGCCAAAGCGGGGATTGGCTTTTCATCATTAGCGTCTTGGCTTGTACTCTAAAGGACCAAATTCAGGGACACTAACTAACATGTACAAAAAAGAACACAAGAAAATAAAAAAATAAAATAAGGTGCGAGGACCAAGAAGATCTAATCTAGAAAGATGCAGAATAAAATACAATACTAATGTCAAATTTATTGGAGCTGTCATTTTGTCCCATCAGAGGCGACCTCTCTGGGAGCTAAACTGAGTGAGGTAAAAAGAGCAAATAAACTGCCTATATACATTCTTTCTAACAAGCTGGATGACACTGATATTGAGCCAGTTCGGAGGCAGAGTTTATGTTGGCACAGTGGTGCCCTGCTTCTTTTAGGGCCATTCTTGCCACCTGCATGAATTTGCCAAATCTTGACAGTTACAATGGTACCGTGCAGAAGAGCGCCTCCACTGCTTCCACAAACGTTTGTGTTCTCTTTTTCTAAGGTGAAAGACTAGATCTAGATCTTATATACTTTAACAAGGAGTTAACTACATACATATTACTGCCAACTACACTGTGACCAAGAGACATAGTCCCAGCTTCAACAATAGTTGTTTTTAGAGACAAAAGATGAACAATCTGATTAGGAAATTATGCAAACTGAAGACAAAAGACTGATCTAGAATTACATACAATATTTGCTGAGAATCTGAAGTACAGAAACAGAACTAGAATTATAAATATGTTAAAGCTTATTGGACCGCTTCATAAGTGTACCTGTTGATGCTGCACTGATTTACAATATTACTACGAAGTCACATCTATTTTGTAATGTATAATATCACTGAGTTACATGACTGGGTGGGGGAGGGACAATAAGTATTCAAAAATCAAATTAAAACAGATTGATTCTGCTATTCTGCACTGGCTTGCAGCCATAGAACTTGTTCATATTATGGCCCCAGATGTAAGAAAACCGTAAGACCTCGCAAAAGTGACAAGTCATAAGTACAAGCTTCGGCCAGTCAAAGTATCTTTGCAAAATACTCATAAACCTTGCTGACACCCTCTGTTTAGGGAGGCATGCATGTCTGGGGAAAGGAAAACATAACAACAGAGATGCCAACTTACATGTTGCCACCATGTGACATACGATATCGACTCCCTTCAAATGGGGCATGGAAACGAGCTGAAAACCACTGTAAACTGTAGATTTCCAGCTTGTTTTCACAGGCTTTGAACAGCTGACATCCATTAAGAAGTGTGAAAACCCCCAAGGACATCAGCAAGCGCCTCAGCAAGCTTTTAATTCATTTTGGAGGGGGGGGAGAGGGGGGAGGCGGGGCAAAAGTGCCTCCTAGGTAGGAGGACAACGCCCCCCTCCAAGGCCTCAGCCTCTCCTCACACTGAGATTTGTGTTTTAGTTGACAAGTCTGCAATAACCATTCTCAGCACAATGGTACTGTGCAAATGATACAATCAATGAACTTTGAAATACCTTACTCCCTCGTACTAGTCCTCCGTAACAAGGTTTTTATCTCAATGAAAAGACCTGCTAACAAGCAGACATGAAAAATAAAACCACCTTCACCACACGAGGAGCCGATCATTAAAAGGAACCTTAATCCCAAACAGCTGCTGCTTTTTTTCTCTTTGCACTTCAGCTGTTTTCAGGCAGGTAGATTTAATAACTAATTTTGGTTCTTCTCCTCTGCGGAGAACTACAATCGTAGTGTGAACAAAGATATATATGTCAGCCTTGTGTTTTGAGCCGAGTAAATTAGCTTGCACCTCTTGTATTTTGGTTGTGGAAGTGCTAGTGCTGCCTTCATCCACTGTCTGCATTGAGTTTTGTGAGCATAAGGCTTTCAGATTCCAACACTACTGAGCCCAGAGAATCCCCTTCCCTCCCCCCTCAACTGTAAGCAGTCGTATGCTGCATAGTCTGGCTGCTTTTAGAGAAGACGGCAATCACTTCTTACTGTGAACTAGCTTTTGTTATTGATAAGGGAGTAGCCACATTAAGAAGGTGGCTGTCGCTTTAAGGCAAATCAAATAACTTTATTCGGTTAAACATTGATTAACCATAAAAGTGACAAGATTACATGTACTTAAAACCATAATACATACAAACATAAATTAAAGCTAAAATCCCATACACAATTTATCAATACATCTCGATTCCCCGCCACCCAAATTAATTGATCGATAGCCGTAAGGTGCAATGTGCCAGGAGGTCATAACAACCTATTATATTGACTATATGGGGCAAACTATGTCTTCATAGCTATGAGTCCTGCATAAATCATCCAGTATCTAAACATCCATGCAAGCCCTAAACTTCACGGTAGATTTTAAAAACCCCACTATAAAGATAATACAATCCTCTTTTAACAGTTGGAGATACATAAGGGCCGTACGAGCCTGGGTAAAATTCAATCTTTTTAAAATAGGAACCAAGAAATGCTTCCTAGGGGTTTCATAAAATGTACATAAAAACATAAAATGCAGCAAACCCTGTGGAGACTGTCCGTCGCAGCCACAGGGAGCTAGCACTTGACCTCTACTGCATCCAAAAGGCCTAGCTAGCAGGAGGTGAAAAAGATTCATCCGGAACCTAGTTAGTAAAAGCCTCTCATGTATTGATAAAAACCCATTAGGTACGGTTCAGCTGTGGGAGTATTTTTAAGCATTAAAAAAGTACGGACACTTGGTTTCAACATCTCCTGGTTCTCCCTATCCAATTTCCTTGAAGATAAGAAGGCCATCCTAATTAATTCCACATCCTTCTTAACGATGGATTCGGGCTTCAAAAATAAATCAACTCGCCCTACCCCTTCAAGGCTACTTTTAATGTACTTAAGCCAGGGAATACGGAGTGCATTGTCAAGGGACAGACACATTCTTAAGATTAGGTGGTTAAGGGATAACTTCTGGTTCAGCCAGCACTTCAACCAGAACACAAGTGGGCGCAAAGCCAGGACATCACTAAGATAAGGAACCCCCAATTCCTCATGGGCCGCTAGGTTAGATATTCCACGCGGAACGCACAACATGCGTTTCAAAAAATCATTCTCCACCACCTGGAGAGAATCCGCAGCTACGTAGCCCCATATTTCACTTCCATAGGAAGCTATGGCCAAGCTTTTGGCTTGATATACTTTCAACATCGCTCCCGTTGGTTTCTTCCCTATTTTCGAAGCAAAGTTAAAAATTGCCGCATTCACCCGGGCCAGGTCCCCCCTTTTCCTTACAATTAATGGGCCCCTGTTAGACTTGGCTTTTTCAGCGGGTTTACCCCCTGACTTTTTGCTTTTTGGCCTCCTGTTTTTGACCCGGTGGGTGTTGGTTTTAGGACTCTGGGCACTTTACCCCTGCTAATCAGTGCTAAAGTGCATATGCTCTCCGTGTAAATTGTGTTATGGATTGGTGTTTCCATGATTGGCCTATTTGATTTATGTGTCAGTCCCTTGTAAAGTGCACTGAGAGTGCCAGGGCCTATAGATCAAATGCTGTTGGTGGGCTGCAGCACTGGATTGTGCCACCCACGCAAACAGCCCATAAAGTGTAACTCTGGCCTGCCATTGCAGAGCCTGGGGCTGCCATGTCGACTTGGCAAGTGCACACACTTGCAAGTCCCTAAACCTTCCCTTTTCTACATGTTAGTCACCCCTAAGGTAGGCCCAAGGTACCCCTGTGGGCAGGGTGCATTGTATGTGAAAGGTAGGACATGCCCTGGTGTGTGTGTGGCATGTCCTGATAGTGAATTACAGCCTATTTCGTTTTTCACTATTGCAAGGCTACCTGTTCCCCATAGGCCAGAATGGGCAGTTTTGATTATTACAGCTTATAATCCTAACTGACCCAGGGAACATGGTAGAAATTCGAGTTTAGTATGCCTGGACTCCGAATGATAAAATGCATCTTTTAGTGAAGTTGGTTTTAACATTTCGTGTTCGAAAATACCACTTTTAGAAAGTGGGTATTTTCTTGTCTAACCATCCAAGCCTGCCTCTGCTAGGTTGTGTATTCCGTGTCTGGAGTGTGAGTGACAGGGACTGGGGATGCCAGGAGACAGGGTGAGTCAGCCAGGGCTGAATAGCCAGATCTACGTGTAGATGGGTGGGAGGAGTACACCTGGGACCTGAATAGGGCTGGGCCTTCCCTCCACAATGCTGGCTCCACCTCCTGTGGTGCGTCTGATGTCCCTGGCCTGCACCCTGAAAGGAAATACGGAGGCTTGTCAACAAAGTGCTCCAAGACTGACCAGAACTGGTTTGGGCCAGGCAAATGCCTCTCTGCCTTCAGAGAACAAAGGAATTTGGGATATAAATATTGGGGCCCTGACCCCATGAATTTAGATCTCGCTGGAATCAAGGAACCTGCCAAGAAGAAGAGCTGGAGAGCTGCTAGGAGGAGTACTGCCCCTTTGCTGAGTTATTGCCTTGTTGGGTTGGCCTGCAGTTGCTGCTTCTGTCTTGGGCAGTGAAAGGACTGGACTGAACTTTCTACAAACTTGTGCTGAGTATCTCCAAGGGCCTGAAACTGAGCTGGCCTCCTGTTAAGAAGTCTCAGGGACTGCAAAGACTTCACAAGTATCTGGGTACCGCTTCTGGAACGCTGTTTCAGTTGCCACAGAGGAAGGGAACCGCAACCGACTCCATCGCTGGCCCGGTGTCCTGTTTGCATCGCAGACCGCACCGTCCGCATCTCGCACCGCAACCCTGGTCTCACCGACGACGACGTCCGACGCCATTGCCACGGAGCCGCTGCTTGCACCGTGACCTGTGGGCACCGCAGTTCGCATCGCTTCACTGTGCCAGCCAGACCAGACCGACGCTGTCGCTGCAAATGGCTCAACAGTCGTGACCGCATCGCATTTGGGGCACCGCTCGCACGTTTGCGACGCACCGCTCCGACTCGCACCGCTGTCCGACGCCAGCTCCCGCACTTCGGCTTGGTCGCCTGCATTGCAACCTGTCAGCACCGCATCGTACACCGTCTCGTCCTGCACCGCACGCCTTGGACTCACCGACTCCGTCTGCACGACGCTCATCGAGCCGCTGCCTGCACCGCATCGAGGGACACCGCACCTTGCACCGCTTTGCACCGCAACCGCGACGAACGCCGACCGGCTCGCACACTCCGTGCCCGCCACAACGAGAAAAGGTACTGTGACTGAGTCTGTTCACGACTCTGCTGGCCCGTAGCGACGCGGTCGGCTGGAACTGTTGGACTCTGTATTTCAGCATCGCGGTAGACCCGGACGGGGCTACCGGCTCGTACGAACTTTGCTTTTGTGTTATTCCTGCAAAGAAGAAGTTACCTTATCAAGTAATCACTTTTAAAGTACTGTATTGTGGATTTTTGTCGTAATTGGTCTTGTCTTTGAGTATATAAAAATATTGGATATTTTTCTAAACTGGTGTGGTGTCAGTTTGTAGTGCTTACACTGTATTACTGTTGGTTATGTGCAAATGCTTTACACACTGCCTCTAGAATAAGCCTGACTGCTCGTGCCAAGCTACCAAGGGGGTGAGCAGGGGTTATTTTAGGAGTGTAACTCCCTTACCCTGACTAGGAAGAAGGGTCCCTACTTGGACAAAGGTGCAAGCCCTTGCCAACTAGAGATCCCATTTCTAACAGCCCCATTTTAACTGATCATCGAAAAGGATCCCTAAATAGGAAAAAACTTTGGTGCGGGGAATTTTGCAGGGCCAACACTAAAATCAAAACTTTTTTTAGGGCGTTGCCCCACTTGCATTACGTAAGATTTAGAATTATTTATTGCTAAATCCCTATCCGTCATAAAGGTAGAAAATGCCTTTAGTAAGGATTGCAGGCCTAGTGCTGTCCTAGCAATAAGGACTGCGTCGTCTGCATAAAGCAAGACGGGGATGCCACGCCGCCCTACGCACGGAAAATCTACCCCAGGGCCCTCAATGTACTGTCCAAATCGTTAATATAAAGGTTAAACAAGAATGGGGCTAGGATACACCCTTGCCGTACTCCCCTCTTTGTCTCCAGGTCCCCGGTGACCCTAAGGTCCTGAGAGAACCTGACATTAGCCTTAGTTGACCTATGCAGGTCCTCCAGGAAATTAACAATACTGTTATCCACCCCCATAGCCCTCATGGACTGCCACAGTTTGACCCTGTTGACACAGTCAAAAGCTGATGACCAGTCCATGAAGGCAAGATAAACAGTGCCAGGGCGGGCAACAGTATATTTACTCAGTAACATGGATAGGTTGAGACACTGGGCCACAGTTGAATGTTCCAGCCGAAATCCATACTGGACATCCGACATGATCTTATGCTCCTCAGCCCATGTGGATAGTCTCTGCAAAAGAATACGTCCTACACACTTAACCACTGAGTCGAGGAGAGAGATTGGCCTGTAGCAATGAGTGCTATTCTTGTCACCCTTCTTAAAAATGGGAACTATAGTGGAAGAGGCCCACGACTGGGGACAACCATTCTTTGCAGCTGTGTTAAACACAGCCATCAATACCGGGGCCCAGAACAAAGGATCGGACTTAAACAGGTCCGGGGGGATACCATCAGGACCCGGCGCCTTATTGGTGGATAGCCCGGCAATACCTGCCACAACCTCACCTTGTTCGAAATTCATTACAGGGGCATTCAAGTCCCGTCCTTCTTGGTAAGTATGCTCCGTGGGGCTATCAAACATAGATTTAAAGTGGAGCACCCATTCCTCCTCAGTGATAAGGAATCTAAGCCCCCCCCCCCACTTCTTGATCAAAGAGGGGGCGATTCACCACCTGCCAAAACCTTGAGCTATTCCAGAGGGTGCTAGAATCAAGCAACTCCCTCCAAGCCTCCTCCTTCAGGGCGCCCTTCCATCTAGCCAGAGCTGATTTATATTCTTTACGGCACACACATACCTCGATTTGATTTCTTGGTTTGGCTGCCAGCGCTTCCCTCAACTTTTTCGCTGCCTTGGAGCAATGACAGTCAAACCATCTAGGGCCAGCGGTGGCCGTTCTGCCAGCTTGGGCGCTTAGAATTTCTCCAACTTTACGTGCTATGGATTCGTACGCGCCAATAACTTCCCCTGGGGAAGAACCTTCACAGGTGCATAGTGCAAACTCAGGAGCACAAAGTGCATTTACTTCACTATAAAATTTGTCTGGGGAAATCTGGGACCATTTAAGACAGCGTTTGCCATCAGTTAATCTAAGTATGCCCTTCCTAGTATCCATGCCAATTTGTGCTGATAATGGCCCTGCATATACACACAGAGAGGGTTGTGGTCACTATGTTCACTCTCAACAATTTTAAAACCATGAAATAGGGTTTGCAAAGAAGAAGAAATTAAAATAAAATCTATAAACGACCCCCTACCGCTCCCTTTAAAAGTAGGCACAGGAAATATAGTGTGCGGGGCCGTTAAGGCCATCAAGGCCATCATGTCTAATTCATTTAACAGATTATTCAACGAGTCTCCCTGGGCATGGTGTTCAAAATGGAATCCCTTCATACGGGGACAGCCCAACTCAGATACACAGGTCATCATTGGATTTCCACAAGGATGAATGTTAAAATCCCCAAAAACCATGAGGTTATGTAAAATAGAGCCGAAAGACTGTCTTATAAATGAGCCCAGGGCGGAAATGTTACAAACACCGTGTTGGCTGGTCAGAGAGTTATAGAAATTAATGAGTCCCCATCTAGTGTCTCCCTTTTTAACTATCAATGCCAGTATTCCTGGATTTGAGGTCGACACAACCTGGAACTGACAATCGACCGCCAAGGATATATATACAGCTAGACCTCCCTTGGGTCTTCCACTCACAGAAGAGGTAGCTGGGACAAAAAAAGCTTTATAGCCTTCCAAAAATAGATCACAATCCACCGACCATGTTTCTTGGAGACGAATTACAGGGAATTGCTTCACAAATTACACCCATGATGGATCTCTGAGCTTATTTGCCAGTCCTGCGATGTTCCATGATAAAAAATTGTAGGGGAGATCACCTAAGCCCCTCTCAGCTACCTCCGTTAAGGGCTCTGGATGTACAGCAGGCTCAGGGAGCGTAGAAATCTTTAGTCAGTCACACTCCTCCAACCCTGTTAAAGCAGAAAATCTATTATTTAATTCCAGTGAAGGGCAGGCACCCACCGAACCACCTGTTGCGAATGATGTATGAGCCATGGAAATAGGCTGTGCCTTGAATCTGATACATTTGTCCACCCACCCACAGGAACGGCCATGGGGGCATTATAATGCATTTCCTTTGACACAGCAGGATTGTAGAAAAAACCCAAGGGAAAGGCCCTGATGCCGGATCCAGAGTTCGAAGGGGCATGGCATGAGTCCCCAGCTAAGATCCTGCCCGCAGTGAAAGGGTTATCAAAGTTTACAATGACACAGTCACCCGTGCCCATTTTACGTGAACTCCCAATCCAACTTACCCTGCGGGCCATGAGAATGTTTTTAGCCACACGGGCACCCAAAACGATGTTATGTGCAAACCAATGAATTAGTTTATTTTTCAGCTGCCCGAAATCTTCGCTGACCCCTCGGGGGAGAGAAGGAACATTCCCCAAAACCACCACATATGGAGTAGATTCCGGTGGCAGGTCTAATACCGGGAGACTCGATGGCTGTTTTTCCCTTTTCTCCTGCCTCCCAACCCTATGCGGCACAGAAGAACCTGCTCGGGGGGGGGGGGGGGGAAGAGGTCCAGTACAATCTGGGACATTAATCTCACTAGGCAAGATGTTGTTGGCGCTGGTCTCATCTAATGCCTGTCTAGGTACAGTAGAACTGCCAGATAGGCCCACCCCCGCACCACTCCTCGTGTTTTTTAACGGCACAACGCTGGGCTTCGAGCTAGTTGCCGGTATAACTGAGGGTTTACCTAAATCCTGTGCACACATACAAGGTAAAACAAGTAAATACAATTATTGATGCAAGCAATCTGTACAGAGTTCTTGAGTGTAGCTGAAAGTTCTTTATTATGATGAAAAACGCAACCAGCCGACACGTGTTTCGTCAGGGATGAGTAGTCCCTCGACTCTTCAGGGCTGTAGGGAGTTGCGTGCACACGGTATCGTCCCGTAGCCGGTGATAATTCCAACCCGGCGGGGCACGCTTGTTACAGGGTAGAAAATTCAAAACAGCAAAGATTAAAAGCGTCTGTCATAAGTCGGAGTAATGCAAAAGTGCGGAAAGCCGGTGATAATTCCAACCCGGCTATCCTGATGCGTATTCCAGGATATAATGTGGAAAGTGATACTCTTAGTTAAAATATAACAATAAACAGGTACCGCGAGTAAGGGATACGTCAAAATCCAATTCCAATATGATTGCAGTGATTCGGAGTGCTTGAGTCCAACGGGTACAGTCTGTATCAAAAATAGGGTATGGCCTAGGCACGTGTGTGTGCTACCAATGTCCTTAATAGAAAGAATATTCGCACGTCCTAGCGGCACCGGTTTCGAGGTGGGTGTGTATATTGGAATTGGATTTTGACGTATCCCGTACTCGCGGCACCTGTTTATTGTTATATTTTAACTAAGAGTATCACTTTCCACATTATATCCTGGAATACGCATCAGGATAGCCGGGTTGGAATTATCACCGGCTTTCCGCACTTTTTGCATTACTCCGACTTATGACAGACGCTTTTAATCTTTGCTGTTTTGAATTTTCTACCCTGTAACAAGCGTGCCCCGCCGGGTTGGAATTATCACCGGCTACGGGACGATACCGTGTGCACGCAACTCCCTACAGCCCTGAAGAGTCGAGGGACTACTCATCCCTGACGAAACACGTGTCGGCTGGTTGCGTTTTTCATCATAATAAAGAACTTTCAGCTACACTCGAGAACTCTGTACAGATTGCTTGCATCAATAATTGTATTTACTTGTTTTACCTTGTATGTGTGCACAGGATTTAGCTAGACTGTTTTGCTGTAGGGTTCTCCCTACACACATTGAGGGGTTTTAAGGGTCTCCCCTTCCTGGTCAGCACCATACTTATTAGTTCACCCAGACACACGGAACGTAAATTTGCTGAGCGCCATGACTTCCTATGCAATAAAACCCTCTGTTTAGTTGTTAACTGAGGGTTTACAACTAACCAGCTCCTCCAACTTCAATAATCTAGCTTCTACAGTGCTCACTTTCTGCAGTATAGGATCTAATAAGGTTGACATCATGGTTTCAAGCCTACCCCAAAAGTTCCCCTCCTGAGTGCAGTCAGCGAGCTGCCCTAGAGCCACGTGCACCGTGGAATCGCAGGGCCCTCGTTAGTATCACTTACAGTGGTGGCTGATGGTGCTTTCTTCCCAGTTATTCTCTGGGCAGGTTTACTTTGTCTGGAGGTACCTCGGCTTTTCCTTTTTTTTGGATGGGGGTTCATTAATACAGTCTGACCTAGGTTTAGCTTTCTGCCCTCTAGTCATAACTTTAGGTCTAACGGGGCTAGGTTCTAGGTCAGTAGATTGAGATGAAACAATGTCTTTCACTGGGTCCAATACAACATATGGGGATTGACTAATCCGGGATGGGGATACCTCAAAGTTTGTTACCACAACAGATTCTGGAAATGCGGGAGTTAAGGAAAGTCTGCTCTGAGAAGGTAGTGGCTCAAGAGATAGCCTTCGCTCAGTAAGCTTGATCTCATTAATGAGGGCTGATTCCGCCCTCAAGAGGAAAGCATCTAGAGTCCCTACCACGCCCTTACCTATGCTGGGCTTATGCTTACTCATATCTACCGTGGTTATACACACTGTGTTATACAAACAATACAATGCTGTTCCACCAATAACACAAAGTCCCGTAATCGGGAAACCACGTCCCGCAAAAATATGACAAGAGCTGTGGACCGTGCACCAATGGGTATTACTACCGGAAAGTCACAAAATGTCCCTCAGAGCAAACAACCTCAAATTCTACAATGCAGGAAGCCCACTAAAATAACCAATCGGACCAGGGCCAAACTGAATTGGGAAATCAAACATGGGGCTCACAGTACCTTTTAGTTCACTCCCAGTTGCCGGACACCCTCCTCAAGGCTAGGAGATAGGGGGGTGGCCCTGCCTCTTCCTGTCACTGACGGGCCCGCCCTTGGCCCGGGCAAAAGCTGCCCGCGCGCGTCCCGCGCTGCGGGAGGCCGGCTCGCCTTTTGTTGCGCCTCCGGGCGATGACATTGTCAGCAGGCATCCACCACTGCCTGCTGGGAGTTGAAGTCCCTATGCCGTTCCCCTCTCGGCAGGACCTTGGCGCTTCGCGCAGACAAGCCGTTCCCCTCACGGCTGGCAAAGAGCAGGGAGGGAAGCTAAGAAGCCGTTCTCCTCACGGCTGTGGCAGAATGCAGGTAAGCACTTCCCGCGTTGCGGGAGGCCGGCTCGCCTTTTGTTGCGCCTCCGGGCGATGACGTCGTCAGCAGGCGTCCACCACTGCCTGCTGGGAGTTGAAGTCCCTATGCCGTTCCCCTCACGGCTGGCAAAGAGCAGGGAGGGAAGCTAAGAAGCTGTTCCCCTCACGGCTGTGGCAGAATGCAGGTAAGCACGTCCCGCGCTGCGGGAGGCCGGCTCGCCTTTTGTTGCGCCTCCGGGCGATGACGTCGTCAGCAGGCGTCCACCACTGCCTGCTGGGAGTTGAAGTCCCTATGCCGTTCCCCTCACGGCAGGACCTTGGCGCTTCGCGCAGACAAGCTGTTCCCCTCACGGCTGGCAAAGAGCAGGGAGGGAAGCTAAGAAGCCGTTCCCCTCACGGCTGTGGCAGAATGCAGGTAAGCACGTCCCACGCTGCGGGAGGCCGGCTCGCCTTTTGTTGCGCCTCCGGGCGATGACGTCGTCAGCAGGCGTCCACCACTGCCTGCTGGGAGTTGAAGTCCCTATGCCGTTCCCCTCACGGCAGGACCTTGGCGCTTCGCGCAGACAAGCCGTTCCCCTCACGGCTGGCAAAGAGCAGGGAGGGAAGCTAAGAAGCCGTTCCCCTCACGGCTGTGGCAGAATGCAGGTAAGCACGTCCCGCGCTGCGGGAGGCCGGCTCGCCTTTTGTTGCGCCTCAGGGCGATGATGTCGTCAGCAGGCGTCCACCACTGCCTGCTGGGAGTTGAAGTCCCTATGCCGTTTCCCTCACAGCAGGACCTTGGCGCTTCGCGCAGACAAGCCGTTCCCCTCACGGCTGGCAAAGAGAAGGGAGGGAAGCGAAGAAGCTGTTCCCCTCACGGCTGTGGCAGAATGCAGGTAAGCATGTCGCTTTAAGGCAATTAAGGCAGCTGTGATAAATGTTTGAAAATACACAGCAGTTGAAGCTTATAATTCTTCAGTGGCAACGACTCTGCTTAACTGGAGGGGTGGAATCACTGTTTGCTTAAGACAGACCATTGGGAGAAAGGGGAGTCTAGTTTCACTTGTTATTGCTGATGGCTTCTTGTTGTTGCTCTGCCTCTCTGAAGTGGCATCATTGTAGTACACTTGCTTCGTCTGGAAACTTGGCTGAGCGTAACTTGCCGTTATCTGTTGCTGCCTATGGTATAGGCTCTTTCAATTTCTGAAGTGGATATTTCGTAGCTCTTACTCTTTTTTGGACACTAGCAAAATAGATTGAGGGCTTGGTCTACTGCTGGTGTGCTCACGAAGGTACTAAGATAAGGCATGTCTCTTACACATTTCACTGGACTAGGAGACGGGGATAGACACAAGCTGAGATCGAGAGGAGGCTTATGGACTGCAGTTCATGTTTCTCTCTATCGGTGTCCCCTCCAAGGTATTATTTTGAAAATCCTCTGGACGATTCTCAGTCTGGGGCTCCTCTGGGTCCCCTTGATCAGCCAATTACTTGCTTGCAGCTTCAGACTCCGATTGTGGAATTTGAGACTTTGGGTAAATATCTGAGAAGTAAGGTGTTTGCAAAGGTGATAGTTCACATTCAAGACGCTTCTAGAGGTTCCTGAAGCCTATGCTTTGGAGGCTTCTGTCCAACAGGCAGACAATGCTGTCAGTCGCACTAGCCAATCTGTAGTCCTGGTATCTTATTCTTAAGCAGCATTCATACCACTATTCTGCATAGAGTGTGTGGAACCCGAGATGGTTGTATCTCCTCCTAGGTTTTAAGGAACAATTTCCAAGTACCTTAAAAAGTGACTTTATTTGATTAGTCAGGGTGCATGCATGTAGCAATGTTATTTTTTCTGCTTTTATCCTATTAAAAAAGAGTCTGTCGTAACGAAGATTTATTCTTCTAATAGGTTCTCAATAAGAGCTCATAGTTTGCCGAGTGTACTGTTGGATCGCCCCTTTAATCCTTGAGTGTGGCTATGAAGGGAAGGACTGTGGCCTTCTTTCGGAATTGATGGAGAAAGCAGCTGTCATCTGATGTGGCTTCGGATGTTCTGAAAGCTGCAGAAATGACAGTGGGGGTCAATTCTAGCAGGAAGTAAGCAATGTTGGATACAATTATGGAAAGGGGAAGCATCTCAAAAAACTTTGCTGCTTTAAGTTCACTTTTTGACTTGAAATGAAAATTTCTGGGTCAAAAGTTGGCTGAAGTCATGGTGGAGGCTCCTATCAGAAACCTAATGTCGGCCTTCAGATACACCCAAGCAAAAGCCAGCATGACTTTAAAGAACTTCCTTTGACAAATTCTATGCAGGTTCTCCTTCCTGCTTTCAGCTTTCATTCAGGGTTGGGATAATTTACTTTTCAAAGCCTAGGTGTGGTAATTGGTCTGCAAAGGCTACTTTAAAGACCTTGTGACAATCCTTCTGACCCTCTGCAGAAGGAATTCTAACATAAGGACTTGTTGGACCTTTCAAACAAGAGAGCAATCATTCCTGTACCAGTGAAGGATTGGTGTCTGAGAATTTACTTCCATCTGTTTCTAGTTCCAAGCTTGAGATAGCATTTCAGCCAATAATCAATCTTAATGGAGGGAACCCCTCTATGAGTGCATTTCAGATAGTATCTATGGAGGAATTTAATGATTTTTTAACTTCCATATATTTGGAGGTTGCTTCTTCTTCGCACATACCAATTCACAGATAGAGAACTGTTTTTGTAGGACTAAAACTCAGCGAACTTGTCAGTCAAATTTAGAAAGTTGGAGATATCTGGACTGATGGTTTGTGCACCACCACTGAACTTACATATCCAAAAATAAACAAATCTGAATGGAGAGATATTTTTCTTCTTTTGTTCATTTTGGTTCCATGGTACCAAAGCTCACACCACAGACCCAAATCACTCCAATTGGGTAGCCGCAACTTGAACAAAAATGTTGTAGCTGTCATTACAGGACATGGGGACTCAGGCCCTGTGTCCTGTAAAAATAGAGGCACCAAAAGGGGCCAAGCAGGGCATCCTCTGACCCCCTGGCTCTGGTGAGTGGGCCCCAAACCCCCTGGTTATAATATAAAAATAAACTGTAATTTTCCGAGGAGTTCAGGAGCCCCAAGGCTGGGTTTGCAGCATCTGAGTGTTGCCCTTGTAGTGTGAGTTATGGTGTGTATTGGTGTTGTGTAAATTAAGGATTGAGGTCTTACCCAGTACTAGTGGTTTTGTGATTTTTTTTGCTTTGGGTGACTTTGTGAATTAAAACTGAAATAGCACAATCATAACTGTGCTTAACTGTGTGTTTTTTTTCAATTGATTAAGGTTTTTCCCTACACACATTGTAAGGTGTTATAACCAAAGTTAGCCATAACTTAACTTTAACCTTTGTTTTTTTCATTGAATATATACGTTAACACAGGCAGAAGAAAGGGATTGTAGTCACTGGAGGCAGATGGTGATTAAAGTAGGTCTGTATGTTAAAATCAACAATCAGAACATTTAAAAGCTACTTGTCACCTCTTGTCATGGTTGGGACTGTGGCTATTATTTGTTTTAGTACTATATGGATTTCTCCGCAAAACCTCGATGGAGCATCGCAGCCCTGCTGTACGCTTTCCAGGCGCTGCTGGAGTCAGTGTTAAAAGTAACATTTCAAAACGTTCAGTGCCGCCGCTCCTGCGGTTGTGCCGTTGTTGCAGGACTGAGAAAGCCACACTGGGAACTGGCAGCACCAGGGCTTTAAGTGGGCCGGGTCTCACTGGTGCTGAGCACCGGCAGTTTTTTAAAGGGGGCCTCGAAACGGGTCTCTATCGGGCTCTGTTTTGTGCCCTGGCACAGGCGGTCCGTTTTTTTACGGACTGCAGTGACAGCAGGCACATCGATGTGCACGTGCTCACACTGCTCACTTCTCACTAGCGGAGAAGTTACGGCATGAAGTCATGCCAGATGAGCGTTGTAGAGGAAGGGAAATCCTTTAAAGAGAGTCAATTTCTCTCTGGATTTCCCTTCTCTTTTTGAAACTCAGGAGCAGCAACATTGTGGTGGTCTCACCAGGCTTTAAGTGGAAGCTTCTTCAATATTATATACAAGCCATAGTTGCTGCTTATTTATCTTATGCAACTAAAAACCATTTACAAAGCCAATAGTCCTGGCTTGTGGGTATGATGTTACTTGTTGTATCATATCTGGATGCAATGACAGAAACAGCAAAATACAAGTCGGGCAGCACACTATGCTAAGCACAGATTTTTAGCTTACATGTTTTTAAGCTACGCCCTTAATTACATTGGCCACGCCCCTTTGAGAGACCCCCCCCCCGTTTTTCCATCCCACTTAAAGCCCTGGCCAGCACCTTAGTGGGTGGAGTGACGACTGTAACCCTTCAAATAACACCCTGTTCCCATTCCTTACTACAACTTGTTCCTCAAAAGACTGATCATGCATCGACTCAATACAAAACAAGGCCCTTTAACCAAGTCCAAGGTATACTTAAATCAACAAGTTTTTAAATCAGACCGACTACATCCCTAAATCAGAACAAACGTCTCTTATTTTAACGCATGCCCTTTAATAAAACCGATTTTCATTGCATCTCAGTGCCAACTGTTGTTAAACATCTCATCTCATTTGTCTGCGAAGCTTAACCCTCTAGGAACAAACGGCATTTCGAAAGCCTATCTTTGGTCTCTCAATAAGTGTTTCACCTTAAGTGGGGAAATATTTGCCGCAAATGACCTATTCATAGCTTTCAATTTGATACATGTGGCTTGTAAAAATGAGCAGGACTTGTATGGCACACATAACAAGAGACATTTGACAGCTATGAACTAGAACTGTGTTTGGGTCTGGTCACACTTTTGCAAGGGCCCGAAAGAACAAGTATGCCACATAGCTCTGGAGAAAGCCTCACGCAGAAGTGTTTAAAATTACGGCGTGAACACAATATACCAAGTTCACGCTGTATACACGCAACCACTTGCTGTTTAAAGAGCCTTGCGTTTGACATCGAGATATTTATGTCACTCACTGGTAGCGTTCTAGGGTAATATGCACACCTGTCTGATGGCCGCCAAAGTGTTCTCAGGCGCATCGTGCGCTCCTCCGCGGTGAGCGATCACAGACACCATTCCCTGAGGCTTCAGCACCAGCTGCGCCCGGGACTCGGGCACGGGAGGGAACCTAAAGGTTACCAGCAGGAAGTAGAGAACGCCGGTAATTACGGAGGAATTGAAAAGATCGCGACTGAGCAACAACAGCAGCAGGAAAATTGAGGTGAATGAGGCCAGCAACCCCTCGTGCCACAGCATGGTGCCCACCTCAAGCTTGTATTGTGTGCGAGAAGCAGAGAAGGGGCATGGCCCACGGGAGGGGGCCCGGGGAGTGTGACAGGTGAGAGGACGCTGCGCGCGCGCGCGCCTACGTCAAACTGCACAATGGCTCAATCGAAAGAGAGAGCAGACTAAAGATTTGCTGCAACTCCCAATCACCAAACCATAAGCATAACCTATGATTAGATGGACGCGGCGACCATCTTGAATTGTTCACTTTTAAAGGCTTTTGGGTGCTCTACAGCTTTTCCTAACCTTGAACCTTCTAATTATCAGACGTTCTTATTGTTTATTATTATTCAAAATGACATACCTTTCTGAATAAAGAAAATGGAGGCATTTCAAACTAAATGCCTAGACTTCACTTATTTGTTGAAACTGTTTGCCCAGTAATGAATGCCTTGAGGAAGATCGAGAGTCACAGCCGCTCATCTTACGTACTCTGAGAAACGGTAAACATTTTCTTTTGCTAATAGAAGATAGGTAAAATGCGTTTCTTATTTGGTACTTCAAGCTCTCTGTGACCGCTATAATTTTGTTTTCGAAAACGCAGTGGCCATCTTGGAATGAGATACCTTCGCTTCATTAAATCATGAATATACTCGGAATCGCATACCAGTACCGTTGAATAATCTGAAATCGCGACAAATTAGCAAATATTATTTTACCATAAGGAATTTCGGCTTATTTTACACCTGTTTTGATGACATACTCTTCAGATCACTAAAGTGTGATTCCACGTGTGTGATGTGGTTGCCTGATCGGCGGTATTCATGCTTACGTCCAAGTGGATGTGTTCAGCATCAAATATATATACAAAGAAGATCTTTGGGCCTGTCCCCTTCCCCACTGCTTGAAGAAGGCTCAATTCACATTTGAGATCAGGCTAGAGCGTAGTAATGAATGCAAACCAAAGGAAAGCAGGTGTTACACCATGGCTTTTTCATCCTGTACACTGCGTCCTGCTCAGCCTAATTTTATTACAAGACTGGAGGCTCCTATTATGCTTTATTTTATAGCATTTATTTAAAAAGTAGCCAAGATAAACTACAGCTTCCATCATGCTTATTGAAAATATACACAGTATGTAGTCACAAAGTCAAACAAAACAAGCATTTGCATAGCAATAGTTTTTGCATTTGGGAGAGTTAGACAGACCCTCCAGCATTTCGCGATTCACGAGGGGGTGTTATGTTAGAAGCAATCCAGGAGTCTTGGAATTTAAGCAGTTCTTTATTAAGTTCCAGGTAAAAGGCCAACACAGCTCCGCACAACTGCACATAAGAAAAGAGCAGCCCAACTGATCACCGATGACACTTCGAACTTCGAAGTGTCATCAATGTTACATCACTGAAGGGCACGCTCCACAGAAGATGTGCAAAACAAAGGAACATAGATAAGTAAAGAACACAACACAACACATCTTCTCCCTTTAACAATACAAACTATAAAAAACTATGAACACAACACATCTTCTCCGTACAACAATACAATAAATAGAATAAAAGGAAACTAATGTTCCGTAACATAATCATTTAAATAATCTGGTGGTTTTATTATTCTACCAAACTTGTTGACTACTATGTCTTTACCTATGGATGCAGAACCAGAGGCAGAATTCGCTTCTTGTGCAACCAAGTCTGAAGGAACTGAATCGGAAACATACTCATGAACAGAATCAAGTGAATTCTCAGAAACATTCTCTTGAACAGAATCATCTGAATTCTCAACTTGCACTGATTCAGAAGAATTCTCATTTTCAGCTTGCACAGAATTGGGAGAACTCTTTCCAACTTGCTCACATTCCGAATCCAACCAATGAAAACTCCTTCCCTCTCGAATTTCCACCCACTTGTCCAAATTTCCATTGAATTTAACAATTCTACCAAGGTGCCAAACTTTACTATCGGACAACTTGACAGAATTTTTAAAAATCTCAACCACACTAAGTGGATTAGAAAATTTGCTTTGACCTTTTCTCACTTTGAAGGGTAATTTGACTCGTACTAAATCACCAACTTCTAAAGCAATTCGTTTTGCATTATACTTTGAATCAGAATATTTCTTGTATTTACCCTGATGCACCAAAATGTTGTTTTTGACTTGATCAGGTGACCACTCTAACAATTTGGAATGCTTTAACCAACATTGGTTATCTTTAGTAAATGGCACACGCCCCTTCATGATAGTAAAGGGACTATACCATGTAACAGTGGGAGTCACCCGATACCTCCATTCCATTTTCTTAACTCCTACAACCCAATCCTGACCTCTGAGAGTGGCTAATTGAATGGAATCCTTAATCACTCGATTAAATCTTTCCACTTCGCCATTCCCGCTTGGATGATAGATTGAGGTGACTTTGTGTTCAATGCCATTACGCTTTAAAAATTCTTCAACACGATGACACTTAAACTGTGCCCCATTGTCTGTTATGATGACCTTTGGAAGTCTTCTCTGAAACAACTCATCCATAAATTCAAGAACACTAGTAGAATCAGCTCGTTCTACAACCTTAATTTCCAGCCATTTTGAGAAGTAATCTATGGCTACCAAAATGTACAAACTATGCTCATTTCTAATAATAGGCCCTGTGATGTCTAAACCTAAAGTCTCCCAAGGCATTTCTGGACACAGCACAGGACACATCGGAGGAGTGACAACCCTTTGGGATTTATCTGAATTAAGGCAAGAAGAACATTCTCTTACTACTCTCTCCACTTGAGCATCTACTCCAGGCCACCAATACGACTCTCTGATGCATTTTTTTGTTTTTACTATTCCAAGGTGTCCTTCATGACAACAGAATAACTTTTATTCTGATATCCTTGGGTGGAATTACCTTTTCACCCCGTAAAATATTGCAATCTGCGAATGATAATTCATCACGCACTTCCCAAAATTGTTTCATCTCCTCACACAACGACTTTTTGTCAGGCCAACCTTGAACAATACACACCTTGACTTTGGCAAGAAGTTCATCCCTGATCATAGACTCTTTCCATTCTTGAGGACTTAAAGTGATATTATTCTTACCTAAATCAATACCTGCTACTTGAAAATCGTCCCAACTCTCAGTGGCAGATTCTAATGGTAGTGGTAATCTGCTCAAACAATCAGCAACCTGATTCTTCGCCCCTGGAATATAACATACAGAGTATCGATAATCCAAAAGACGAACAGACATTCTAGCTATTCTGGGTGTAGCTTTTAATAACCCATCAGAAGAAAGAACTTTTACTAAAGGTTTATGATCACATCTAATTTCAACATGAAAACCCCAAATGAAATTTCTAAAATGTTCAAGACCCCACACTACAGCTAAAGTCTCTCTCTCAATGACAGAGTATCTTTCTTCAGCTGGAGAAAGAGCTCTGGAGGCATACGCAATGGCTCTTTCTTTTCCATTTCCTTCTTTTTGTGCTAACACAGCGCCTAAGCCTTTCTTGCTGGCATCCGTAGTAATAATACAAGGTAAACTGGGGTCAAAACCAGCCAATTCCTTTGCATCACAAAGTTCATTTTTCAATTTAGAAAAATCGTGTTGGAGGATATCCGACCAAACAAATGCGGATTTATTTTTTAACAATTGACGCATATTGAAGGTTTTTCTGAAAAACTCCTAATGAATTTACTGTAAAATTCAATGAGCCCTAGAAATGACTTCAACTCATCTTTGTTAGAAGGTGATGGAGCATTCCTTATGGCATTCACAAGATTCAATTTAGGTTTTATACCATTAGCCGAAATTTCATGACCCAGGTAGTCTAACGAATCAACCCCAAATTTGCACTTCGAAAGTTCTGCAGTTAGTCCTCTTTCCTTTAGTATTCTTAAAACAGAGTGAACTCTCTCATCATGTACATACTTTGTCTCACCCATAATGAGGATGTCATCTTGAAAAAATAAGATACCAGGTGAATCGTGAAATAATTTAAACATAAGTTTTTGAAAAACTGCAGCCGCAGACGCTAGGCCAAACGGCATACGCAAAAAACGATAACACCCTTGGGGAGTCATAAATGTAGTAAGACTTTTACTGTCTTCATGTAACATGACTTGATGATAAGCCGAAGTTAGGTCGACCACAGAAAACCACTTCATACCTTTGGTAAGGGAAATTAACTCATTTATTTTGGGTAAAGGGAATCTCTCAACTACGATGTTATTATTGAGAGACCTCAAATCAATGCAAAGACGAACCTTGCCATTGGCCTTGCGAGCCACATCTAAGGGTGCGACCCAATTAGAAGCTTCAACTTCTTCAATAATACCATCATCCAAAAGACGTTTTAATTCTTTAGTAACTTCTTCTCTAGCTACCCAAGGAATATGTCTGGACTTATGGACTGTGGGCTTAGCATCGTCCTTAAGAATAATTTTATGTACAAAGCCATTCAATTGACCAACCTTATTAGAAAACACTTCGGGAAATTCTCTCTTTAGATTAATATGGTAATCATCGCTTGAGTCTAAAACCATCACTTGTTCGGCACCATTAGGATTTAGAATGATGTTTAAATTCCTTTGATCTATCCACCCTAATACAGGAGGACCATTAAGGGCAACATACAATTTCCCAAGAGAAGATCTTCCTTTAAATTCAAAAGTAAGTTCTCTGTAACCAATCAAATCAATTTTTTCCCCTGTAAAACTTTCTGGGGAAACATCAGGAGGAGATAAAGTGGGACCTAAAGCATGGACAAAATCCCTCTCCCATTGGTCTTTGTCAATAATCGTGTACGGAGAGCCTGAATCCGCCACAATGAGTATTTCAACTCCACCTATGCACATAGAACACAAAGGTTTAGATTTACAATGTATGTTTAGCATGTTAACACTGTCAGACACTCCTAAAACACAATCAACATTCTTAGTAGTGTCCTCATCACAAGAAGATACTGAAGAAGAATCATTATATTCTTCCTTAATTAATGTTACCTTCTTCTTTTTATTTATGTTGCGCCTACACGCTTTAGTGTAATGGCCTATTAAACCACATTGAAGGCATTTTTGTTTCCTAGCCGGGCAGTTTTTAAAGTTAGCTAAATGGTTTTTACTTCCACATCTATAACATTTTAATTCCCTGTTAGCATTGTCCTTGTTGTTGGAAGTGGGAAAATTTACAACTTTAGATTTAGAATTAATTTTGCTCACGGTGGGTTTGTCAACTTCTTTAGATGTTTCAGAAATAGCTTTGGCACACTTGTTAGTAATTTCTGCTTTCTTAACTAAAGCTAATACATCTGACAATGGTGCTTCACCATGTATCCAAAGACGTTCTTGAACATGTTCATTGTTAACATACATCATGATTTGGTCACAAATTAATTCCTCCTCTAATACACCAAATCTGCAAGTTATCGCTAATTTCTTTAAGTCGGAAACAAAGTCTTCAATGGATTCTTGCTTGCCTTGTTTCCTTCCAAAGAATTTGTGACGATCAATAGCTATACAAACAGAAGTAGAATAATAAATGTCCAACTCCTCCAATGCATGAAGAAAAACATTTGAGTCATCAGCAGGATGAGTTTTTTTATTCATAGAATTGTAGACTTTTAAGCCTTGAGGACCAAGGGAATGAAGTAAAATTTTCTTTTTTCTAACTTGCGATAAATCATCTTCACCGTCTTCCAATGTATCAATATAGTTTAAAAATATTCTCTCCATTCCAACCATTTGATCGGAGGATCCCCTTTAGCAGATAAGAATGGCTGTGGAGGAGTTAGTGAGAAAGTTTGTGCAGCACACATGGTGAACGAGTTAAACTAAAAGCAGTAGTTGTTCTAAGAAAATAGAGCAGTTAAAGAATACTGATCAATCAAATGAAAGGTGTGCCTGTCACCGTGAGAGACAGGCTAAATATGAAGATGCTAACGATGTTCACTGAAAGGAAACAGTTGAAACGGTGTGCTTGTCAACGTTGATAATTTTGCTTTGGTAAAAGCGAAGTGAATGCATAACAACGTGGTGTGCTTGTCACCGTAAATGACAAGCGAAAGAGAAACACTTCCCAAAATAAAGTATATGTCGGGCAATTTAGTAAGAGTAAAACGAGACAGTACCTTTAAATATGTGATGCCTCCGTAATAAGTTCCTTTAAAAAAAATCACGACAGGAATACTAATACGTGGTGTGCCTATCACCGAGGATAAACACAGGGGAAACTGATCGCGTTTCCGAAAGGCAGTATTCAAAAATGGCTGCCACGTTGTACGTAAATAGCGTGAAGAGGTCACTCTGACATCACACGTCATGCGCAGAGACGTGATGTCGATGCAACCACAGGACGTGAAGAACTTCGAGCTCCGAATGCATACAGGGCAGAGGAGTTCCAAGTAGAACGCGCAATCAGGAGGTCACTCGGAATGTCGGCTGATTCAAAAACAGCAGCTGGATTCAATGGTAACGTACCCAGTTAGTTAATATAGGGGGTGTGTTGGCCTCCCAGAAAACAAAGTTGAACAAGTACTCACAGAAGTGTGCTCACTCACTGTAAACTGCACAATCAATCGGAGACTTCCAAATAGATTTCCATGTTGATTGCGAGGTCGTAGGACAAAACGGTGAAGTATTCTTGAAGTTTGTTGTAGAAGTAACACAAACTCACGCGTAGGGTTCTTCTAGTCGTCGCCAAAATTGTTATGTTAGAAGCAATCCAGGAGTCTTGGAATTTAAGCAGTTCTTTATTAAGTTCCAGGTAAAAGGCCAACACAGCTCCGCACAACTGCACATAAGAAAAGAGCAGCCCAACTGATCACCGATGACACTTCGAACTTCGAAGGGCACGCTCCACAGAAGATGTGCAAAACAAAGGAACATAGATAAGTAAAGAACACAACAGGGGGGGAGGGGGGGGGAAATAATTAAAAAAATAAAAATAAAAAAAATAAAAAATAAATCGCAAAATCAGCTGGCAAGCGCGATGGCCGCGATATTTACCAAACCGGCCGCAAAAAAAGTCTTCCGGCTGGCATAAAAAAAATTATGCAATTTTATTGGCTGTACGCGCATACGTCACCATGTGAACAGCACTGTACTTCCTCCATTACAATATTGAGGCAAGAGGAGCGAGAAAAGTAAAGTATTGCTTCTCTGCTCTCCAGCTTGCAGGCTTGACTGCTGTTCATATAATTGCAGGAAAGAATGTCAAAAATTAGATTCCCAGCAGGGGGGCGGGCAGAGAAGGGAAAGGACTCGTCTTTTCCTTCTTGGGCAAAGAAAACAATGACAGTGTCTGCTCTGCCGCTTCAGCTGCCCTTCCCCCTTTCTTTCTTCCTCCCTCTTATTCCCTCTGTCCAGCAAGCACGTCCTCTCTTACCAAGAACCCTGACTTCGGAAACGGTTCTCACCCTCCTCTCTTTCTTTCATTTATTTGTTCCCCTGTGAAATGGATGCACAAAAGAAAAACAGTGGAAAGGTCATCTTTTTCTGACATTTTTCTATTCCAAAGCAGTGCTTGAAATGGAAAAATAGAAGAGCAGGTACTCAGTACCAGAGTACCTGCTTTGTTCTGGGAAGTGCCAGTACTCTCCAATTAAAGGTATTGCTTTTCTCTTGAGAAGTGCCGGTACTCTCTCTCAGAATAAAAAAGTGCCGGGTCTCCGTACCGGACAGTACCGGCCAATTTAAAGCAGTGTTCCAAAGTGCCGCTGCGGGAATAAAAGGTTCAAAATATGAAAAATAACTAAATAAAGCCAGACAGAATGGTAGCAAAGTGACCAGATTAATTTTATTCACACCCAAACACATTTGCGCCACTCTACAGAGTTTGCAAGTGAAGCGCTACTTTTGTTTGCTTGTCTTTCTTTGAATAGCGTTGTTTTCCCCCGGGCGGGGAACTAGTGCACCAATCCTGGAGGTACTGCAACACGTGGATTGGAAAACAAAATGTGTACTGCGGCTCGGTGTTTAGGGAAGTGGTCTTTTAACCATACTGCTTACATTCTGTAAGGATATAAGCAATGGACATTGAAATGGGTAGATTCCGTGCCCTGTATTCATGTCAACGTTTCAGGCAAAAGCACTCACTGATTTCTGAATAGTGAGTGTAAAAGCGTTAAAGTAACCATGTTGTTCCGGCTTGTTGTTTCTTTTTTTTGTAGGCAGCATTTCGCTCTTGTCTAGTGCGTAATTTATATTGAGCCGCATCCAGGTGTTTATAGCGGGGCACAATTGGGTTGTAGTTGACGGCAGTGCGAGTTTCTCTCAGTGGGGCAGTATGGTGTTTAGTGTGGGAGAGGATGTGACACCATGGTCAGAGCTGCCAAATTTGGAACGGGGGAACCTGGTTCTGAAGGATGATTATTGCGAGATGTTTGTCCTGTCAGCACTACCCATAAAAGGGAGTCAGTGCACGCGACACAAGAGGAGGCTGTGTGAATGCACCCAGGGAGCGAAGGGGGGCTGTGTGACTGCACCCAGGAAGCGAAGGGGGGCTGTGTGACTGCACCCAGGGAGGGAAGGGGGGCTGTGTGACTGCACCCAGGGAGGGAAGGGGGGCTGTGTGACTGCACCCAGGGAGCAAAGGGAGCTGCATGACTGAAATCAGGGAGCGAAAGGAGCTGCATGACTGAAACCAGAGAGTGAAGGGAGCTGTGTGACTGAAACCAGGAAGTGGTGAAAGTGGTGCCCTGGCAGGGGTGCATACATGGACGCTATTACATCCCAGGGAGAAATACGGCCCCCTACCACAAGGTTAGTAGATTGGAGCTGTGCTTCCGTAGAGCTGCAGAAACTTTAAACATGCCTATTTCAAAGTGGAATACTATGCTAAAACAGGTTCCATTGATTTAGGGCTAAAGAGGAATGATTATGAGTAAAATAAAGTGCCGCAATAATGCCGCTAAAGTTTCATTTTTGTGCCGCTAAATTTTCTTTTTTGTGCCACAAAATTTGCAAACCTAGACCGCAATATCCTGGGGGGTCTGGTTAGAGGTATTGGTGTTGTAAATGACAATGTCTTTTACCTATGTGTTTTGGTTTGGAGTGTAGTGGATGTATGTGGTGTGGAATTATGTGGGTTGTATTGGAATTGTTAGATGTGGAATTGTGTGGTGTAGTGAAATTATGTGGCATGATGGATAGGGGTGAGAGCTGCACATAATAGATAGAAAGGAAGATAGAGAGGGATAGGTAGTTTGTGCAGGAAGTGGTGAATGAACTCGAGACAAAGGAGCAGAAAGATTGTGAGGAAGAAGGGGAACGCAGGCCACAGACGCATAAAGAGGGAGGACATGTGTACGCAGAAGACACCCTAAGAAGAGGACGAAAGCGGGGGTTTGAGGGACGGAAACCTTGAAAAGGCACAGGAAAGAAACTGTGCTTAGTATGTGTGAGCAGGCATTAGCTGCGGACTGGGTGAGGCAGAGGGTAGAGCCTGGAGCAAAGCTCCAGGAGGCCAGACTCAAATGTATTGTATTTAGATTTTTACAAGTGAAATAAAAAAAAACATGAATGCACACAAATTCCAAAGATTTCCCCGATTTTCCCAGCAAAGTTTTGTAAACGTTTACTGAAATGGACAGAGGTTTCCTCAAATTTGGCCAAACATATATGCAGATTTGGACTGCCTGGGGCCAAGGGCATCTTGCTAGAGGACTTTGCTGAGACAACCCCTTCCACTACATAGGCTGTGGTGGTGAATCTACACACAGATTTGTATTCCCAAAAGTAGGACAGCGAAAACCTCATATTGCAAAACTCTTGCAATCTACTCCTACAACGCCAAAAGTGAGCGCACATTAACAGACTGGCAAGGCTTATGGGGGACACATAAGAATATAGAAGCGTTTAACTTGGCATACATCATGCAACTGTTCATCCTACTAAAAGAGAAGGCTCGATTCAGGTCTGCATATGCCCACCGTTTTAGATTTCCTCCCCAAAAATGAGATGAAAACATGAGATAGCCATGGCGTCGTCTCAGAGGCTGATGTACCCTTTGCCTCTGGAAGCCACTGCCTGTTGGGACTGATGGCTCAGCTTCTCGTCCCTCAATGGGCACTCTTTGAAACTGCAACAATGGCTTTTTTCATCACTAGTGGTGTAAGCTCAGGACACACGCAGCTGGCCCTCTAATCAGCAGCAGCGAGTCACCACTCCATTTTATCAGCCACTGCATGAGATCACAGGTTTAAGTAGTATATTTAAAAGCCCATAAAAGTCCACTGTCGTGTCTGGGGAAGGCTATTTAATTTGCTGTATTTGTATTGCACTTCACTGAGCACTTTGTAAAGGCAAATCAACAAGTACGTGAGTTCAGTAACACTAACGGGAAGATGGCAAAAGAATGCCGTGGTAAAGGGTAGGGCGAGGAGGGGAGAGAGACAGAGAAAGAGTTAATTGATGGGAAAGCTAGAGTAAATGGTATTGGGAATATTGCATCTCATAGCAGTAAGAGCAAAGGTGGGTTTTCAGAAACGATATGTGGAACAGGAACAAGGTACATATCTGTGGAAAGACTATTATATGCTCTGGGACAGCACTGAGAAAGCTCGTGCAGAGCAGAAGGATTTATTTTCACATTCTTAATCTGCTCTCAGTCAAGCAATTACAAGTAACACCACTGGTGCTTGGTCGGACCACCAGAGGACTGTTTCTGCTGTGTTTGTGCTCTGAGGGTGGGTGAGGGCTGATAACGCGATGGCAGGAAGCAATTAATAAAAACAGCGATGGGGAGAAAGCAAGTAAAAATAAAAACAGCAACGGCGAAAAGCAAGTAATAATAAAAACAGCGATGGGCGGAGAGCAACTAATATAAACAGCGACTGGGTTGGCAAAGACGGAGAGGGTAGAAGAAATAATACCTACATCAAAGTGAACGGACACTAATTAAGGGGAATTAATCTGTAGTTGAGTGGCGCTCCTGAGCTACAAACAGAAGTGATGTATCCAGTGCGGGAACCAATCAGAAGGCAGCAAAGAAGAGCGATGCTGGAGTCTATCTATGCTAAGCAGCAGGTGGGATCAAAGCCCTTTTAGTGATTACAACAGGTCTTGCAGACAGTGCATGAGCGCTGCCTAGGCTCGACCTAAAAATCAAATAAAGGCAACCAGGGTCTGATTGGGATCATAATCAGGCCCGGGCACTCCCTAAAAAGTGGCCCACATCCCCAAATCGTGCCCTTTCAGGAAACACCATTTGCTTCGTCTCATTTGACTCATTTTTAGAGAAGTGTTTGGTAAATTAAGCATTTTAAAGCTTATAGCCATTAACATTGGTCAAACGTGTAATAAGAACTGCATTTTGGCTGGGCGGGCGAGGTGAAATAAAATGGCCAAATCATCTGTTCTGGCAAGAGTTGCCACCTGTCCTGTTATTTTAAAACATTAGTGGTATTTTTATGTCCTGGCCAGTATTAAAATAAAGAAAATCACCTAAAGCTGGTATTTTTTCCTTTGATCAGTATATACTTTAAACAGTAAACAGCACTTTAAAATGTGTCTATAACTGTCTTGTCTGCGACTTATAGTTAAATTAAACAAAGGCCATGGTAAAAAGGAATACAGGTGTTTTTATATAAAGAGTTCTCTTTGATTATCATGCTCTGGCATTTGCAGAAAACATGAAAAATAGATATTACTTTCAATAGTGTGAACCCGGGATTTACAGGAGTACCAGTTACATAAGATCAAATTCATTTTTATTTTTATTCAAGGCAACGGGAGATTGATTGCCCAGAATCACAAGATGTTAAGAGGACGCTGGGACTCAAACTTAGTTCCCGAGGCGGTAACTCTGACCCCAAGGCTACATCCTCTCTGTTTTTATTTTGTTTGTAAAAGGTGGCCTCACAGCGAGGCCTATAGAAACATACACACCCCTCCACCAAGGCCTGAAAGGCAATGGGGCCAAGATAACGACAACTGGTTCCCAGCTAGTCCTCTTTTCTTATTCACCCACTCCTCAGCCCATCACAGCCTCAGTGTGATGGCCAGGCAGGGGAGAGGTCAGGAAAGGCGCACAGCTGTTGCTACTCTAGCAACAGGGGTGGGGGGCTGTGATGGGCCCAACAGCCCAAAAAAATCACCTGGCCCCCTTAGCGAGGCCCCCTGCATATTCCTACCTTCCCCGCCCACTATGACCTTAATGTGATGGCCAGGCAGTGGAGGGGTCAGGGAAAAGTTACTGCTTCTGGGCCAGCAGACACATAAGCATTACAGTGGCCTGGCAGGGATGTGGAAGACTGTAAGGCTCCGTGGGCTGGTTGACTGAGGCCAAAATCCGGCCCACAGGTGACCTGTAGGCATCGGCCCATCACCCAAAGCCCGACTGCCCGCCTCCCCAATCTGATGTTGACTCTATAAATCTCATGACTATGAGCATCAAGTCCTCTTTCTTTGCTTCTCGCAGTCAAGATAAAGTACCTTACCATCACTTTTTTTCCTCATATAATGTAAATGTGTTTAATGAGCTTATATTTTCATTCGTCATGATATATCTGCCTTGATTTGTTTCAGAAGTAGTTTTACCTCATTTCACCCATTCCTTAGACCAGTCCAATGGTTCTCAGCGTGCTCGCTAGAAGATATTTTCCTCAGGAGAATCACAAAATAATAAGTTCACTGTCAATTTGCACCCACTTTTCAGCGCACTGCAGCCTTAAGTCTCTCACTCCACATGTCGGGAAGGCACATCTCCCTTACTTGAACGGCCAATGGAGATCCGTTTCCTGAAAGACATCTCCATAGTTTTGGGCCTGCTTTGCTCCTTACACCACCCTCTAGGACCATCCAGTTATTAGAGCCTGTCTCTCCCCCTTGACTCCAGGCAATCATCAGTAAAGGAGTTTGAGACTGCTCCTATTATTTTTTTTAAAGAAAACATTTGAGTTTTTCCTCTAAATTCCTTGTTAAATAAAAGATATTCTAACGATTTTAAAAATTCAAAAACTCCTCTACATAAACTTGAGGGGCAATTTTAGCAGCAAGGCTGTGGGTCAAGTTGATTATACAAACAAGTAAGAATTAAATGGGAAAAGGTAGACCCTTCGTTTACATCGCAGCTCATAAAAAATTATGAGGTTGCTTTGGGACCTGCTTCACTTATGATGCAGATCCTTGTACGACTACGCTTGATTTTGGTGTGCTATGCACATCTATCTCACAAATGTTTCTAGCTTCATCAAGGACAATTAAAACAAATAAGTGTAGATGGTGCAACTCCGCTTTCAGTGCAGCTCTTAGAATATTGAAAACAGCCCTTTGGGCAACCCCAAGTTGTACAGAACATATAATATATGCCCGTACATTGTTTAAGAAGACAGTTGATGACTAAGCTCGAAAAAAGAAGAAAAGCTTGGGAGGAACTCAAGATTGCAGTAACTACTAAAAATAGTAGAGGATTCTGTGAGATAGTGAATCATCCCATTTTTTCAGACCACTCAACTTCTAGAGTTGAGTGTTTAATACCAGCTAATACCCGGGTGGATCACTTTCATGAGGTTCTTAGTGGCGATCATAGTAACATGGAGTTCAGTGTTGTTGGTGGAGATATACCATTTAATGCTATAACAGCCACAACTATGAGCAAATCTGTTGATGTTAAAGAAGTTATAGCCGCTATTAAAAAGAGTTCCTCAGGGAAAGTATGGGGACCTGACGGATGTTTTTAAAGAGACCATCCCTTTATGGTATCCATTATTAGCTAATGTGCTTGGAGTTGCCATTGTTAGCCTAATTACTGTTTTCTGGAGAGATGCTGTAATTATTCCCCTCTTTAAAAAGGGGGATAAGAACCATCCTTACTGCTATCGACCCATTTCCTTATTGGATTCAACCACTAACATTTTGGGTCGAGTATTATTATCTAGACTGTAGACATAGGCTAAGGAACACAACATCCTGTCTGACATTCAATTTGATTTTCATCCTGGTGTTGATACAGTACAGAAATCCTTTAACCTTTATCTTATCTCTGGGAAGTACACTATAGCTAGGAGAGGGGCCGCTCATATATCATTTATGGACCTCTCCAGAGCTTTCAACATGGTGAATCGCTCCAAATTGTGGTTAATTATGGAAAATATTGGAGTTGAGAAAGCACTGGGGAAACTACTGAGGAGGTTGCATTGAGGATGATCTGCAAAAGTGTGTTATGGCCCTAATGTGGATTGCACCCCATTAATAAAGTCTAACCGTGGGGTACGACAGGGTTGCTTATTATCCCCTTTTGCGTTCTTAATTTACATTAATGGGATTGAGAGGTACCTTTTGGCTAAAGGGAAGGATATGCCACAAGTCAGAACACGACCCATTCCAATCCATTTATATGCAGATGACACGGGACACAGTGAGAAAAGAAAACAGTCTCCAATTGTTACTCGACTATTTTTTATATAAATTATTTGGACCTTAAAATCTAGTTTTCCAAATCCTTCCTTATGACTAGCGGACGAAAAACTGTTAAAGCCAGGTCTTACATGATCGAGGGGGCCCTGTTGGCAAAGTTAAACATTTTAATTATTTAGGGATTCCTTTTGATTCCACCTTAAGTTGGGGGCACCTTCTAACCTCAAGAGCTTCTCAGCTCCACAGAGCAGATAAAGCAGTTTTTAGGTTTGCTTCAAATTTAGGCCATAAACCAGTGAAAGAATTAATTCAGATATATAACAGTCAATGTATATCAGTAGGTCTCTATGGGGCAGGTATGTGGCAATATATGAATATTGAAACCTTTCAAAAGGTCGAAAACTATTGTATGCTCAGGATTTTATCCCTACCCCAGGGCACATTTACATATATTTTCCATATGGAGTTGAGAATGTCTTTTTTGGATTTGGAAGATATGATCAAACTGGCCACTTTGATGCACTGGCTTAAGATCTGATATACTCCAGAGGCAGGTTTTAAGAGAAACATGGTTATGGATTGTCTATTAATGGATAATATGGCTCATATCCCATGGTTCTCCTATGTGGCATTCATAATGTTAGGTGTTTCTAAACAGTTTACTAATCTAGCCCTTGTAGATGTTTCTTCTAAAGAACGGGTAAAATCCTTGTTTTTTGAGTGATAATTCTCCACCTGTTATAATAATGGTCGAACTATGCAGTTCGTAGTTAAATATCTAGAATGATGCCCTTCTCAGATGTTGGAATCTTATTTGGTTTCAGTAAGTGACTCTCAATACAGATTTTATCTTACTCGATTACACCATAGCACTTTCTGATAGCCTTTCCTTAATAGGGTACTTGGTTTTCAAACCTTCCGAATTGTCTGTGCCATATCTTATCTCGGAGCAGTATGCACTTTATGCTTTTCTGCACTTTGTACAGGCACCCATGAAAACAATATTTTCATAAGATCGGATTGCTATGTTCACAGCAATTACGGACCCCCGAAATTTGTTTTCCTATTACTAATTACATCAGATGTGCTTTAGCAATTAGGAAAATATATGGGCATCATATTTATAACTGCAAATGTTTTTTAAATCAGTTTTTTAATCGTATAATCAAAGTTTGTGGATTTTATTACACTGTTTTAGGGTCTCTACAAGCTTCTTTTTGAAAACTCTGGCATCATTACGATGTCGGTGGGACCAACACTGACGACACGTCACAATTGGTCCCATCGACGTCTGAGGCCGTGATCAGATCGCCGCATTACGATGCGGTTGGTTGGACCACATTGGTGGAGGGACCGACCAACAGCTACCGACCGGCTCAAGTAGCCCGTTGTGTGGTCGGTCGGATCACATTCCCTACAACGGAGGCGGTGCCTTCTCAGGCACCGCCGTGGGGATTACGATCCACCGTTCCACCAGCCTTTTCTTGTCGGTTCTTTCAACATGAAAAGGCTTGCGGAAAGGGTCTGTTGGGGCCTGTAGCAGGACCGCTGCCCCCCGCTGTGGTGCCTGCCACACAGTGCATGGATGTTTCCCAAGTGTATATTCCCTATTGCAGCTTGTACTGCGGCTCGCAGCACAAGCCGCAATGGAAAGTATACACTTTCTGACCGCCATGAAGGCGGTCAGATCCAAATGATGGAAGCGGGACTGCCGACTCCTTGTCAAGTGGTCCCACTTCCGCTATGATGCAGGTCGGACGCTCATCTGACTGGCATCGTAATAGGGCCCTCTGTGTTTTAGATGTTATGCACAAAACTGAATATCATGATCAGATATTTGTTCCTTTGCTAAACTGGTTTGGTATTTTTCTGAGTATTCATTGTCTGCTTTTAATTTATTTGATGTACTTTTATGTCATTTTAAGCCAAATACAGGAATTTGATTAACTGACTATTTTATTATTTTTACCAGTACCCTCAATTCTAACTTGTTCTAATAGCTTAATTTAACTATCAATTTAACCTAAAATTGAGTCATATTCTGAAGACGAGGAGGCTCAAATCTTCAGAGACAATCTTAATTCCCTTATAAAAAAAACTCTACACAGCAGGCGGTCTCGGATTTAAAAACAAATATATCAAAGAAGATTTAAGCTTCCATGCAAAAAATATTAGCAGGATATGCTAGTTCAAAAATATCAATTCAAAGAAGGTTAAAGAAAGTTCTTCTGAAAAAATGGACAAAACCAAACACTCTCCGTATTTAGAACCTTTTTCTGAGGTGGGTAATGTGTCGAATAAAATTAAATTACCTATTAAGATTGTACAACTACAAGACACGGATGCGGATGTGAGTGATACAGATAATGACATGTATAAAGATCATCCAGACGTAATGATCTGGTCTTGGCCTCCAGAGAAGAAGTAAAAAACCTCTCTTAATGGATTGGGAAGAGTCGTCTTCTTCCTCTAATTCTAACTCCAATTCTATGGGTAACACGCTCCTTGATTTTTCAGGTCAAGTGATGTTTGATCCTTCTCTAATACATCACCTAAATTCAAAAGATTCATCTGATATCACAACACATCTCAAATGAATTGAGACAACCTTTGGATAAAATATCTTGTAACAGACTTCGCTCTGAATGTCTACGGCCCACGTTACCTAATAACTTAGCTGCTACCCCCACACCAGATCCAAATATGCTGCTCTTTTTCACTGAATTTGGAAAGGAACCCAAAAAAGGAGTAGACAGAGCATGGACTAATTGTCAAGAGAGACTTTTGGATCTTAATGGTCCTCTTACCAGAATCCTGGACCTGTAAGAGGAAGCAAGAATTGAGAACACGCAAGTTGATCCTTTAACCTTAACCAATTGGGCGCAGATAGCGATCTGTTTCTTAGGCAATACCAATTTGGGTATGGCTCAAGAATGATACAAGAGATAACTCAAAGATTGATCTCAAACTGGGTAATCTGGCAAATGAGGAAGCAAATCCAGATGCTTATGACTTGCTCATGCAAGATGCCTTTATCAAACATCTGAGCAAATATGTGGCCACTTTTGAATCAATAGATAAAGCGCAACATTCCTTATAAAAATGTTTTGGGCATCAGGTTTTTGGCAGGGCGAGCAAAGGCTGGAGCGGTTTTGACAACTATTCCACCTCAAAAGGTGGATTTCAGAGGCTCTTTCGGATGGCAGCAATAATTTAAGCCACAATTTCACCCTCAGAATACAGGTGTCAGAAAAAGAGAATCCATCCCAATACCCAGGTAAGTGCTTTACTTTCTGGCTGTTCTCCAGTGAGAGGGTGCCTAAGTCTGTTCGTTCCTGCATGGCATGTGATAACTGCCGACCCATGAGTGATTCAAATGATACGGGGTTACTGTAGAGTTTTATACCATATGGTTCAAAATGCAATTGCTCATCCTATTCCTTTTCTCAAAGAACAAGAACTTTTAATGACTCAAGAGATTTAGTTCCTCCTTCACAAACAGGCAATAGAAATATCTCCTCTCGATCCATTAGGGTTTATAAGTAAAATATTCCTTGTTCAAAGGAAAAACAAAAAATTTCATCCCGCAATCAATTTGAAAACCTTCAACAATTATGTAGTTATCACCATTTCAAAATGGAAATAGTAATCCACCCTAGGGATTCTTTATGAGAAAGATTGGATAGTACGCTTTGATCTTCAGGATGCCCATCTATTGATTCCAAATCACCAATCATTCAGAAAATATCTACAATTTTAGTGAGGAGACACGTTTTATCAATTTAAAGGTCTTCTCTTGGGTCTTTCTTCAGCACCTAGGTGTTTCACCAAGGTCATGAGACCTGTCATAACGCACGTGAGAATTCAGGGTGTGAGATTGGTTGCTTACCTAGATGAGTTTCTTCTTCTAGCAAAAGACAAAGACTTGTTAACTCAACTAACAAACTTTATAACACTACTCTAAAATGTGGAATTCCTCATCGACAAAGACAGATAGATCTGCATTCCAACCTGCTCAACAGATGGAGTTTCTAGGTTTCCTAATAGACTCAGATAAATCAATTCTTCAACTTCCAAAGTAGAACATTTCTCTCATAAAAAAGGAGATAACTCAAGTGTTAAATCAATCTACTTTACTTCTCAAACTTTTAGCACAAATTGTGGATCTGCTAGCATTCCCAATCCAAGCCATATTTCCAGGTCCCTTGCATTATTGAGCATTGCAAAGGTTAAAAATTTGCCATCTCCGAAAGCATCTCTCTTATGCGGACATCGTTCAATTACATCAAGAGTCCAGTTCCGAACTCCAGTGGTGGTTAGACCACTTAAAAGCGTTGAACGGAAAAGCAGTTTTCTCTACAGCACCAGATCATGTTTTAGAATCCGATGCAAGTCAGACAGGTTGAGACGCAAGATGTGGTCAGTTATCGACTGGTGGCACATGGCCATAAGAGAAGTCACTGTTGCACATCAACTGTTTCAAGATGCTTGCAGGTTCCTTTGAGATACAAACTTTTGCAAACCACACAATATGTTGCTCAATACTCCTTTGTATGGACAATCTCTCGGTGGGTTGGTATTTAAAATTGTCTGGGAGGTACACGGTCAAGACCATTAGCTAAATTAGCCAAACATTTTTGGGTCTTTTGCCTTTGGAAATTGTTGTTTAACTTTTCCCACAAAATTCTAGGACTAGGGTGAGACATGTAAATACGCCTCCTGGACAATTTAGAGGAAAACTTGATTTTCCCACATATGCTAGGACAGGAATTAGAACAACACATTAGCTGTCACAAATTGTCTTAAATACATTGTTTCTTTGTCGCCCCCTCCATTCCTCAATAAATCTCTAATTTGGGATGTTATTTATCGTGTAGTGTTTCCTATAATGAAAAATATTTCAAACCGCTTCACACTGTTCCTGAGATTAGCCTTGCAGGCTGTATCTGCTGTTCCTCGTCTTATACCTTTGGAGGCAGTTAGTCTTGGTTGGTAAACGTTGAAGACTCAATTCAAGAGGAAAATGCTTCTATATTAAACCTGCAGTAAGTCCTATTCATATTCCGCAGCCATATTAGAGTGTTCTCTTTGGAAGCAGAGAAAGAGAAAAGGTGTTACAGCCCATACAAATTGGTAATAACTTTCAGCTCAACTGCTCATTTTTCTAGGCTGTACCAACAGTAAATACAACTCAGCACGTATCATGTTGCAGATCCATGCTTTAATAAATTCACTTCCACAGACAGAAGCATATTTGGCAAATATGTATATTTAGTTATATAACTGCTTAGCTGCAGAGGCTTTTTCCGCTGTAATTCAGAGCCCCCCCCTTTTTTTTTTTTATATATTTGGCGCTTACGCCTTCAAACCTTTTATTCAACCAATTATTCAGGCTGAATTTGAGCCATTTTTCCCCACATATTGAGGATTCTAAAAGTAGTCAGGGTCTGTGGATATACCAGGAGAAAACTGAGAAAATACCCAAAATATAGGGTTTGTTTTTGAGAAATGTGAAAAAGTGTTGCGCAAAAAAGCATATTTTTCCCCGAAAACAGGTATGAACAAAATGCTTGCTGTGCTAAGATCATCATCTTCCCAGCTTCCACGAACAAGCAGAGCTGTAAAAGGAAACTATTTTAGCACAGCTTTTGTATTTTTCTAAGAGGTAGTCCATTTTACCTGTTTTTTTCTGGTTTCAACCTACTTGTGGTTTGTGGTGAAAACAGGCGTGAAACTCCAGGGTTAACCAGGAAAGATAAATATTTTTTAAAATTAGACAAATTTCCAAATTCAGTAAGGGGTCATTTGTGGAGAGTGCACGGGGCTTACCAAAGAAACTAATTGTTGAAACAAATAAAGTAAGTAGGAAAAAAATAGCAATTGGTGGCGTGTTCAACCTTAATTGTTTGCCCCAATGGCCGATTTACAAAAGTAACACAGCATCACCTCTGGTTTGCAGAGCTATATAGTGTTTGTTTATTGTCTACAAGTACACAATTCCCAGAGCCAGCAACTGAGTTGCCACTTATAATACTTTTTTCATTGTGAAGTGATCACGCAGAAATTCAAATGCTAAACTCTAATATAAAATGGATCTGAAGGAAACATATATATATTTTTTTAATGTGCACAGAACAGTGTTGATTTGTATGCCTCTGAATCTGGGGTTATCCATAATATGATTCAGAGGGGACGTTTCAAAAGTTGTTTTGCCGCCAGGTCTTATCCAAACCAACGCCGTGAGGGGAACGGCTCTTACCTGGTATCTTTTGCCGTGAGGGGAGCGGCCACCATTGCCATCAACGCGCCGTAAGGGGAACGGCTGGAACTACATCCCCCAGCAGCCTCGCGCCACACTGACGCTGCACTCGCGCCCGGAGGCGCCATAAAAGTCATGCCCACCTCCCGCAGCGCAGGATGCGCGTGGGCGTGCCCGAGACGTGCCCGGGCCAAGGGCAGGCCCGTCCTTGCCCGTCATAGCCAGGAAAAGGCAGGACAGGGCCACCCCCCCTAACCCTCAGGTCCGAGGAGTGTATTTGGCATCAGGAGCCAATTGAAAGGTACTGTGAGCCCCATCTTTGATTGTCCAACCATCCGTAGCTGCATTTTAACTTTGATTTAACCAACCTGTACACCTTGTGGTCGAGTTGTTTGGGAATATTTTATAAAAAATTAAAAAAACATTTGTTATATAGCTTGGACTTGTACTGACTGGACGTGCTGTCCGGCTTCTTGCATTGTGGGAACCGAGGCTGTTTGTGCTGTGGGCTATTTCTTTGACTCTTTGCCAGCGGTACTTACCGGTGCACGGACTACAGCCCTTGCGAGACCCTGGTGGGACTCAGTGTCCCAGGGTGCACAGCACTGTATCACCCCAATCTCCATCAGCTGCCGTGGGGTGAGGCACGACCATCGCGCTATAAAGCGATGCCTCGAACCCCCGCGGGCAGGTCTGTCTGTGCCCGTAAGAGGCCGGGCTGGGCTAATTTCCTAAGAACTTGGTCACTGGGTTTTGTTTTGTTGGGGGAACAGTATTGTATTGTCTGGCTAATATAATAGTGTGTATATATACGGTTAATATGAGTAAGCATAAGCCTAGCATAGGTAAAAGTGTGGTAGGGACCTTAGATGCTTTCCTATTGAGGGCAGAGTCAGCCCTCATTAACGAGATTAAGCTTACTGAGCGAAGGCTATCCCTTGAGCCACTACCTTTGCAGAGCAGACTTTCCTTAACTCCTGCAATCCCTGAATCTTTTGTGGTGACAAACCTTGAGGTATCCCCATCCCGGATTAGTCAGTCTCCACTTGTTGTTTTGGATTCAGTGACAGATATTGTCTCCTTTTCATCTACTGACCTAGAATCTAGCCCTGTTAGACCTAAAGTTATGACCAGAGGGCAGAAAGCTAAACTTAGGTCGGATCGTATTAATGAACCCCTCCCTAAAAAAAGGAAAAGTCGAGGAATATTAAAACAAAGTAAACCTGCCCAGAGAATAATTGGGAAGAAAGTACTACCCGCTATTACTGCAAGTGAACCTAACGAGGGCCCCCCTAACCCCATGGTTCACGTGGCTTCAGGGCAGCTCGCCGATAGCACACAGGAGGGGAACTTCTGGGGCAGGCTTGAAACCATGATGTCAACCTTACTGGAACCTATCCTGCAAAAAATAAGTATTGTAGAAGCCAGATTATTAAAGATGGAGGAGCTGGTTAGCTGCAAACCCCCGGCTATATTGGCAGCTAGCTTGAAGTCTAGCGTAGAGCCATCAAATATCATGGGGACAGGTACGGGGGTGGGCTTATCTGACAGCTCTACTGCAAACAGACAGGCATCAGACGAGACTAGTTCCAATAACATTGCGCTCAGCAGTGTCGACATCCTAGTCTGTACTGGTCAGTCCCCCCAAGACCAGGTTCTTCTGTGCCTCCAAGGGTTGGGAGGTTGGAGAAAAGGGAGATACAGCCAATGAGTCTCCCAGTAATAGACCTGCCACCGGAATCTACTCCTTATGTAGTGGTCTTGGGGAGTGTCCCTTTTCTCCCCCGAGGGGCTAGTGAGGACTTTGGGCAGCTGAAAAATAAATTAACTCATTGGTTTGCACATAACACCGTTTTGAATGCCCGTGTGGCTAAAAACATTCTTAAGGCCCGAAGGGTGAGCTGGATTGGGAGTTCGCGTAAAACGGGCGACTGTGTCATTGTAAACTTTGATAACCCCCATACTGCGGGCAAGATCTTATCTAGGGACACTTGTCATGCTCCTTTTAACTCTGGATCTGTCATCAGGGCCTTTCCATTGGGTTTCTTTTATAAACCTCTTTCTTCTAAGGAAATGTATCACAATGAACCTATGGCAGCTCCTGGAGGTGGGTGGACAAATAGACCAGTACTTAGGCAACAGCCTATTCCCATGGTTTATTCATCATTTGCAACAGATGGTCAGTTTGGCGCCTGCCCTTCGCTGGAATTAAATAATAGATTTTCTGCTTTAACAGGGTTGGAGGAGTGTGATTGACTAAGGATCCCTACGCTCCCTGAGCTTGCTGCAAATACCGAGTACCCAATAGAGGTAGCTGAGAGGAGCTTAGGTGAAATATCCAATAATTTTATATCTTGTAACATTGCAGGGCTGGCAAATAAGCTCCGAGACCCATTATGGGTGCAATTTGTGAAGCAATTCCCTGTAATTAGTTTCCAAGAAACATGGTCGGTGGATTGTGATCTACTTTTGGAAGGTTACAAGGCTTTCTTTGTCCCAGCTACTCCTTCGGCGAGCGGAAGACCCAAGGGAGGTCTAGTTGTATATATATCTTTGGCGGTCGATTGTCAGTTTCAGGTTGTGTCGACTACAAACCCAGGAATACTGGCACTGATAGCCAAAAAGAGAGACACTAGATGGGGACTTATTAATTTTTACAACTCTGTGACCTGCCCATATGGTGCCTGTAACATCACCACCCTGGGCACATTTATTAGACAGTCTTTCGGCTCTATTCTACATAACCTTATGGTTTTTGGTGATTTTAACATCCATCCATGTGGAAATCCAATGTTATCCTGTATATCTGAGTTGGGCTGTCCCCGTATGAAGGGGTTTCATTTTGAACATCACGCCCAGGGGGAATCGCTGAATAATTTGTTAAATGAATTGGATATGATGGCCTTGATGTCCTTAACTGCCCCACATACTATATTTCCTGTGCCAACTTTTAAAGGGAGTGGTAGGGGGTCGTCTATAGATTTTATTTTAATTTCTTCTTTCCTACAAACCTTATTTTATGGTTTTAACATTGTTGAGAGCGAATATAGTGACCATAACCCACTTTGTGTTTATATGCAGGGCCCATTATCAGCACGAATTGGTGAGGTAACTAGTAGGGGTTTACTTAGACCAACTGATGGCAAACGACGACTTAAATGGTCCCAGATCTCCCCAGACAAATTTTATAGTGAAGTAAATGTATCTTGTGCTCCTGAGTTAGCACTATGCACTTCTGCAGGCTCTTCTCCCAGGGAAGTTATTGGCGCGTATGAATCTATAGCGCGTAAAGTCGGAGAAATCCTAAGTGCCCCGGCTGGTAGAACGGCTACTTCCGGCCCCCGATGGTTTGACTCTCACTGCTCTCGGGCGGCGAAAAAGTTGAGGGAAGCTCTGTCAGCCAAACCAAGAAATCAAATCGAGGTACGTGTATGCCGTAAAGAATATAAATCAGTTTTGGTCAGCCGGAAGGGTGCCCTGAAGGAGGAGGCTTGGAGGGAGCTGATTGACTCTAGGACTCTCAGGAACAGCTCTAGGTTTTGGAGTGTGTTGAATTGCCCCCTTTTTGGTCAGGAAGTGGGGGGGGCTTTGGATTTGCATATTACTGAGGAGGAATGGGTGCTCCATTTTAAATCTATGTTTTATAGCCCTATGGAGCACGCTTGCCAAGAAGGTCGGGATATAAATGCCCCTGTAATGATTTTTGAACAAGGTGAGGTTGTGGCAGGTATTGCCGGGCTATCCACCAATAAGGCGCCGGGCCCAGATGGTATTCCTCCGGACCTGTTTAAGTCCGACCCTTCGTTCTGGGCTCCGGTACTGTAGGCTGTGTTTAACGCAGCTGCAAAGAACGGTTGTCCTCAGTCTTGGGCCTCTTCCACTATAGTTCCTGTCTTTAAGGGGGGTGACAGGAATAACACTCACTGTTACAGGCCAATCTCCCTCCTTGACTCAGTGGTTAAGGTTGTAGGACGTATTCTTTTGCAGAGACTATCCACCTGGGCAGAGGAGCATAAGATCCTGTCGGACGTCCAGTTTGGATTTCGGTCGGGACGTTCAACCGTTGCCCAGTGTCTCAATTTATCTATGTTATTGAGAAAATATACGGTTGCCCGCCCCGGCACTGTCTACCTTGCCTTCATGGACTTGTCCTCTGCATTTGACTGTGTCAACAGGGTTAAATTGTGGCAGTCCATGAGGGCAATGGGGGTGGATAACAGTATTGTTAATTTTTTTAGAGGATTTGCACAAGTCAACCAAGGATAATGTCAGGTTTTCTTAGGACCTTCGGGTCACCAGGGACCTGGAGACAAAGAGGGGAGTACGGCAAGGTTGCATCTTGGCCCCATTCTTGTTTAATCTCTATATTAACGATCTGGATATTGCATTAAGAGCCCCCGGGGTAGACTACCCGTGTGTAGGGCGGCGTGGCATCCCCGTCTTGCTTTATGCGGACGATGCGGTCCTTATATCTAGGACTGCACTAGGTTTGCAATCTCTACTATAGGCATTTTCTAAATTTATGACGGATAGGGATTTGGCAATAAATAATTCTAAATCTTATATAATGCAAGTGGGGCAACGACCCAAAAAAAGTTTTCAATTTAGTGTTGGCCCTGCTAAAATCCCCCGCACTAATGTTTTTTCCTACTTAGGGGTTCTCTTTGATGATCATTTAAAATGGGGTCCATTAATCTTGAGGAAAAGGGGGGACCTGGCCCGGGTGAATGCGGCAATTTTTAATTTTGCCTCAAAAATAGGGAAGAAACCAATTGGAGCCATGTTGAAAGTTTATCAAGCCAAAAGCATGGCCATAGCTAGCTATGGAAGTGAAATTTGGAGACACGTTGCTGCGGATTCCCTCCAGGTGGCTGAGAATTACTTTTTGAAGCGCCTGTTGTGTGTTCCGCGCGGAATATCTAACCTAGAGGCCCATGAGGCATTGGGGGTCCCCTATCTAAGTGTTGTCCTGGCTCTGCGCCCCCTTGTGTTTTGGTTGAAGTGCTGGCTGAACAAGGAGTTAACCCGTAACCATTTAATTTTAAGAGAGTGTATGTCCCTCGATAATGCATCCCAAATTCCTTGGCTTAATTACATTAAAAGTAGCCTTGAAGGGATAGGGCGCGTTGATTTATTTTTTAAGCCCGAATCCATTGTTAAGAAGGATGTGGAATTAATTAGGGTAGCCTTCTTAACCTCAAGGAAATTGGACAGGGAGGAGCAGGAGATGTTGAAACCAAGTGTTCGTACGTTTTTAATGCTCAAAACAACACCGACAACGGAACCTTACCTAATGGGGTTTTTATCAATACATGAGAGGTTTTTATTAACCAGGGTTCGGATGAACCTTTTTCACTTCCTGTTAGCTAGGCCTATTGGATGCAGTAGAGGTCAAGTGCTAGCTCCCCGTGACTGCGACGGACAGTCTCCACAGGATCTGCTGCATTTTATGTTTTTATGTAAGTTTTATGAAACCCCTCGAAGGCATTTCCTGGTTCCCATTTTAAAAAGAATGAATTTTAATCAGGCCCGTCCTTCCCTTATGTATCTCCAACTGTTGAAAGAGGATTGTATTATTTTCATAGTGGGGTTTTTAAAATCTACTGTGAAATCCAGGGCCTGTATGGATGTTTAGATAATGGATGATCTATGTCGGATCTATTAGTTTTGAAGGCTTAGCTTGCGCCATAAAGTAAATATAATAGGATGACATGTTCTCCTGGCACATTGCACTTTATGGTTACTGATTAATTTGGGAGGCTGGGTATTGGGTTCTATCTATAAATTATGTATGGGGTTTTATTTTGTAAATCATGTTTGTATGTATTACTGTTTTAGGTATATGTAATTTTTTTTAACTTTTATGGTTTTCCGACGTGAAACCGAATAAAGTTTACTTGATTGATTTATTGATTCAGAGGGCATTTTGCAAAATGTTTTCTTTCTTGCACACTGGCTAACATTTGGAAACCAAAGATGGAGAGAAAACCAATTGGTATTAACAAATGTTCCACTATTTTGTGTTCCTGCACTTCTCTGGATATAAATTGTATTTAGAACAGATCAAACCAGGGGCCATAGGAAGACCATATTGACTCTATGGTTTGATCCGTTCCGGTCTTAGGCGCTAGGCCCAGACACACAAGTGAGGTACTATTTTTACTGGGAGGACTGTGAGAAAGGTCAGTAGCAGGAATGGTGTGGATCCCCACAGATTCCAGAACTTTCCCTCACAGAAATGTGAGGACAATTTGTGATTCTAACCAAAGTCTGAGGTTTGCTGGGCATTTTGTGTAAGAAAAGTTATGTGGAATCCACATAAGTCAGGAGACCCTGGACTCCCATGAATGTCTAGTTTTCACAGATGTCGGGGTTTTGTAGGTTTCTCGGATTGCCAGCTGACCCCAAATAGTGCAACCATTCAGCATGGTATGTGAGAGGAAACTGGGATTTTCCCCCACTCTGCTGGCAAATACATCAAAACTATGCCCAAAAGAGCCAAAATTTCCCCTCACTTGCCATGGGGATGCTTTAGTACCTGGGTAGGCAGAAAGACTGTTGGGGCATTCGGGTGAGGCATCAACCCTGTGCCTGGACTGCTTGGTCCCACCCCATATTTCTTTCTAAATATATGCTTGGTATCTAGTAGGCCTTCTTTTCCACCCATCCCAAAGGGAAGATTGGTGATAAAACCGACCAGCACCCCACATTTGTCCCCCCTGAGGAGCAGCCGGACTGATGGGCCTGTTATAGGGTGGGCAAGACCGGATGCCTGGGTGGGCCACCCACGCACTTTTTTTTACCTCATTTTCCCTGGTGTTTCTGCCTCACCAGCTAGGCAGGTTGAGGGTAACCACTCAATTCGGCCCCAGGTGGGGCAGAAAGACCTGTTCTGGGGTGGAGGCATGACCTAATGCCTGGGCATGATGCTCCCAACCTTTTTTTTTATTTTAACCTTTTTTAATGGGCTTTCTGCATTCTGTTGGGGAGAAAGACTGCTGCGTCCATTTTGGTATGGCACCATGTCCCAGTGCCTTGGCAGGTAATTCCCACCGCACCTTTTTTTCTGGCTGCTCTCTTTCTGGTAGAATGTCTGAACCCAACCCTGGGTAATTCCGACCAATCTGCACCATGGGTGTTGGGATGGAGCCCTGTTAGGCCCATTCTTGGGTGAGGGCATAGCCCGATGCCAGGGAGGACAGCCCTCCCCTTCTTTTTTTTAAAAACTTTTTTCTCCTGGTGTGCAATTAGCTTTCTGCCCCCACTGAGGGGAGGGGACAGGTGGAGGATAAATCCCTCTGGATTCCTGGGTGGGATGCATCCACACTTTGTGTGCTTTTTTCCGTCCCTGATCTCGTGGGCTTTCTGCCCTTCTCCTTTGGGTGAACAGATTGGGGTTAAACCCCTGGCTCCCACTCCAGCCCCAGACTGCTAGGCCCATTCTGGGGTGGGGGTATGGCGCAATATCTGGATGGGCCATCCCTTTATTCCCTGGAGTTCAGTGGTCTTCCTGCCCTTCCAATGGGAGCAGAATGAGAGGTAAACTCTCCCAATTTGCCACATGGGTTGCCAGAAAGGCTGTTGGACCCTTCCTGAGAAGATAACATGGCCAGATGTCTAGGTTGGCCACCCACATCCCTAATGAACAAGTTACTTACCTTCGGTAATGATGTATCTGGTAGAGACACAGTCTAGCTGCAGATTCCTTAACTTAGAATATCTCCAGGCGTCAGACTGGATCCGGAAAAAATCTTCAGCAGTACCCCTGGGCGCCGGGAGACGGCGTCGCATGGCTACGTCGGGACGTCGTCCACGGATATGACATCAATGGAGCCATACAAGTCCCTCCTGGTGCGCGGACTTCAGTTTTTTACTGTGAAACTTTTCCGTGCCACAACACGGAGCCACTTTTAAAACTGTGCGAGTGCGGGAACAGTGTGTCAGAAAAGATCAAAAAACATTGAAACAATGACAAACAACAGAAATGGTGGAAAACAACACCATGCATGACAGTGAAAGAGCACTTCATACTGTAAGGGATTGAAGGGAGAGAGCAGAGCATCCGCTCTTAGAAACAGTCTCGCAGAAGCGAAGAACCATGCCCTCCCATGAGGCAAAACGGCATTGGAAATGAATGTCATGGTAAACGATAGGCAGTCTGCCACCACAGGAGGTAACCGTAAGGGGCAACAAGACTGGAACAATATGACCAATGGTAATACACCACATTTCTGCAACATAGAATGTGCAACCATACACAGTAAAAAGGACCTACTGACTGTAGCATAGGCAAATGGACCCCCATCAACTGACTGCAGCACAGTCAAAGAGACCCCAAGTAATGGATAAAAAAATAGATGAGGGAGGAAGGGAGGAAAAAAACATGATTAATCCCCACACTGGAAGAACCAGGGTGTAGGAGCGTGAAAGGATATAGGAACCCACCACCCAATTCGAGAATGGGTGGAGAAGCAACAGATAAATACAGAATGAGCCATTCTGACCAGGAGGGAGGTGAAGTAGGCCACCCCACAGGAAGACAAAGGCCACCTATAAGGAGGCAAGTGGGTAAAACCCAACCTGAAAAGGTCCTCGCAGAACGGGGAGGATGGGTGGGCATTAAGGAATTTGCGGCTAGACTGTGTCTCTACCAGATACATCGTTACCGAAGGTAAGTAACTCGTTCATCTGATAGAGACATCTAGCCGCAGATTCCTTAACTTAGAATAGATACCAAAGCCATACCCCATTGGAGGAGGGTCTGCGACTGAAAACCCACCAAGTTCCAAAGAGAACTAAGCTGTCAATAACATTGACTAAAACACGGTGGGGACAGCAAATACCAGCGCGGCTGACACCAGACCTACGAAGCTCTGTAAGGGAGCTATAAGAAGGGGAGGCAAAGGCACCACAACCCGTCAGAGGACAGGAGGCCTCGTCCAGGCAGGAATAGGAAGACACAGAACCAACAAGGTCAGTGTACAATGGAAGAAAGTGTATAAACGTCTGCAAAAAGAAGCTCAACTGAGCATCAGATCCCATGGATCCGCAAGAGACACAGTCCCAGATAAGGGACAAGACAGTATGACAGCGTCAGAGCATACAAACTAAGCATACATCACAGTGGATGCCAAAAAAGAAAGGTGAGGGGACAACGTCACCATGCCGAGATATACAGAACCATGACTACCAGGAGATACATGTATGTGGATGACAGGATAAACACAAGGAGACAGTGTGTACCACGAGAACTACACAACACCTATGCAAAAGCCCAAAGAATTGAAGCATCAGCAGCACACATGCAGCGGCAAAGAAAGACAGGCGCAGCATCAGGTAGTCCAGCAGCCAAACATACCCAGAGGTACAAACGGCGAAGGAAAAACCGGCAAAACTGGGGAGAGACAGAGGGCTCGCTCCCATAAGAGAGAGAGAGAGATCTGTGGGTAAGCTCAAGAATATATATATATATTTCCCCACAAACGGCTCCTTTTGTCGGATTCTTGGCGCTCAGTACCAGTGCGGGATCCTCACGGTCGAGCCAGACCGTTACATATTCACCAAACTCCTCCGAAGAAGGAACAGGGTCGCACAACGCAATTTCAACAATTTATTTTACTTAAATATTCAGCTCATTATCTAGTGCAAGCTACAGATCAACGCGTTTCGGTCTTGGCACAAGACCTTGTTCACGATCATGCTTTGCGGCCAACCCTCATCATTCAAATACTTTTTCCCACGACATGTCATTTCCTGTCAGGTTACTCAGGTGACTCAAAGCATTATGGGATTTGTAGTCCAGAAAAATAATGTAACTGTATAATAACATTTTTGTGACTAATTAGTGCAAATACTATGTACATGTGAAAATAGCGATTAAAAAAAACAAATCCTAAGTATCAAAAGACATTTTTGTAGAGGTGCAACCTTCACTCAATATTTATCTTCACACAAAGTACTTGGAGATATAATGTTCATATGCATCTCCCAATGGTTTGGATAATTTACTCCAAATAAAATTCCCTCCAGTGGGATGACATTAATATATTCTTGTGTTTACCCTGTGTTATCTACAATATTTTGTTTCATATATTTGATTGCACCTGTTAACATTCACTACGAGAAGTCAAGATAGGTAAATAAATACTCTGTGTCCTTATGTATCGATCTTCTTTTTGCATTGTTTTTCCTTTTTTCAGAGATGACTATACAGTTCCTCACTTTGATTAAGGCCATTAGGTGTCAGTGTCCTGAGGTTAATAATGTGACGCGATTCTTTCTGGCGTAGAATTTTTTCTCTGTTTCCACCTCTATCATTCAGTGGAACTGTTTCTATGCCATAGAATTTCAAAAGTTTCCAATTGCTCATGTGGGCTTGTTCCATATGTCTTGCCACAGCATTTGTTTTGTCCTAGTTAGTTGTTGCTCGGACATGTTCTAATATACGCTTTTTCAGTTCACAAATTGTGCTCCCAACATATTTCAATTGGCACGAACATTCGATAACATAAATCGTGAATTGGCTTCTACACGAGATTAGTTCTTTAATTTGCCATTTTTTATTGTTCGCTAGTTTGATTTCAGTTGTAGGTTTTGCAATTTGGCACACCTTATAATTATGACATTTAACGAATCCTTTTGTATTTAGCCATTGTGTGCTCTTCTTTCCTTTATAGTGACTATGCACTAATCGATCTTTCAGGTTCCTGGTTCTTCGATATGTTATCATTGGATGTTTCCCTATGATTTTTCCCACAGTTTCATCCATTTGTAAAATTTTCCAATTCTTTCTTAGGATTCTGTTGATCTCCTTGGATTTATTTGAATAATCCATGATCATTCTTATGGGTTCAGGCTTGCTAGGTTCTGTATCCTGTTTCGAGTTTAGACAATCTTCCCTTGATCTTTCATTCGCTCTTGTCCAGCATCTTTTTACTGTGCTTTTGTTGTATTGTCTTTGTTTGAATCTTCTAGCTGTTTCTTCGCTGTGATTTTTCCATTCCTCTTCCTCCGTACAGATCCTACGAATCCTTAAGAATTCTCCATAAGGTTTGCTCGCAATGAGGGAGGGCTGGTGGAAGCTTGTTGCTTCTAACGTTGCATTTGTGGCTGTCATTTTACGGTGGAGTGTTGTCTCAATTTGGCCATTTTTAATGTAAATTTCGGTGTCCAGGAAAGTTACTTTCTCATTGCTTATCTCATAGGTAAACTTGAGTTTGGTGGTTGTGTTTAAGATTGTGAAATATTCCTGGAACTCTGCTTTTGAGCCGTCCCAAATGATTAGTAAGTCGTCTATAAAACGACTCCACATTATTATTTTATTCACATAATGATCATGTTTTGGATGCCAGGCCACCTCTTTTTTCCACCAACCCATCGCTAGACAGGCTTAGCTTGGGCTAAAGGAAAATCCCATTGCCGTCCCCATGTTTTAGCGGTAAATTTCTTCACCAAAGACAAAGATGTTTTGCGTGAGACAGATTGATATTAATTCCAACAGCATCTTATTGTGATCACTATAGTGTATATTTCTTTCTTGTAGGAAAAATTCACACGCCTTCATGCCCATTTCATTTTCAATGTTAGTGTAAAGGGCTATGACGTCCATTGTTACAAGGTGGTAGGTTTCTTGCCAGGGAGTATTTTGCAAATTCCTCAAAAGGTTTGTCGTGTCCTTTATGTAGGAGTTTAATTTGGAAACAAACGGTGCTAAGAAGAAGTCAATATAGTTGGCTATTGGTTCTAGCAAGGAACCTTTTGCCGACAGAATGGGTCTTGCTGGTGGCTTTTTGGAGTCTTTATGCAGCTTTGGGAGGAAATAAATTGTTGCTGTTACGGGAAATTGTACTGTGAGGTACTTAACCTCATCTTCATTAATCAAATTGTTGGAGGCCCAAGCCAATAGTTTTCTATCTAAATTTCTTTTGATGTCTGCCGTTGGGTTGGATTTTAATCTTTCATAGTATTCTGCGTTTTTCAATTGGCGGTGTGCTTCTATGACGTAGGCACTCCGGTCCCATATCACTATGTTGCCCCCTTTGTCCGCAATTTTGATTTCAATTTGATTATCATGTGTGAGGCATTCGAGTGCTTCCCTTTCTATCCTTGTCAGGTTATCCATGTATTTGTTTTTTTTCATTTTGTATTTATCCTGTACTACCGCTTCCTGGAATACATCCACCTTATTTCCTGGTGTTAATTGGGGATAACATTTTTATTTTGTTTTTTTCTCACTCAAACCTGCTCCCATTTGGGTACATGCCGCTTGTAAAGAGATATTCTCATCTTCATTTTCAATATTCAAATTGAGTAAAGTCACGAAGCTTTCAGAATCTTTTGCCCTTAGATTTGACACTGGTTCTGTCATTGTTTTTGGTTTAATCCATGTTTCTTGGTTTTCGTAAAAAATCTTAGCAAGTTTGATTTTTCTAACATATTTGTAGAAATTAATTCTGAGTTGTGCAACATCCATCTGTTGTGTCGGACAGAAATTTATACCCCGTTTCAGTAGAGAGATTTCAGCATTCGTCATTTTTCTTTGGGATAGATTGACTACTTGTAATTCATCCATTGAGTTTAATGATTTTTCTTCTGCCGCATACTCCTTGTTTGGGCCCCTATCTTCTCTGTTGTTTCGTTTAGATCTCTTGCCTCTTCTCTTTGATTTCTCGATGTCCAAGTTCGTCCTCTTCCCCTGCCTCTTTGATACTGTTGGCTCATTCGATTTTGCTCCCACTGCCTTTGTTGAAGAACGAGGCGCATAGCCCCTAAAAAAGTCAATTTAGTGGGATCTGTTGATGTTTCCGGCTCCCCCTCACTTGCATCTGTTGATGTAAGTGAGGAGAGGCTGCTAGTAATTCCTGTTGCACTCATCGTTCTGTCATGTTGTTTAAAAACATCAAATTTTCGGGCAAATGTAAAAATATGTCCCTCCATGTAATCGTTTTTATCTCGCATGAATTTAGTTTGTTTTCTATTTCTTACAGTTTCTTCGTGTTTCTTAATTTGACCCTCCAGTTCCTCTTTGAATTTTGTCATATCCGGTGTCAGTTTGAGTGTTTGCAATTCTTTCTCTATTTCTTGCAGTTGTTCCTTAATTTTGTTGAGGCTTATTTCAATATGTTTTATCAAGATATTCATTAAGCCTAACGATGAATTTAGAATAAATTCTCCCCATTCTTGCAGTAGTTCATTTGTTGAATCCTGATTGCTTGGCATAAGCATAATTCTCAGACCTCGGGGTACTCTCTGGACTTCCAGGTATTTTTTTAGTGTGATTAACTCCCACGATTTATTTATTTCCTTTCTGCTCAATTTCTCCCACATTCTCAATTTACTTTTGGTGTCCGTTCTTCCCCCAGTGCTTTTTATTTGGGTTTCGTTTTCTGCATCACTGCCTTTTTCAAACATTGTGGTCATAAATTCATTTCTCTTGGCTTCTCGTTTTTCCATAGTTATAGGCTTTCACTTGCAGCGTTATTATAATTATACGAGCTTATATTCCAAAGCGCTAGGCAACCCTTTCTTGCTTCGCCTTTGTATGTTTCAGGAAGATTTTCCTATTGCGTCTTTGCGTTCAGGTTTACCAGAAACAAGGTATCACTTTCTCAATCTAGCCACTCGTCTCCATTGAAACTCTTAATGCGGCGTTTTAAAGATCAGTCTCTGGTTCCCTGTGGTATAACCGGCCTCGCGCTTACTTGCGCTTCAACTTTACAGATTACAAACGCTTGCGCTGGCAGTTTACACGCTTACCTCGACCCTCCGGTTGAAGGTTTACGTGTTTGCTGTATCCAGCTTTGGCGAGTGATTGTTTTCTCCGTTCCGCCGGCGGTCACCGATCCGACTTGATTATTTCCCCACAAACGGCTCCTTTTGTCGGATTCTCGGCGCTCAGTACCAGTGCGGGATCCTCACGGTCGAGCCAGACCGTTACATATTCACCAAACTCCTCCGAAGAAGGAACAGGGTCGCACAACGCAATTTCAACAATTTATTTTACTTAAATATTCAGCTCATTATCTAGTGCAAGCTACAGATCAACGCGTTTCGGTCTTGGCACAAGACCTTGTTCACGATCATGCTTTGCGGCCAACCCTCATCATTCAAATACTTTTTCCCACGACATGTCATTTCCTGTCAGGTTACTCAGGTGACTCAAAGCATTATGGGATTTGTAGTCCAGAAAAATAATGTAACTGTATAATAACATTTTTGTGCCTAATTAGTGCAAATACTATGTACATGTGAAAATAGCGATTAAAAAAAACAAATCCTAAGTATCAAAAGACATTTTTGTAGAGGTGCAACCTTCATTCAATATTTATCTTCACACAAAGTACTTGGAGATATAATGTTGGAGTGAAAGGGAACTAAGGAGGTCTTACCTCTTTTCAGCAGCCTTCGTGCTTCAAATCAAAGCAGCAATTATAACGTGGCAGCGAGGAGCACTGTGCTGTTACAAAAACTTTCCTGCAATGCATCGCATAAAAAGAGCAAAAGTATACTGGACTTTGACAGAAATGAAAAGCTACTAATGCTATTAAAGGTACGATGTCGAGCCAGGCTGGGAAATCTGCATAATAATGCATTCTGGGAACTGTGGTTGAAACTTAGGCCACATGACCACTGGGATTTTAGAATTCAACTCACCTGTGAACAAGGCGCTGCGCGCCGAAACTAGTAAGGTATTTAAGAGTTGTTTGCTGCCACATTTCTGAGACACAATAAAGATGTCAGCCTTGAAATGATGCCGAAGCTGTAGGCTCTTCTCCTTTGTCGTGTTTATCAAACAGGATTCTTCATTCCTGATAAATGAGAGCCCGCCCTGCAGAGTTGGCGGCCCCCGGCAAAGTGGAGGAACTTTTGTGTATTTTATGGAGGGGGCATGACTCGCTCTCCGACCACTGCAGTTGAAATGGGATTGCCGTGACTATTTGAGTGGCTGGAGTGAAAGGGAACTAAGGAGGTCTTACCTCTTTTCAGCAGTCTCCGTGCTTCAAATCAAAGCAGCAATTATAACTAGGGCTCCCGGTTTTATGGTATTTATTTTTTTGACATTTCCGTCTGTATTTATCCATATTTATTTTTTGGTCATTTTATCTGTATTTATCCACATTTATTTTTGTCGCAAGCAAAAGAAGACGCTGCAGCCAGTATTTTTCCACATTTATTTAAATAGGCACTGCACACTTGCACTCAGTTGTAATAGGTTTAGATATATTTATATATACATCAAATTAAGTAAACACAATATATTCATCTGAAAACTTTGCCAAAATAATTTAAAGAGAACATAGGCCTAAACAGACCTTGAGTAACTTGCATGAGGAAACCTTTACTGTGGGGCTGTACATATAACTTGCTAAAACGCAAGGTGAGTGTTCATATTTTTGAGGGGAGGAGGGTGCAAAATGCTTTGTGTCAGCATCGGAAACATTCTTCCCCCGGAGCCAACACAAAGAATAATGGAACTGGGCCCGAAGGTATTGGAGAGCTTTACCCGAGCGTCAGTTCAATTTTACCTGTTCATATGCATTGTTTACAGGCATGTGGAAATGAAGTGATATGCTCAGAATCACGATTGTTTTCCGATGCAGCGTCCAGGATTACCTACTGAAAGCATTTAAATTTATTAACTGGCCCTAAGTTTCCCCTTGCAACAGTGGGGCTCTTCCGACCCCTAAAGCGGCCAGATAGGAGCCGAGGCGGCGCCGCATCACCGAGTACCTAATGCGCCATTGACACAGGTTCTCGGCCCCTCACCCCTCCCCGTGGCTCCGAGTCCACAGCATGTACTGGCCTAGCAAAGGTAACATACAGTACTGAGCAGGGTACAGGCGAGGCACTGTAGCGAGCCGGGGGGAGGCTCTGAATTCTGCTGGCTGTGCCCTCTTCACCGCCTCTGCTGGAACCAGCGCCTCCTATGTACTCTTTACCCTTCTCATTACACCGTCTCTCGTCTCTTCCCGGTACTCTCTCCCCGTGTCTTTACCCTCGGCCGTTACCCGCCCTCACTTCTCTTTCGGTACCCTTTAATCTTGGTCTCTTTCACTGCCGTCATCAGGTCTCTGATCCATATCATCTTTCTTTAATGTCCGATCTTACCTGTCCGATGCAGGCGCACAACGCCCATTGGGCTCAACGGGCTTCATCTCCCCACCCCCCCCACCCCCCCTGTTGTGTGTGTCAGCCCGGGCTGAGACAGGTTCCCGGGCACACACAGTTTTTGAGCTGCCAGCCGCACCCGAGTACTTCACAGGTCTTTAAAAGACCATTCACTTGTTAAGGAGGCTTTGTTGTTTTTTTCACCCCTTCGGCTGGAAGAATTAGCCCCCTCCCCGAAATTTGGCTCTAGTTGCGCCTCTGCCCAGAAGTGATATGGGGGAGAGCATGCCGGATGGGGATGTCTACCCCAGGCTCCCCCCAGGGGTCCTGATAAATGACCTGTGAAGGGAGAGTGCCAAATGCGGCGCTAAGAGTCCGCCCTCTTAGTAGGGCGCCTTTCATGTGCAGAGAGCAGCCTGCATTCCTCTATGCATCAGATGAGGCAACCCTGAGCTGAAGCACTTTGTCTGATTTGTCAGTATTTTTCCGTTTATATTTATAAATACAGACGAAGAACAAAAAGTTTTCCGTCTGCATTTATAAGTAAAAATCCGTTTAAACGGAAAACCGGGAGCCTTAATTATAACGTGGCAGCGAGGAGCACTGTGCTGTTACAAAAACTTTCCTGCAATGCATCGCATAAAAAGAGCAAAAGTATACTGGACTTTGACAGAAATGAAAAGCTACTAATGCTATTAAAGGTACGATGTCGAGCCAGGCTGGGAAATCTGCATAATAATGCATTCTGGGAACTGTGGTTGAAACTTAGGCCACATGAGCACTGGGATTTTAGAATTCAACTCACCTGTGAACAAGGCGCTGCGCGCCGAAACTAGTAAGGTATTTAAGAGTTGTTTGCTGCCACGTTTCTGAGACACAATAAAGAGGTCAGCCTTGAAATGACGCCGAAGCTGTAGGCTCTTCTCCTTTGATATATATATATATATATATATATATAATCTACTGGCAGTCGCCAGTAGATAGTTATAGTTAGGACCTATTATCCATAGGAAATCCGCGACATTCTATTTGAAATAACGTTGGCGCCAATTGACGAATCTTCGCGAAAGTTTCCAACTTGTTGGGGCGCTCCGCTCCTACCATGAAAGTCTCGGGGTGATACGTCAAGCGGGGGCCGAGAAAAAAGGGGGGTCCCAAAACGCTTTTTCCCCATTCATTTTTCCATAGGAACCTTTAGTCGCAGCTACAGCCCGAACTGCTGAACGGAATTACACCAAATTTGGCAAAGAGGTAGCCCTTGGTTCAGACTGGTGCCTTTGGCTTAAATGGTGTAAATCCGTTCAGTAGTTCCTGAGAAATTCACAAGTAAAGTCACATATATATCTATGGCCGAGTAGGGTCCGCGTACCCTCCCGATCACGAGCTGCATGCTAATTGGCTGTCAGCTGGCTGTCAACATTCCGATTCAGGAAGTGTTGGCAGCCATTTTGTCCTCGGTAGAACCGAGGGACAGAAACAAGTGCGCAAAGCGCACAAAGGGGGCAGGGTAGAAACACCCTAACCCCTAGGCCTGCTCAGGGGGTCCCACAAGTACCCCCTGGGCATAAAAAAGCATTTAAAAAAAAAAAAAAAAAAAAATCGGCAGGATGCGCTCAGGGTGCGCGGATCCTGCCGAAAAAAAAAAAAAATCGAAGCGTAGTCTCCCGCGCTTTGATGGTAATTTGCTCCCGGGTGGCCCAAGTCCCGGGGGCATGGTGGGGGGGTTTTAATTTATGTAGGGGGGGCCTCTAAGGCCCCCCCAAGCCCCGGGGACCGCCACCCCCCGGGGCTTTAGAAAAAAAATGGTGCGGGAGGGCTCTCCTGCCCTCTCGCAGCCCCGGGGACCGCCACCCCCCGGGGCTTTTTTTAAAATTTTTAAATAACATGTGGGGGGCTCCAGCCCCCACACGCCCGGGGACCACCACCTCCCCGGGGCACATAGAAAATAAATGTGGGGGTCCGTTACGGACCCCAGAGCCCGGGGACCACCACCTCCCCGGGGCTGTGCAATTCAAGGGAGGGGGCCGCGCGGCCCCCCTCCTGGAAGCCCTTGATGGCCCTGGGGACCACCACCCCCAGGGCCGGCTCCTGCAGTGTCCCGGGGTGCCTACCCCCGGGACACTGTAGTTTGCTATGACAGGACGGGAGCCTCGCGGCTCCCGTCCTGTCATAGCAAGCTTGGTTTGCATTTTGAAAGAGAGAGCAGGAAACCTGCTCTCTCTTTCAAAATGCAAACCCAATTGCTTTCCACATGGGGAGCAGCATGTTAGCTGCTCCCCATGTGGAAAAGCAATACCGGCTCGCGCAGGAGGCGGGGAGCCGGCTGGGACTGTGGGGGGATTGGGGACCCCCCACAGACCCCAACCAGAGGCCAGGCCCCGGGGATGGGGTCCCCGGGGCCATAAGTGGCCAGGGAGGGGGGCCACGCAGCCCCCCTCCCCAAATAAAAAAAATAAAAAAGGGAAGGCCGGCCCCGGGGGATGGGGTCCCCGGGGCCTTAAATGGCCTGAGGAGGGGGGCCACGCAGCCCCCCACAAAATGTCAAAAATAAAAATCGAGGGCATGCCCCGGGGGATGGGGTCCCCGGGGCCAAAACAGGCCCAGGGAAGGGGGGCCACGCGGCCCCCTTCCTGTTTTTTTTTTTTTATTTAAAAAAAAAAAAAATGCTCAGGCCCCGGGGAATGGGGTCTGAGGGAAGGGGGGCCACGCAGGCCCCCTCACAATCAAAAATAAAATAAAACGGCATTGTGCCGGAGGCCCCGCCTTCTCCCTGCAGTACTCTGCAAACGCGCCCCCTGGCGCGTTTTAAGAAGGGTAAGTAATTCCCCTTGAATACTGGGGGTCCCTGGGGGCCAACTAGCCCACCAGGAACCTCCAGTATGCGCCAGGGGGCTGCGTTGCAGAGAGGTGTACAGAGGCCACGCCCCTTTTTACACCTCTCTGCAACGCAGCTCTGTGGCGCTTTTTGGAAGTACATGGTGGGCTAGTTGGACTCCAGGGACCCTCAGGATTCAAGGGGACTTAATCCCCCAACTTAAAACGCGCCACGGGGCGCGTTTGCACAGTGGTGAAGGGAGGGGCGGGGCTTCAGGTGACATGTGTGCAAACAGGCCCCGTGGCGTGTTTTAAGATGGGGAATTAAATCCCCTTCAATCCTGAGGGTCCCTGGGGGCCAACTAGCCCAACAGGTACGTCCAGAAAGCGCCACAGAGCTGCGTTGCAGAGAGGTGTAAAAGGGGTGTGGCCTCTGTACACGTCTCTGCAACGCAGCCCCTGGCGCATACTGGAGGTTCCTGGTGGGCTAGTTGGCCCCAGGACCCACATGATTCAAGGGACTTAATCCCCCAACTTAAAACGCGCCACGGGCGCGTTTGCACAGATGTCACCTCAGGCCCTCCCTTCACCATTGTGCAAATATTCCTCTAAAATCAGCCGAAATACGAATTCCGATTTACTCACCTGTTATCAGGAGAGACCTCAGTGCTGCATCTTTCAGCCCAGTACTGGTCCTGATAAGTAATTCTAACCGTAATTACCAGTAACTTGAATTTCCTTCCATAGGCTAACATTGACTGGTTTCACTTGGAAATTCTTCTAAGTGTGCAGTTTTGGAACTTTATAATATTCCTCTAAAATCAACCGAACTACGAATTCCGATTTACTCACCTGTTATCAGGAGAGAACCCAGTGCTGCATCTTTTAGCCCAGTACTGATCCTGAAAAGTAATTTTAACCGTACTTACCAGGAACTTGAATTTCCTTCCATAGGCTAACATTGACTGGTTTCTCTTGGAAATTCTTCTAAGTGTGGAGTTTTGGAACTTTATAATATTCCTCTAAAATCAGCCGAACTACGAATTCCGATTTACTCACCTGTTATCAGGAGAGAACCCAGTGCTGCATCTTTTAGCCCAGCACTGACCCTGATAAGTAATTCTAACCGTACTTACCAGTAACTTGTATTTCCTTCCATTGGAATCCATTGTCTGGTTTTCCACAGAAAAGTTTCAAAGTGTCGTTTTTCACAAACTACAAATATTCCTTAAAAATCGCCTGTATGACTTAAACGCATTCTTTCAACTGTTTACAGGAGATGCACCAGTGCTGGATCCAGGATCCACCACTGAGTAAGAAAAAGTAACGATAACACTACTTATCTGCTAAGTGAATTTCCTCCCATAGGATAACATTGGTGATTCTATGTGAAAAAGTTTCGAAGTGTCAAGTTTTAAAATACAATAATATTCCTTAAAAATCACTACTGTAACTAAAACGCTTTTACTCAACTGTTTACAGGAGATGTCCCAGGACTGAATCTAGGATCCAGTCCTGTGGTTAGAAAAAGTAATCCATAAAGTAACTAATTGCATTTAACTAGAAATTCACATTGAGCTCAATGTTGCATTGTTTGAAATTGTGTTGCCCATTGCAACAACTGTAACTACTGTACTTAAAAGTCTATTGCCTATTTGCAAAGTATTTAAACTAAAGTAATTCATTCTGAGAAAGTATATTTTGTAATGTAATGTATAATGTAATTACAATGTAATTTAAAAAATAAAATATCTAAAAATAAATAGTTTAAAAAAATGTTGTAAATCAGTATCAAAAAAATAAATATAACAATTAATACATTTAAAAATTGTCATTTACAAAACCTTTGAAATTCACTGAAAAAACCATAGGTTTCAGACACGTTATAGTTAGGAATTAACATTTAAAAAACCTTTGAAATTCACTGAAAAAACCATAGGTTTCAGACACGTTATAGTTGGGAATTAGCATTTAAAAAACCTTTGAAATTCACTGAAAAAACCATAGGTTTCAGGCACGTTATAGTTAGAAATTAGCATTTAAAAAACCTTTGAAATTCACTGAAAAAACCATAAGGTTTTAGGGACAGTTATAGTTAGTTGGACATTGCACTCGTACAAAACCCGTCAAATTCCCCGTTATAGTTAGTTCAGGTAACTATAACTCGCGCCCCACAATGCACTGCTGATGACGTCACATATTACATCACTCATGACATGGTCAGTGACATCACTGATGACATCTCAAATGACATCACTGATGACATCATCCATGTGAGAATTTAATGCACCTTTTCACACCCTAATATAACCTTTGATACACCCACTCTAAATTACAGACTGCCATTCTCAAAACCATAGACACTCCAACACCAATAACTACATACCCACTCACTGATTCTTAGGTCTACACACACACATCCACTCACTCACCCGTACAGTCACTCATACTTATGGTCACTCAGTACAGGACTATCATATGCACTCATACTCCTATATAGACACTCAAAACACCGCCACTCATCCATAGAGGTACTCACACACCTAGTCAGTCATGCAAATAATTAAACACACTGCCATTTACTCACCTATACAGTTATACACACACCAGCTCACTTACTCATACAAATACTAGCACATTCTTACGCTCTTATACAATCACTGATACAAGCACACACTCATCCATACAGTCACTCTCACAATCACACACTCTCGCTTATAGCTATTTATATACTCCAACACACATATATACTGCCTTTCACATATGTAGTTACTCACACATGTACCACTGGGACATACATTCACTCACTAACACACTCTTACACACACTTCCCCACCCATACAGTCTATCACAGATGCACTCTTGAAACCATCCACCCAGTGAATCACCCACTCACACATCTATGCACAGAGTCGCACACACCCCACCCACACAAACACTCAGGCACCCATACAGATACTCAGACAACCAATCAATAACTCATATAGACACTCATGTAGCTATTCACAAACCCATGCACCACTTACACAGCAACAGACAGACGGATACAGACATTCACCCAGTTTAGTCACTAACCCATGCATTCAGTAAGATACGTTTAATCACTCACTTATCGAGTTAGTCACGCACCTACTAAATCATCCATACAGACACTTATACACCCACTCATTCTTCAATACGCCTTTCCCTATATATATTAAAAATATTTAAACTTTACAGAAACACAGTCACTGGATGATGTCATCAGTGATGTCATTTGAGATGTCATCAGTGATGTCATCAGTGATGTCACTGACCATGTCATGAGTGATATAATATGTGACGTCAACAGCAGTGCATTGCGAGGCGCGAGTTATAGTTACCTGAACTAACTATAACAGGGGAATTTCACGGGTTTTGTACGAGTGCAATGTCCAACTAACTATAACTGTCCCTAAAACCTTATGGTTTTTTCAGTGAATTTCTAAGGTTTTTTAAATGCTAATTTCTAACTATAACGTGCCTGAAACCTATGGTTTTTTCAGTGAATATATATATATATATATATATATATATATATATATATATATATATATATATTACCTACTGGCGGTCGCCAGTAGGTAGTTATAGTTAGGACCTATTTTCCATAGGAAATTCACAACATTCTATTCCCAATAACTTTGGCGCCGGTCGACGAATCTTCGCAAAAGTTTCAAAACTCGTGGGGCGCTCCGGTCCGCTCCTATCTTGAAAGTTTCGGGGTGATTCGGCAAGCGGGGGCCGAGAAAAAAGGGGGGTCCCAAAACGTGTTTTCTCCATGTTATTTTCCATAGGAAACTTTAGACAAAGCTACAATGGTGTAAATCCGTTCAGTAGTTCCTGAGAAATTCACAAGTAAAGTCACATATATATCTATGGCCGAGTAGGGTCCGCGTACCCTCCCGATCACGAGCTGCATGCTAATTGGCTGTCAGCTGGCTGTCAACATTCCGATTCAGGAAGTGTTGGCAGCCATTTTGTCCCTCGGTAGAACCGAGGGACAGAAACAAGTGCGCAAAGCGCACAAAGGGGGCAGGGTAGAAACACCCTAACCCCCTAGGCCTGCTCAGGGGGTCCCACAAGGACCCCCTGGGCAAAAAAAAGCATTTAAAAAAAAAAAAAAAAAAAAAATCGGCAGGATGCGCTCAGGGTGCGCGGATCCTGCCGAAAAAAAAAAAAATCGAAGCGTAGTCTCCCGCGCTTCGATGGTAATTTGCTCCCGGGTGGCCCAAGTCCCGGGGGCATGGTGGGAGCGTTTTAATTTATGTAGGGGGGCCTCTAAGGCCTCCAAGCCCGAGGACCGCCACCCCCGGGGCTTTAGAAAAAAAATGGTGCGGGAGGGCTCTCCTGCCCTCTCGCAGCCCCGGGGACCGCCACCCCCCGGGGCTTCTTTTTTAATTTTTAAATAACATGTGGGGGGCTCCAGCCCCCACACGCCCGAGGACCACCACCTCCCCGGGGCACATAGAAAATAAATGTGGGGGTCCGTTACGGACCCCAGAGCCCGGGGACCACCACCTCCCCGGGGCTGTGCAGAGTCAAGGGAGGGGGCCGCGCGGCCCCTCCTGGAGCCCTTGATGGCCCTGGGGACCGCCAACCCCCAGGGCCGGCTCTCTGCAGTGTCCCGGGGTGCCTACCCCGGGACACTGTAGTTTGCTATGACAGGACGGGAGCCTCGCGGCTCCCGTCCTGTCATAGCAAACTAGTTTGCATTTTGAAAGAGAGAGCAGGAAACCTGCTCTCTCTTTCAAAATGCAAACCCAATTGCTTTTCCCCATGTGGAAAAGCAATGCCGGCTCGCGCAGGAGGCGGGGAGCCGGCTGGGACTGTGGGGGGATTGGGGACCCCCCCACAGACCCCAACCAGAGGCCAGGCCCCGGGGGATGGGGTCCCCGGGGCCATAAGTGGCCAGGGAGGGGGCCACGCAGCCCCCTCCCCAAATAAAAAAATAAAAAAGGGAAGGCCGGCCCCGGGGATGGGGTCCCGGGGCCTTAAATGGCCTGAGGAGGGGGGCCACGCAGCCCCCTCAAAATTTAAAAAATAAAAATCGAGGGCATGCCCCGGGGGATGGGGTCCCCGGGGCCAAAACAGGCCCAGGGAAGGGGGGCCACGCGGCCCCCTTCCTGTTTTTTTATTTTTTATTTAAAAAAAAAAAAAAAAAATGCTCAGGCCCCGGGGAATGGGGTCTGAGGGAAGGGGGGCCACGCAGGCCCCCTCACAATAAAAAAAAAAAAAACGGCATTGTGCCGGAGGCCCCGCCTTCTCCCTGCAGTACTCTGCAAACGCGCCCCCTGGCGCGTTTTAAGAAGGGTAAGTAATTCCCCTTGAATACTGGGGGTCCCTGGGGGCCAACTAGCCCACCAGGAACCTCCAGTATGCGCCAGGGGGCTGCGTTGCAGAGAGGTGTACAGAGGCCACGCCCCTTTTTACACCTCTCTGCAACGCAGCTCTGTGGCGCTTTTTGGAAGTACATGGTGGGCTAGTTGGACTCTATCAAAGGTTATATTAGGGTGTGAAAAGGTGCATTAAATTCTCACATGGATGATGTCATCAGTGATGTCATTTGAGATGTCATCAGTGATGTCACTGACCATGTCATGAGTGATGTAATATGTGACGTCATCAGCAGTGCATTGCGGGGCGCGAGTTATAGTTACCTGAACTAACTATAACGGGGGAATTTCACGGGTTTTGTACGAGTGCAATGTCCAACTAACTATAACTGTCCCTAAAACCTTATGGTTTTTTCAGTGAATTTCTAAGGTTTTTTAAATGCTAATTTCTAACTATAACGTGCCTGAAACCTATGGTTTTTTCAGTGAATATATATATATATATATATATATATATATATATATATATATATATATATATATATATATATTACCTACTGGCGGTCGCCAGTAGGTAGTTATAGTTAGGACCTATTTTCCATAGGAAATTCACAACATTCTATTCCCAATAACTTTGGCGCCGGTCGACGAATCTTCGCAAAAGTTTCAAAACTCGTGGGGCGCTCCGGTCCGCTCCTATCTTGAAAGTTTCGGGGTGATTCGGCAAGCGGGGGCCGAGAAAAAAGGGGGGTCCCAAAACATGTTTTCTCCATGTTATTTTCCATAGGAAACTTTAGACAAAGCTACAGCCCGAACTGCTGAACGGAATTACACCAAATTTTGCAAAAAGGTAGCCCTTGGTTCAGAAAGAGCCCTTTTTGTTAAATGGTGTAAATCCGTTCAGTAGTTGCTGAGATATTCAAGAAATAAGAGTCAAAAAATCAATTTCCCATAGGGAACTTTGTGCAAGGCTACAGCGGAAACTACTGAACGGATTTACCCCAACTTTGGCATAAAGGTACTGCTTGGCTCAGAAAGCGACCTTTTCAAAAATGGTGTAAATCCGCTCAGTAGTTTTTTAAATATTAAAGGAAAAAGAACTTTATATATCTGGGCGGAGCCTAACCACACATGTCATCGTGAGATCTGATTGGCTGTCAGCACTTCATCCAAAAAGTGTTGGCAGCCATCTTGGGACCAATATACATGATAGCACCCCAATGAAATGCATTGTAGTGAATAGAAGATTTTGAGGGTCACCAAAAGGAGAACTATAAAGGGTGATAACAGACTTTAGTTACATTAGAATTCATTTGTTGATGGTACCAAACTAATTTTAGGAATTGTGGTGTGTTCTAGGGTGATTTTACCCTGTGAAAAACCTTCTGCTGGGATTTCATGAATCATGTTTGAGAGAAAACAATTTTCTCATGCTTGTCCCACAGAGGTTTGGAAGGTGCTCCAGAAGCTAAAATGAGAGCATATTTTCTGTAAATTCACATTATCTTTCTCAGTCATGTGAGAATGAAGTCTGACATTCTCAGTAAAACATGTAAATCCAACAAGGGCAGAGACTGTCAGTTGATTCCTTTGTGTTCTACTGCAGCTTCCCAGAGTGTTCTAAAGAACAACTAGAGTGCTAACAGCCTTACTTATGACAAAAGTATGGCACACCTGAAGCCATCTTGATTGGAATAAACCGGTAACACTTAAAACATTTAATTTAAAAAGGAACAAAATGAGGGGTTCATTTTGTCATAGAAATTATGGTTAGTGCTGTAGAAAGAAAAATTAGGACATGTTTTAAGTGAGATTACAAATATCTTCCTGTTATATTTCAATAGGAGCAGCCTGCCAGTTGATTCCTTTGTGTTCTACTGCAGCTTCCCAGAGTGTTCTAAAGAACAACTAGAGCGCTAACAGTCTTACTTATGACAAAATTATGGCACACCTGAAGCCATCTTGATTGGAATAAACCGGTAACACTTAAAACATTTAATTTAAAAAGGAAAAAAATGAGGGTTCATTTTTCCATAGAAATTATGGTTAGTTCTGCAGAAAGAAAAATTAGGGCATGTTTTAAGTGAGATCTCAAATCCTCTTCAATCACTGCATTTATAGAGCGCGCTACTCACCCGGGAGGGTCTCAAGGCGCTGGGGGAGGGGGTAAGTTACTGCTCGAACAGCCAGGTCTTGAGCTGCTTCCTGAAGGAGAGATGGTCCTGGGTTCGCCGAAGGTGAGTGGGGAGGGAGTTCCAGGTCTTGGCTGCCAGGTAGGAGAAGGATCTTCCTCCGGCGGTGGTTCTGCGGATGCGTGGTACGGTGGCGAGGGCGTGGCTGGTTGATCGTAGCTGGCGTGTGGGCGTGTAGAAGGTCATGCGGTCGTTGAGGTACTTTGGGCCCAGGTCGTGGAGGGCCTTGTGTGCGTGGGTGAGGAGTCTGAACGTGATTCTCTTGCTGACGGGGAGCCAGTGCAGGTCTTTCAGGTGTCCGGTGATGTGGCTGTGTCGGGGGATGTCCAGGATGAGTCGTGCGGAGGCGTTCTGGATGCGCTGGAGTCTCTTTTGAAGTTTGGCTGTGGTTCCGGCGTAGAGGGTGTTCCCATAGTCCAGTCGGCTGGTGACGAGTGCCTGGGTGACGGTCTTCCTGGTTTCAGTGGGGATCCATCTGAAGATCTTGCGGAGCATGCGCAGGGTGTTGAAGCATGAAGATGAGACGGCGTTGACTTGTCTGGTCATCGACAGGGAGGAGTCCAGGATGAAGCCCAGGTTGCGTGCGTGGTCCGTTGGCTTGGGCGCGGTGCCCAGGGCCGGGGGCCACCAGGAGTCGTCCCAGGCGGAGGGTGATGAGCCCAGGATGAGGACTTCCGTCTTGTCTGAGTTCAGTTTAAGGCGGCTGTTCCTCATCCAGTCGGCGACGTCTCTCATCCCGTCGTGTAGGTTGGCTCTGGCGGTGGTGGGGTCGTTGGTGAGGGAGAGGATCAGCTGGGTGTCGTCGGCGTAGGAGATGATGTTGAGGTTGTGTCGGCGTGCGATGGCTGCGAGGGGCTCATGTAGACGTTGAAGAGGGTTGGGCTGAGTGAGGATCCTTGTGGAACGCCGCAGATGACTTCGGTGGCTTCGGATCTGAACGGGGGAGGCGGACTCTCTGGGTTCTTCCGGCGAGGAACGAGATGATCCATTCCAGTGCTTTCTCTCGGATTCCGATGTTGCTGAGGCGCTTCACTAGGGTGCGGTGGCAGACGGTGTCGAACGCCGCGGAGAGGTCCAAGAGGATGAGGGCAGCTGTTTCCCGTTGTCGGTTAGGGTTCTGATGTCGTCGGTGGCTGCGATAAGGGCGGTCTCGGTGCTGTGGTTGGCCCGAAACCCGGACTGCGAGGGGTCGAGGGATCCATTCGTCTCGAGGAAGGCGGCAAGCTGTCTGTTGACGGTCTTCTCGATGACTTTGGCTGGAAACGGAAGGAGCGAGATGGGACGGTAGTTCTTGAGGTCGGTGGGGTCCGCCGTTGGTTTCTTCAGGAGGGCGGTAAGCTCGGCGTGCTTCCAGCTCTCCGGGAAGGTGGCGGTGTGGAAGGAGGAGTTGATGATGTCCCGGAGATGGGGTGCGATGGTGGCGTCGGCTTTGTTGAAGACGTGGTGTGGGCAGGGGTCGGTTGGTGATCCGGAGTGGATGGAGTTCATCGTGCGGGTGGTGTCTTCGGTGCTGATCGGGGTCCAGTTGCAGAGGGTGGTGGTGGCGGGCGTTGGTTCGGCGGTAGGGTGCGTTGTTTGTGCGTCGAAGCTGTTGTGTATGTCGGTGATCTTGCGGTGGAAGAACGCGGAGAGTGAGTTGCAGAGGTCTTGCGAGGGGGTGATGTCGTTGTTTCCGGCGCTGGGGTTGGAGAACTCTTTGACGATGCTGAAAAGTTCCTTGCTGTCATGGGCGTTGTTGTCCAGTCGTTCTTTGAGTGCCGACTTCTTGGTGGCACGGATCAGCTGGTGGTGTTTGCGGGTGGCGTGCTTGAGGGCGGTCCTGTTGTCTGTGGTCTGGTCGAGTCGCCAGGTTTTCTCGAGAGTGCGGCAGTTCTTCTTGGATTCCTTGAGTTCGTTGGTGAACCAAGGGGTTTTCTTGCTTCCGGGTCTGCTGGGAGGGTTTTTTGTGGTGCGAGGTCGTCGGCGCAGGCGGTCAGCCACTTGGCGAGGTTGCTGGCTGCTTCGTTTGGGTCCGTTGTGTTGGTGGGTGTGTTCTGGCTGAGGGAGGCGGTGAGCTGCTCGGCGGTGATCTTGCTCCAGCTCCGGCGGGGAGCCTGTTGCGGGTGGTGGTGGGTCGCAGTCTTTCTGAAGCTGAAGTGGACGCAGCTGTGGTCGGTCCAGTGGAGTCCGGTGGCGTGGCTGAAGGAGATGTGCTTGCTGGACGAGAAGACGGGGTCAAGCGTGTGGCCGGCGTAGTGGGTGGGCGTGTTCACCAGTTGCTTGAGTCCGAGGTTGGCGAGGTTGTCCAGCAGGGCGGTGGTGTTTCTGTCGTTGCTGTTCTCCAGGTGGAAGTTGAGGTCCCCTAGGAGGATGTAGTCGGCGGAGGGCATGGCGTGCGGGCTGATGAAGTCTGCGATGTCTTCGCTGAATAGTGTGCGTGGTCCCGGGGTCTGTAGATGAGGGTGCCTCGGAGGGTGGTCTTGGGGTCAGTGTGTATCTGGAAGTGTAGGTGTTCGGCGGCGGTGAAGGTCTCGTCGGAGTTAGTCGAGATGCGGATGGTGTTCTTGTGTACGATGGCGATGCCTCCTCCCGTCTGGTTGACGCGGTCCCTCCGGGTGATCTTGTATCCGTCCGGGATGGCTATGGCGATGTCGGGCGCTGAGGAGGCGTTCATCCAGGTTTCGGTGAGGAAGGCGATGTCCGGTGCTGTTGCGTCGAGCAGGTCCCAGAGTTCCACGGCGTGCCTGTGGACGGAGCGGGTGTTCAACAGGATGCATTTCAGGTGGTTGCTGCTGTTGCTCGACTTGGCGGAGGTGGTGCACGTCCGGGGGCAGGTGAATCGGCAGGTTTGGCAGGTGAAGGGTCCGTGGGTGCATCTCGGTGAGGCTCGGTAGCAGGCAGGGTTCCGGCCGGCATTGAGTGCGGTGAGTGTGGCGGCGTCGTAGGTCCGTCGAGTAGTGTTGCGTTGGTGGGATCCAGGGGTTCTGGCGCTGGGCGCGGTCCAGTCGCGGACGGGCGCAGACGGGCTTGCCTTAGGCGCGCCTTCGGCGCGCCTGCGGCGCGCCAGCGGCGCGGCCGCGCCGCGGCCGCCATTTATGGGGAGGTGGGAGGGAGGAGCAGCTGGGAGGCAGGGGCAGCGAATGGGCAGTCAGGGGGCGGGGCCGCAGGGAGCGCAGCGGCGGGAATGGCGAGAGGCAGCGGGGGGCACAGAAAGGAAAAACAAGGGGAGAGCAGACAAAATCACGGGCACAACGACAGTGGGGCAGCGAGGGGCACAGAAAGGAAAAACAAGGGGAGAGCAGACAAAATCACGGGCACAACGACAGTGGGGCAGCGAGGGGCACAGAAAGGAAAACAAGGGGAGAGCAGACAAAATCACGGGCACAACGACAGTGGGGCAGCGAGGGGCACAGAAAGGAAAACAAGGGGAGAGCAGACAAAATCACGGGCACAACGACAGTGGGGCAGCGAGGGGCACAGAAAGGAAAACAAGGGGAGAGCAGACAAAATCACGGGCACAACGACAGTGGGGCAGCGAGGGGCACAGAAAGGAAAACAAGGGGAGAGCAGACAAAATCACGGGCACAACGACAGTGGGGCAGCGAAGGGCACAGAAAGGAAAAACAAGGGGAGAGCAGACAAAATCACGGGCACAACGACAGTGGGGCAGCGAGGGGCACAGAAAGGAAAACAAGGGGAGAGCAGACAAAATCACGGGCACAACGACAGTGGGGCAGCGAGGGGCACAGAAAGGAAAACAAGGGGAGAGCAGACAAAATCACGGGCACGACAGTGGGGCAGCGAGGGGCACAGAAAGGAAAAACAAGGGGAGAGCAGACAAAATCACGGGCACAACGACAGTGGGGCAGCGAGGGGCACAGAAAGGAAAACAAGGGGAGAGCAGACAAAATCACGGGCACAACGACAGTGGGGCAGCGAGGGGCACAGAAAGGAAAATAAGGGGAGAGCAGACAAAATCACGGGCACAACGACCGAGGGGCACAGAAAGGAAAACAAGGGGAGAGCAGACAAAATCACGGGCACAACGACAGTGGGGCAGCGAGGGGCACAGAAAGGAAAACAAGGGGAGAGCAGACAAAATCACGGGCACAACGACAGTGGGGCAGCGAGGGGCACAGAAAGGAAAACAAGGGGAGAGCAGACAAAATCACGGGCACAACGACAGTGGGGCAGCGAGGGGCACAGAAAGGAAAACAAGGGGAGAGCAGACAAAATCACGGGCACAACGACAGTGGGGCAGCGAGGGGCACAGAAAGGAAAACAAGGGGAGAGCAGACAAAATCACGGGCACAACGACAGTGGGGCAGCGAGGGGCACAGAAAGGAAAACAAGGGGAGAGCAGACAAAATCACGGGCACAACGACAGTGGGGCAGCGAGGGGCACAGAAAGGAAAACAAGGGGAGAGCAGACAAAATCACGGGCACAACGACAGTGGGGCAGCGAGGGGCACAGAAAGGAAAAACAAGGGGAGAGCAGACAAAATCACGGGCACAACGACAGTGGGGCAGCGAGGGGCACAGAAAGGAAAACAAGGGGAGAGCAGACAAAATCACGGGCACAACGACAGTGGGGCAGCGAGGGGCACAGAAAGGAAAACAAGGGGAGAGCAGACAAAATCACGGGCACAACGACAGTGGGGCAGCGAGGGGCACAGAAAGGAAAAACAAGGGGAGAGCAGACAAAATCACGGGCACAACGACAGTGGGGCAGCGAGGGGCACAGAAAGGAAAACAAGGGGAGAGCAGACAAAATCACGGGCACAACGACAGTGGGGCAGCGAGGGGCACAGAAAGGAAAACAAGGGGAGAGCAGACAAAATCACGGGCACAACGACAGTGGGGCAGCGAGGGGCACAGAAAGGAAAACAAGGGGAGAGCAGACAAAATCACGGGCACAACGACAGTGGGGCAGCGAGGGGCACAGAAAGGAAAACAAGGGGAGAGCAGACAAAATCACGGGCACAACGACAGTGGGGCAGCGAGGGGCACAGAAAGGAAAAACAAGGGGAGAGCAGACAAAATCACGGGCACAACGACAGTGGGGCAGCGAGGGGCACAGAAAGGAAAACAAGGGGAGAGCAGACAAAATCACGGGCACAACGACAGTGGGGCAGCGAGGGGCACAGAAAGGAAAACAAGGGGAGAGCAGACAAAATCACGGGCACAACGACAGTGGGGCAGCGAGGGGCACAGAAAGGAAAACAAGGGGAGAGCAGACAAAATCACGGGCACAACGACAGTGGGGCAGCGAGGGGCACAGAAAGGAAAAACAAGGGGAGAGCAGACAAAATCACGGGCACAACGACAGTGGGGCAGCGAGGGGCACAGAAAGGAAAAGGGGAGACAAGCAGACAAAAACACGGGCACCGGGGCCACAAGCGGAGGGCGATCTTACCTGCAGGAGCAGCGGGCAGACAACACAGGCGGAGCTGTGTGGTGGGGGAGCGACCCACCTGGCAAGGTCAAGGGTCGCTCCCCCACCACACAGAAAATTCTGACATGCAGACTGAAACAATCACTTTCAATACCAGCAGTAGACTTCCAGTTAACTCCCTGGTGAGCAGTAGCTTTACTACAGTGATCTAATGAGCAACTAGAGTGCTAACATTCTGAATTTATGGCAAATGTGTGACACATCTGAATGCCTTCTTGATGGAATCAAAGTAAAAAACTGAAAGCAATTCCTACTGAGGAGACTGCAGCAAATGAGGAAATTAGGAAACTTCATAACAAATAAGTAACCCAAGATGGCCACCAGAGAAAAAAGAGCCCAAATGTAGCACAAATATCACCCACATGTAGCCCACATATAGCCCAATGACAGAAGTGTGGAAAACACTTTTTATTTTTAGTTTTTTTGCAGTTTTATATAGTGCAGATTGGTCAGGTATTGGAGCGTTGCATCTTACTTGGACCCCTTATTGCGTATTTTGCACGAAGTACATGAGATTGATCTTGCGAAACATTGAACTTTACTATTCTGTTAACCTGAAGTTGCTCTGAACCGGGCTTTGTAACACCCGTTTTTACCTACTGGTTTTAATTAATTCTCACTGTATTGTATTAAGAAAGAGGATTTACTGTTTTTATGTACACTTTTATGATCTATGTTTCTAAATCAGATTGAATAAAGTTTAATGAATGTAATTGAAGTCTCCCAAGATGGCCACCAGAGAAAAATGAGCCCAAATGTAGCACAAATATCACCCAGATGTAGCCCACATATAGCCCAATGACAGAAGTGTGGAAAACACTTTTTATCCTTTGTTTTTTAGCAGTTTTATATAGTGCAGGCTGGTCAGATATTGGAGTGCTTTACATGAGCATTGGTTACATCATACAAGGACAAACTCATTTTGGTTGTAGGCATGGGGAGATTAAGTGATTTGACCAGAATCACAGAATGACGAGCTGAAGTAGAAACTCCAACTTGGTAACACCACATTTTCTCCCCTAAGCGTAACATTTAATCAAGTGGTCAACTGGATAAAAAAACAGAGATAACAAATAATTCAAAAGTGCTTTGTCGCTATTTGAGAACTGCTTGGCTCAGAAAGCGACCTTTTTAAAAATGGTGTAAATCCGTTCGGTAGTTGCTGAGAAATTGTAAAAAAACAAATATCGAGGGGGGCGTGGCTTGGTGAGCCAGCATGGCGGACGTGTTCTAAGCCGGCTCCGTCCAGCCCGCCATATATCCGACGATTATCCTGACATCCCGGTCTGCTTGAGACAGTAGACAGCGTGTCTGCGGAGCAGCACCGGCTCCTCTGTCGACTGGTGTAATTAAGGAGCTGGGGGCTGCTGTGGAGCCGCGGTTCAGCTGCGGTGGGGGAGAGGCCTGGCCGAGAGCGGAGGGCCCTGAGAGCTGGAAGCGGCGCCTCTGAGGAAGATCCGGGGCCGAGTGCGGGGCTAGGCCTGGCCGGCGGGCGCATCTGGTAGTGGAGTGCGGCCTGCTGCTGTGGTGGGCAACCCGCCAATCGATTGGCCTGGGAGGAGTGGAGCAGGTGCCCGGAGAATCGGACCGGCCTGCCGCGGAGAGACAGGACGACCCGGCGGTCGGACCGGACCGCGGCGGTAAGGCGGAGTGCCTGCGGCGAAGGGAGCGGCAGATCCTAGGCCCTGCCGGGGGTGGCGGTGTGCGAGAGCAAAGGTGGCCGCCGATAGGGACGGTGGGCCTGCTCCTCGGAGTGCTCTCCTTCTGTGGCGCTGTGGTGGGGGCCGGCGGCACTATCGGTCCGCGCGGGGAGCTACTGGAGGACTGGTGGGCTGCCCCCCCCCCAATCAGTCGCGCTTGGCAGTCTCCCTGTTATCCTGGTGCAGCAGCGGTGGTGGGGGCACCCCCCTCATTCAGTGACACAGTAGGGATCGGTGGCCGGGCCAGGCCGGGTGGGGGGGCTGCCATAGCTGCGATTGGCCGTCCTGCCCCCCTCATTTGAACATATTGATCCCTCTGGGGCCTCTGCGTAAAGACTTGACACACTCCTCTCCCGGCTGCATTGAAGGTCATAGCGGGAGAGTGACGGAGCTGTGAGACCGCGTGGCGAAAGGCCGGTGGCCCAGTCTGGTAGCCCCCACCTTAGTGGCACTATCCTGGGCCTGTTGGGTCTCTGGCGGTGGGAGGGAGGACCCGGCGCCTCACGAGGCCACCCCATAGAGCGGTGTGGACGGGGGGGGATCGGCGGCATTATCGGGCCGCGAGGCCGGGACCTGAGGGCTGGGTCTCCTACCTGCACCTTGTCATCACCCCCAGGAACTACTCTGGCCCTCCGTTATTCTAGGTAGTCCACAGACAGTGAGGACTTGGCCGCTGGGGGTGCCTGCCACGGCCTGCGAGTGGAGTACGGGGGGGGTGAGCTTCGCCCGCTTGTCAGTGGAATCATCGCCCTGGGGGCCAGTTGAACAGTACACGCGGCGGTCGGGTCGGGCCGTGGGAGCTGCTATCTCTTGTGTTAAGTGCATCACTCGGTCAGGGTTGGGCCAGTCCAGAGGGCCAAGGGCACAATCATGACCAGGGACAAAGGAGGTGGCGGCTCGACCAAGCAGGGGCCGATTGACAAGTTTACTGGCCCGGGGACGGCGACTGGGGCCTCTGGGGGCCAGACGGGGGCGGTGCCGGACAATGCGGCCCTCATGGCCGCTATCACCCAATCCAGGGGTATGTTGGATTCAAAAATAGGGGCAGTTGGAGCGGACGTTATGTTGCTGCGGCAGGATCTACGCAATGCGGTGTCCCGTATCTCTGAGGCCGAGACCCGTATCTCTGGTGTGGAGGACGATGTTACGGAATTGAAACGAAAGGTGGCGGCAATGGACACCGTCCAAAAGGGCCTCATGCTTAGAGCGGAAGATGCGGAAGGACGGGCCCGACGCAATAATCTCCGATTCGTTGGGTTTCCGGAGGGCTGCGAAGAGGGAAACATGGAACGCTTCCTCACGACCTGGCTGGAGGGCTGGCTTCCTCCCGAGTCTCTATCCAAGTGCTATGTAGTGGAACGAGCCCACCGGGCACTAATGCAGAGACCCCCGGTGGGGGCCCGCCCGCGGCCTGTCATCGCCAAATTGTTGAACTATCTGGACAGGGACACCATTCTGAAGCAGGCCCGTGTCAAAGAACCCTTGCTCTACAACAACACTCGTATCCTGATATTCCCTGACTACACGCGGCAAGTTCAGCAGCAGCGCCGACTGGTTCATGGCGGCCAAGGCACGGCTGAGAGAGCTCAAACTTCCATATGCCCTGCTCTTTCCGGCCCGCCTTCGGGTGGTATTTCGCTCCCGCACTCATTTCTTTGACAGTCCAGAAGAGGTCTTCCGCTGGACGGATGAAACGGTGCGGGTGAGGCCCCATTCTCCACCGGGAAGGGAGTCGGACTCATCTACGAGCGACGCGGCTCGGGGAGGCCCCCGTAGTCAACGGCAGAGGGGTAACAGACCGTCAAGGTCCAGGCGGCGCTCACAGTCCTGCAGCGCTGCCTCCAGAGGGGGGGCCGGCCCTGGGAGATCAGACATTGGAAACTTAGCGGAGGATGCCGGTGTGGGGCGGCAGAATTTCATTTGTTGAGTACCGGGATGTACTGAACTGGGCTTATTTTACCGTCCGGTGTGAGCGGGCGGGAGCCCTGTCAGAGGGATATGGGCTGTGAGTTGGGGATCCATTGGTTAGGGCGGTGCCCATCCCCCTGTTGGGGATTGGGGATCAGCCCGGCCGCGACAGATACTTCAGTGTTTGGGTTGAGGTATAGGGTGGGGGGTTTGTTGGGATGGGGTTGTTGTTGTTTACAGGTCGCACTTCCATTACAGGTCCGAGACAGGCTACACACTCGCCACTGAGGCTCAGTATTTGTGTTAAACAACGATGCAACCCCCAATGGGTAGAACGCCAGAGGGTGGGCATGGGACGCAGGGTGGTCTTCGTATCCTAAGCTGGAATGTTAGAGGGGCTCTAGACAAGGTCAAGCGGGGGGCCATACTTCAATACGCAAAGAGGGCGAAGGCGGATATTCTTATGTTACAAGAGACGCATCTTATGGGCACGAAGGCTCTTTGCCTGCAGAGGTACGGATTCCAGAAGGTTTTTCATGCCGGCTTTGTGAGGGGGTCCCGAGGCGTGGCCATCCTGATACATCGCAGGGTCCCGTACACGCACGAGCAGCAATGGACCGACATGCAGGGGCACTATTTGTTTGTCCGGGGTAGGGTCGGGGGCGACCCCCTGATCTTGGGTAGTGTATACGCCCCTCCCCCTTTGCAGTGGAATTTAATCGAGCGGCTGCGATCCCTGTGGGCCGATATGCCTGATGTAATGTCGGTGGTGGGCGGGGACTGGAACGATGTACTGAATGTGGCTCAGGACAGGATGGAGGTTGGGGATGGCCACAGGCGGGATGCACAGACTTAACTGCATGCCCTGGTGATAGGAATGGATTGGGTCGACACATGGCGGCGTGCGCATGGCGCGGCTCGGGCTATACCTACCTCTCAGCAGTCCACAAATCCTTCTCTAGACTGGATTATATATTTGTTCCCCAGGCAATGGCAGGTAGGGTGGTGGCGGCGGAGATACTGCCTCGTGGTCTCTCGGGTCACTCCCCCGTGCTCAGAGTTGGATACCAGCAGGGGAAGGCAGCCGTTTCGGTGGCGTCTGGCGGTGTGGAATCTCCAGAATGCGGAATATACCGCCCATATGGGAGAATCCATTGCTCAGTATCTGACTGGGAATGTGGGATCTGTGTCCAGTGCTGCCACTTTGTGGGAGGCGTTGAAGCCCACTCTGCGAGGGGTGGACATTTCTTGGTGCGCGGCGGCTCGCAGGCAGCGTAGGGAGGAGCTGACACGCACTGAGGCGAACATAGAGATGCTTGAGCGACAGAACCGGGAGTCAGGGAGTGACCTGGGAGTGAGGCAGTTGCTCTTGGCCCAACAGGGGTGTGCAGCTCTGCTGATGGATGAGGCACGTCAGGTCTGGTTGGCAACGCGCAGCAGGGTGTATCAATGGGGGGACAAGTCGGGGAAGATGCTGCATCGCCTTTGTCAGGGCACCTTTCACGCCCAGGCCCTACCGGGAATTCTGTATCCGGCGGGGACTCCGATTACGGACCCTCCAGCTATTGCGGAGAGTTTTGCTACGTATTATGCGGACCTTTATGCCCCCCGGGAATGTCTGGCAGCGGACACAATCGAGAAATTTATCACAGATTTGCCACCCAAGGCGCTCTCGGACGAGCAGCGGGACCAGCTGGAGGCCCCCTTGTCTGACGAGGAACTGGGAGCGGCCCTGGGAGAATTGAATCCCGGGAAGGCGCCCGGACCCAACGGGTTTCCGAGCGAGTTTTTTCGTCGGTACAATGTGCAATTGGCCCAACATTACCGGGCCGTGGTGGAAGAGGCTCGAGACAAGGGTGTGCTTCCCCCGGACTGGAGACACGCGGAAGTGGTGGTGTTGCATAAGCCCGGGCATCCCCCGGAGCACCACGCCTCTTATCGCCCCATCTCCCTCTTAAATGTGGAGGCCAAAATCCTGGCAAAGGCGCTGGCCAATCGACTGTTGCCTCATATTGCGTCGCTTGTGCACCCCGATCAGGCGGGATTTATGCCCCAGCGGGCTACCCGGCACAATATCAAAAGGGCGCAAGTGGCAGTTGCGGAGATTCAACGAACTGGGGAACCGGCGGCGTTACTATTGGCAGACATGGACAGGGCATTTGACTCCCTGAGCTGGGTCTACCTGTTTGCTCTGCTTCCTAGACTTAACCTGGGTCCGCGATTTCTTTCCTATGTGAAGCTCCTATATACGGGCCTGACAGCGTCGGTGCGAATTGCAGGCGCCGCCTCCTCCACCTTTGATATTCGGAGAGGCACGCGGCAGGGTTGTCCCCTGTCGCCGTATCTGTTCGCCTTGGCCATGGAGCCCCTGGCGGCCTGGGTACGCATGGACGCCCAGGTACGGGGTTTTGAATGGGCCAAGGGCCTATCCGATAGAATAGCGTTGTATGCGGATGACGTTCTCTTCTTCCTGACGGCAGTAGACAGAACGGGGCCTCGGCTTCTGCGTATAATGCAGATCTTCGGGGAAACGTCGGGTCTTTACATGAATCCCCGCAAATCCACATTGTGGGCGCTGGGTGGGCAGACGAGGGTGGGCGCATGGGCGACCGCGGTTCAGTCGGCTGCGGGTGGGTTGAAATACCTGGGGGTGGTGCTCTCAGATGTACCGGCCGTTGCCTGGGAGCGTAACATGACACCGGTGTGGGAACGGGTGCGAGCGGACATTAAGTCCTGGTCCCGTATGCCCCTGACGCTGTTTGGTAGATCGGCGATCTTCAAAATGGTAGCGCTCCCCCGACTTCTCTACCAGCTGCAGAATCATCCGTACCCGATCCCGGCTAGATGGTTCCGACTGGTGAATTCTGTGCTGGGGCAGTTTCTGTGGGAGGGAGGGAGAGTGCGAGTGGCCGTACGTACATGCTTCTTATCCACCTATTGTGGGGGGCTGGCATCCCCGGATCTTCTCTCGTATTATCAGGCCTCGCATCTTCTGGTCCTCAATGAGTGGTGGTATGGGAAAAGGGAGGACCCGACGTACGCACTGGAACGCTACCTGATGGGTCATCACACACTACACACACTTTTGTATTCGGCGCAGCTGCGGAGCGCGCTGCCGTCAGTTACACGAGTGGTGTTCATGGTTTGGAGGCAGGCGCTGCGGTGCATGGGCTGGTGGGGCGTCCTGACCCGGGAGACTCCTCTGTGGAACAATGGGCGCCTGCCCCACTTGGCGGCCCTCCCGGGGTTTCGGGGATGGGACGCCATTGGTATCTCCACCCTGAGCGATGTACTGAGGGGCACGACCCTTAAATCCTTTGGGGATCTCCAGGAGGAGTTCCATATGCCCCAGACACAATTCTATCGATACCTACAGCTGCGTCATGCGCTATCCCCTAGCCAGCAGGGTCTGGAGTCCATTCCTGAGTTTAGTCCCATCGAAGCTAAAATCTTTATGGGGGACTTAAAAGAAAAAAGATATTGCGTATTTACCAGTCTTTGTCACACATTGCTCCCCTACACTTCAGAAACTCCGTGGGGACTGGGAGGCAGATGTGGGCGGGCTGGAAGAGGAGGACTGGACGGAGGCCCTAGCAGCCCCGCGGGGGGCGGCCATAGCTGTGCGGCTTCGTCTAGTCCAATTCAAATACCTCCACAGGGTCTACTTTACTAGGACGCGATTGTGGCGGGCGGGGATGATCGCCTCCCCGGAATGTCTGCGCTGTGGCCGGGCGGAGGGTACATTTATTCACACAGTTTGGCAGTGCACATCGCTGGATCGCTTCTGGAGGGGGGTATTTGCTTGTCTTTCGGAGGTTCTGGGCTGGGAGCTCACCCGCACACCACAGCTGGCACTGCTGCATGTTATGGAGGGGGTGGGGGGCAATGCCTATAAACGACACCTTCTGCTCCTAGGCCTTACCCTGGCTAAACGAGACATCGCTAACGCCTGGAAGGCAACGAGGGCTCCCTCAGTGGCAGCTTGGAAAAATGGCCTGCACTTTTGCATGGGTCTGGAGCAACCCATCTTTGTGGCCAGGGGGTGCCCGCGCAAACATTATAAAATATGGAACCGATGGGCGGAGTATCGGGGGCTCTGGCTGGAACCCCCGGTGATAGAGGAGTCTTTGCTGCCGGTTTAAGCCGAGGATCCCGTATAGGGGGAGGGAAGGAGCAAGGGGGTGGCGGGCTTGGATCAGGACCTGCTGAACATCTTCCTTTTAATGCTGTGGCCGAGGTAGTATGGACTAGTGCGATCTTTGGGAGGGAGGGAGTGGGAGGGGGGGGTAGTTGGGGTGGGGGGCGTTACTGTCCAATGCTCCTATGTCTTGTATGGTTGCTCATGGGGGGAGGGGGGACGATAAAACAACAGTCGTTAGCTGTCATTGATGTATTGGGTATGCTTTGGAAGTTGACTCTGGTGAGCAGAGCCCTGCATGACATATGTGAAGTGACAAATAAAATTTGTTTAAAAAAAAAAAATCACAAAAAAACAAAAAAAAACAAATCGATATCTAGAGGCTCGGTGGATCCGCGAACCCTCCCGACCACGAGCTTCATTTTAATTGGCTACCAACACTCCAAACCAGGAAGTGTTGGCAGCCATCTTGTGACTCGGTAGAACTGAGTCACAAGAAAACAGGGAAACAAAGGTGAAAAAGAAGAAAAGGGGGCAGGGTAGAAACACCCTGACCCCCTAGGCCTGCTCAGGGGGTCCCACAAGGACCCCCAGGGCCCAAAAAAGCATTTCGTTAAAACAAATTGGCGAAATTCGTGCTGAGGTCGCGAATCCCTTCGAAATGTAAAAAAAAATGAAGCGCGGGATACCGCGCTCATTTAATTGAGACCCCGGGTGGGCCAGGTCCCGGGGGCATTGCCAACAAATATATGCAGGGCGCGCGGGGGCCCCCGCAGCCCCGGGGACCGCCACCTCCCGGGGCTTGTTTTTTAATGTTTGGGGGGCCTCCAAGGCCCCCAAGCCCGGGGACCGCCACCGCCAGGGCTTTTATCAAATAGGGACCCTCAGGATTCAAGGGGAATTAATCCTCCAACTTACCCTGAGCACTACTGATGCAGACAAAAGTCAGAAAAATCCCCCTTCCGGCAAATATTTGGTATCAACCAATGACAAGCAGCAAATACATTCAATCACCAGAATAAGACACTAATCCCTTCAATAGGCCAAGTGTTCAGAAAATACAAACTTTTATTTAGTTTAAAAATACATATCATTGCAATTCATCATATACAATAAATGATCATAAAATTATACATCAAAGAACACAACAATAATTAAAAAGTTAAAACCACATTTTATAGAAAATTACACAATCGGGAGACCCTGCAAGAAAAATTACTCTTGTCAAAAATGAAGGCAAAACCATTGGATCCGGATCATTTGTTTTCTGTAAAATATCATTCTGAATACGGAGTTCTTTCGATTAACAAATGTCTCCACAATCTCTAGTGTGCCTTCTTTGTCTTGCGTCGACGCGTTTCGGTGGATATTAATGCTTTAAAAACCACCTTCCTCAGGACAGAAATTCACTTCTCCCATGTAAATAACACGATCTGTATACATGAAGCGCCACAACTTCAAAAGAGTTACAGGTTTAAAAACCTTGTAAAAATAATGTCGGAGGACCAATGTTTCTCCTTCAGGTCGTACTTTCGATACTGGCCAATCAATCAACCTGCTGATAAGCCTTAGAATTCCTGGAACAGAATTATAGGGGATACACGCCTCTCAATTTTCGAAATGAGCACCAAGCTTCTTAAGGTAGTGATAGTCCTCTGTTTTTATATTAGTATGTGTCCATTATTCCATATAGGCTTTTCCTTAGTTACAGTAGTCTGTAGCACGATGGCCTCTTGTACAATGACGCCTCCGACATTATTTTTACAAGGTTTTTAAACCTGTAACTCTTTTGAAGTTGTGGCACTTCATGTATACAGATCGTGTTATTTACATGGGAGAAGTGAATTTCTGTCCTGAGGAAGGTGGTTTTAAAGCATTAATATCCACCGAAACGCGTCGACGTCAAGACAAAGAAGGCACACTAGAGATTGTGGAGACATTTGTTAATCGAAAGAACTCGGTATTCAGAATTATATTTTACAGAAAACAAATGATCCGGATCCAATGGTTTTGCCTTCATTTTTGACAAGAAAGTAATTTTTCTTGCCGGGTCTCCGATTGTGTAATTTTGTATAAAATGTGGTTTTAACTTTTTAATTATTGTTGTGTTCTTTGATGTATAATTTTATGATCATTTATTGTATATGATGAATTGCAATGATATGTATTTTTAAACTAAATAAAAGTTTGTATTTTCTGAACACTTGGCCTATTGAAGGGATTAGTGTCTTATTCTGGTGATTGAATGTATTTGCTGCTTGTCATTGGTTGATACCAAATATTTGCCGGAAGGGGGATTTTTCTGACTTTTGTCTTCGTGGTGCCCTACTCCCTTTGTGGTAAAAGGGCCCCTCTCAATAATTTTTGTGCACTACTGATGCAGTCCAGCCATCGCCCTGTCACTACCCATGCACTCCTCCAATCAACCAGCGAGCACCATATACTTATCCAATCACTCCGCCAAAACACAAGCACTTATAAATTCACCATCCACTCTCCTTGCAGTACTCTAATCATCCAGTCAGTACCCATGTACTCATCCAATGACCCAGGCACTAACTCATGGCAAATACAGAGGAGGTCATGCTAATCACAGGGGTACCCCAACGCATAGTGTTCCCTAGTGTATGTAGGTGTTTTCACTGTATTCTAAGTGTCTTTTACCACCAGAGACAGAGTCAGTTACCACCAGTACCCATCAGCAAAAGTTGGGGGCACAGGAGTACTTTCTACTCCTCTGTTGGTTCTTTCTGCACATCTCTTCCTTCTTCTTGCACTTTTCTTCGTCTTTCTGGACTTCTGTTGCCTCTTTCTGCATTTGTCTTCCTTCTTTCTGCGCTTTTCTTCTTCTTTCTTCACATGTCCTACCTCTGTAGGTATAGTTAGAAACTAGCATTTAAAAAACCTTTGAAATTCACTTAAAAAACCATAGGTTTCAGGCACGTTATAGTTGGAAATTAGCATTTAAAAAACCTTAGAAATTCACTGAAAAAACCATAGGTTTTAGGGAAAGTTATAGTTAGTTGGACATTTCACTCGTACAAAACCAGAGAAATTCCCCCGTTATAGTTAGTTCAGCTAACTATAACTGCGCCCATAATGCACTGCTGATGACGTCACATATGACATCACTCATGACATGGTCAGTGACATCACTGATGACATCACTGATGACATCTCAAATGACATCACTGATGACATCATCCATGTGATAATTTCATGCATCTTCTCACACCCTAATATAACTTTTGATACACCCACTCTAAATTACAGACTGCCATTGTCAAAACCATAGACACTCCAACACCAATTACTATATACACACTCACTGATTCTTAGGTCAAAACAGACACATCTACTCACTCACCCGTACAGTCACTCATACTTATAGTCACTCAGTACAGGACTATCATATGCACTCATACGCCTATATAGACACTCACACACCACCACTCATCCATAGAGGTACTCACACACCTAGTCAGTCATGCAAATAATTAATCACACTCCCATTTACTCACCTATACAGTTATACACACACCAGCTCACTTACTCATACAAATACTAGGACATTCTTACGCTCTAATACAATCACTGATACAAGCACACACTCATCCATACAGTCACTCTCATAATCACACACTCTCACTTATAGCTATTTATATATTCCAACACACATATATACTGCCTTTCACATATGTAGTTACTCACACATGTACCACTGAGATATACATTCACTCACTAACACACCCATACACACCCATACAGTCCATCACAGATGCACTCTTGAAACCATGCACCCAGTGAATCACCCACTCACACATCTCTGCTCACACACACCCCACCCATACAAACACTCAGGCATCCATACAGATACTCAGACAACCAATCAATAACCCATATAGACACTCATGTAGCTATTCACAAACCCATGCAGCCGCTTACACACCAACAAACAGACGGATACAGACATTCACACAGTTTAGTCACTAACCCGTGCATTCAGTAAGATACATTTAATCACTCACTTATAGAGTCAGTCACACACCTACTAAATCATCTATTCAGACACTTATACACCCACTCATTCTTCAATACGCCTTTCCCTATATATATTAAACATATTTAAACTTTACAGAAACACAGTCACTAGATGATGTCATCAGTGATGTCATCAGTGATGTCACTGACCATGTCATAAGTGATGTCATATGTGACGTCATCAGCAGTGCATTGCAGGGGCGCGAGTTATAGTTAGCTGAACTAACTATAACGGGGGAATTTCTCTGGTTTTGTACGAGTGAAATGACCAACTAACTATAACTTTCCCTAAAACCTATGGTTTTTTCAGTGAATATATATATATATATATATATATATATATATATATATATTATTTTTTTTTTTTGAGACGTATATATAAACAATTTGTGAAAAAATGAAAAGCAAGGGGAAGAACTCGAAGAGCATACCCCAGGTAAAAAGAGACTCCACAAGAGGTACCAACAGCACGGGTGTGAAGCAGCACAGGACACCACAATGTCAAGACACCAAAAAAGCAACAGCACCCCTCAACGGGGAAGAAACCCTGGCCTCCCGTGAGACAGGCGAGGACATTGACCACTACACTCATGAGGAATGAGTGAGAAATACACAGACATAAGTCTGACAGAAAAAGAAAGCAATATCGCCTTTAGTGTTGACTGAGAACCCACAACCAGTGAAACACCTGGAGTGGAACACATAACCTTTGGAGTAAGAGTCAGAGACCTCAACCACTAGGCCACAGTGAGTCAGAAAACCGCAGCAGAGAGCAGGAGCAAAAGCACCTAAACCTCTGTGAGGCAATTATCAAAGGGACCGGCGTCCCTGCCAGGGAAGTGCAGGTGGAAATAGAAAACAAGGCAACGCACAGCAGTGACGTAGCTGGCGGACATTCCACTGCCTATAGGTAAAAACCCCATAGGGCCCGGGCCATGAGAGAAGACGTAAGCACTTCCTCACACCAGGAATGGACCAGAATAGAACGCAGCCAAGACAGGGACGCAAGGAACACCGCCGGCACCCTGTGACAGAGAACATATCCTGTGTGTATACACATGTCGAATCCACACAGAAGATGGCAAAAAACCGCACAGTCCGTCTGGGCAGTAACGCCTTGAACCCAGAGACGGTGCACCAGAAAAAGCAGTGACAATACTGCAACTAAAAGCCAAAGTCCACAACAAGGACTATAAACCATGGAACTCATGGAAACTCAGACATGAGACGCTGAACTGCCGACTCAGCATGTCTGTCGAACAAGGTGACCCCGTCAAAGGGCAAATCCCTAAGATGCTCCTGGACATTGGCAGGGAAACAGCTATCGCGCAGCCAGGCATGGCGACGCAGAGCAACTGACCGGGCCATAGCTCGACCCACCGAATCAGTGGTGTCCATGGCCGACCGAATGGAAAATTACACCATTTCCCGGCCATCATGAATCAACCAATCCAGGTCAGTCCGAGAACCCTCCGGAAGAGAGGGAAGGAGGCACTCACCGAGTCCCAAAGGGCAGAAGTAGCCCGTGCAAACACGCAAGACGTGTTCAGGGATCTAAGGCCTGCACTGGTGGACGCAATTACATGGCGGCCACAAGACTCCAACCATCGAGACTCCCAAGTGGGAGGGAGTAACGGAGGAGGGGCAGAAGGCAGCGAGACAGAAGCCGCCTGAATTACCAGCCCTTGAGCCCTAGGATGGAGGGACAAACAGACAGGGTCATCTGGAGCAGGGCGATGTCGATGTGCAATAGCACGATCCACCGGGTCCCCCGAAGAGGGCCTCGCCAAAGTCCCCAGAAGAGTGTTGTATAACGACTCGCCAAAAGGCAACAAGGGCTTCACTTCCACGGTGCCCTGGTGGAGCAAATCCAGCAAGGGATCAGAGGGCAGAGAGACTGAGGGTGGCTGCACTTGTAAAATGTCCGTAGTCCTGCGAATCGCCCTTGCAAAAGCCGCACTAGCCACCGTGGCCATCCGAGGTGGCAACAGGTCATCCGTAGGGGACGGCATGAGGCTAATCCGGCCACCAAAACATGGGGGCTCTACAGCCCGAGGACATCCAAGGCCCTGCCAGTGCATGGGTTCCTGCCCAGAGGGACAGCGAAACAACCCTGGGGGTGGCGAACCCACAGGGGCCTCCTCAGTTTCGGCCTCCACATCCTCCACCAACCGATGAACGGCCGGGGATGGTACCGGCGTCGAGACGGCGTTGTCTCGACGATGATGATCCCTGAAGGAGCCCTCATCCGTCCGGCATTGGACCGGCATCCACGCGACCTCCACCGAGATGGGAACCTGCAGAGAGGAACGGAGTCGACTCGCAGTAGAGAACTGTGCAGCAGCCTCAGCCCGCGTCAGCACAGGGAGCCGCACAGGGCTGTGCAGAGACGACATGGAAGGCTTGGACGTGCGAGTAGGATGCTCCTCCGTGTTGTGTCCCGACATCGCAGCGACTTCGGAACCGGAGTCAGGGTGCTCGACCGGCGCCGAGGGCGAACCCGCCGGCGAAATCCCAATCTGAGCCCCTAACCCCTCTGTGGGGCCGGAAGGCGCGCCAGGGAGAGGGGTGACCCAAAGATGGCTAGTAAGGCCCGAGAATAGGCCTCCATCTGGGCCCTAGTCAGCCCAGCCCCAGGAAATGGCGGCTAAGTGGGGGTCGACTCCTGAGGGCCCGTGTCCGGTGGAGACCGGGAGCAGCGGGCCCCGCCGTCGCGCGAGGTCGGCGACCTCCGTGACTTCTTTTTCTTGTGCTTACCTGCGGCAGGAGAGCGACGTCCGTGGGAACGATTCCGCGACCTGTCCCAAACCGACCCCCCAGCACGAGAAGGAGACCAGCAGCGTGAGGCCTCCGAACGGGACATCCGGGCAGACAGCAACTTCATGCGACGTTCCCGCAGGGACTTCGGCTTCAGCCGTCGGCAGGCGTCGCACTCCTCGGAGTCGTGGTGCACTCCCAAGCACCACATACAGATCGCGTGTGGATCCGTCGCCGACATCTGCTGCGTACAGGATTCACACGCCTTGAAGCCCGAAGGCATCACACACTGTTCCCGGATGCCAAAGGCGTCGAGAAGGCCTGAAAAACAAAAACAGGCCAGAGGTAACCGCTTCTCCGGATCCGCGTTGGGACGAGGAAAAGAAGGAAACTGACGTCAGCGTGCCGGGAGGGACTTATATAGCTCCATTGACGTCATATCCGTGGACGGCGTCAGGACGGAGCTTTGCGACACCGTCTCCCGGCGCGCAGGGGGTACTGCTGAAGATTTTTTCCGGATCCAGTCTGACGCCTGGGGATATTCTAAGTTAAAGAATCTGCGGCTAGATGTCTCCATCAGATCCCAAGTCCACTGCATCCCCCCCCCTTTTTTGTAGTTTGTCATGCTGTTTAGCCCCCAATCAGCACCAGATGGCAGAAAGACTTTCAGGCACATTCGGAGGTAGGGACATTGCAAGATGTGGGAGTGGAACACCCCCACTTTTTTCCCTCATGTCTAGTGGGCTTTCTTCCCTCGGTGGCTGGCAGTTTGAGGGAAACTTCCCCAGTCTCCCCACAGAGGCAAGAGAGACTGTTGGGCTCATTCAGAGGTCGGAGCACAGCCCGATGCCTGGGCAGGACATCACTACCCTTTCTTTTTGTACCTCTTTTTCCCCTGGTGTCTAGTGGGAGTAGGGTTTCTGCCTCCTCTCCTCCCAGCTTTCTGCTCCCTCCATATCCCCCAGGAGGGCAGAAAGACTTTCACCTGTTCTGGGGTAAGGTGGGTCATGGTCAAATGATTGGGCAAGCCACTACTACCCCTTTTTTCTTGGCACATTTTCCCTGTTTAGCGGGCTAGCTGCCCTCTTGACGGGGAAGGGGGATTGGAAGGAAACCCCGCCAACCAGCCCCAATAGGCGCAGAAAGATCTTTAGCCCATTCTGGAGTGGGGGCACTGCTCCATGCTTGGGTGGGATACCTCCACTTCTTTTTCTTTCTGGTGTGTAGTTGGCTTTTTGCCCGCCCAGAGGGGAGGGGAAGATTGGGGACTCCACCAGGATGAACCTGTCTGTATCCAACCGGCGATCCAATGTGGTCGGTCTGACTTTGGAGTTTGATCCAGTCTAGCTCGAACAGATACCTGCAGTTGGTGCTTTGTGCTTTCTAGCGCTAGAAATATTCAAACTCTTATGAAAATTATATCTCTGGTTACCTATACTATATTGTTGTTATTTTGAGGTCTATCTGTTCATTAAATTGTACTCTATTTCTATAAATTGGAGTGGGATTTTTATTATGTTGTTTCTACTTTTTAACTGTTTGGGTACTGCTAAATGGTTTACACATTTCTCCAAATTTGCGTCTGTCTTCTCCGTGCTACAGCTACCAAGGGATGAGCTCAGGTTTAAATTATTGAGACCTAACTGTACCTGGTAAGGAATTGTGTCATTATTACTTGGTGAAGACCCACATCCCATCCAACTAATAATTCACTTTCGCACACACTCTTTATATTGATCTCAGTTGCTTTCCCCTTTTCCTTTACTCTTTCCTAACTCCACTCTTCGGACTCAATTCAAAGTAGGGCAGAGTGCTGTTCCCAGGTTGGATATGCCAAGCCAGATGTTCCCACACCAGTATTTCCCAGCTGCATGAACACAGGAACCTATTTTAACATCCGGATAGTCCAGCCACTAAAAGCACATCAGGTTAGAGCTTTAAATACAGATGGGCCTTGGCTCCATGGGGCTGAATCTTTCCATGGCTTGGGTGAGCATAGACACACTCCACAGCCAGTCAACAGCCTCCACTGTGCCCTGATGCCCTCTTCACCCACCCACTTCCTGCTCCACACCGGCCCACCTGCTTCCATTTACCACCTGTTCTGAGCAGGTAATAAATGGAAGCACATTTGTCCCTAGAACTGGGACTATGCATGCTCCTTTTGACCCTGTAAATCCGGGTCAGAAAGTTATTCCCTATTTATGTGTGGGGTTATCGACAGGAAAGGTTATTTCTGGCCACACAGTATTCCAACAAATAAATCCAGCCACCTTGTAATCACTTACTCACAATAGGGGCAGCCTGACTGACCTAGAGCCAGTGGCAATGAAATCTATATAAACAACAATGGCTCAAGGAAAAAGGTAAATGTTTCACAGTCAATAAATATGTAAAATACCACAAGAATAGAGTGAGGTGCTCACACAAAGATTAAAAAATATAGTGAATTTTTATTGTAAGCAGATTTCACACACAACATATACACAACATGAACAATGAAATATGTAAGTTCTTGCTGCTCAACATATTACACCAAAAATACTTTAGACAGTTCATAGAGTGTTACCAAACAAACAATGGCAAAAGGGGCATGATTTCGTGGAATAGTCCATAAATAAAAATAGAAAATTGTGGTTTTTAATCCCTTTCCAAGTGCCAAAAGCGTAGACTGCATTTTGACTCCCGAAAGTCAGAGTGTCATCATCAGGACAAAAAACTATTTTATGAGCAAAGCCAAAGAATCTGAAAGAAATATACAGAGAGCCCCTTAGTTAGTATAAAAGATAAAGAAAGAAACAGAAACCTAAATAGAGACAATGTTATTTACGTCCAGACCATCAACGAAATGTGACTAATGAAATAGGCCTGAAGCCAATCCTGCCAACAAATGATCGAAAGGCAAAGCAAGTTCACCTATAGGGAACGAATAATGGCATCGGTCCTAAAATGTATCCGGATACTAAGATTAGTACCCATGCACCCAGTGAGCCAAACTCGGCCTGATAGATCACACAAGCAAAGAGTGCATCCAATAAAGAATCAATTAAATAATTAAATCACATCTTATAAACGGTAGACTACCTTCATTACAAAATTAGGCAGAGTAAAACAGGGAAGACTCCTTGACTACTGATCATCCAGTGAACCACCACCACGGAGTCAAAACAATGAATAGATCATATTGAATGGTTAACTGCTGTCATCGTTAATCGTGGTTATATCCTACACATAATTAGCTAGAGGGAAACCGAAACTTCTAGTCACCCAGTGAGCCAACAACATTAAAAGCATTAAAAAGTCACTCAAGTGGCTTCACAGAACGGCCCCAATAGAAAATGTCATGGCGCCAACAGAAATAGTTGCCCGTGTATATCCAAATGAAAAGGACAATTTGGACTGAAAAAGTAAACATATCGTTCCGCGCTCAAACAGCACAAGGCCAACGCGGAGATCCAGCGCTTACCTGGTAGCTTCAATACATGTAATCCAGCGTATTCCTCCTCTCTCAAACTCACTGTGGAATCAAGCAGCGCACGCCGAGCATCACAAATTAAGGGCATTTTGGGCAGCGCTAATAAACATAGGCATAAACAAACTACAATCAATGTAAAGAAACATCTCTTTTAAAGCAGTTCTAATGAAAACGACAACAAAATGTAGCCACTTGCCAAAGTGAGAACAATTCATGGAACTACTAGCCTAAACAAGATGTAAAAAAAATGGGGAGTACAAAAAGCGTCTATGTCCAAGGTTGGCAGCGCCTGTCCAGGCATGTAATCAACCGAAGATATAATTTGCTAAGCATGTCCCATCGTGATAATTTAATGAAACGTGCAAGGAAGAGGAAAAAAGAAAAGAAAATTCAAATCCCAAGGATAACAAAATGCATATGTTATTACAATCATAGAAACACTACACATTTGCAGCAAGTATTTTTAACAAATTAAATAGAACAATACTAAAATTATGCAACAAGAGCAAAATATGTGGCTCAAAAATGGCAATATGAGTATCTTCAGATGAAATCATCCAGTAAATGCCATTGATTGGGAATTATACAAAGGGCCTACCTACACAATGTTGAAAGACTATCATAAGGCTCATTACAGATCTCGGAATATAAGCATCACAGAATTACATTCTTTGCTGTAATCAGGCTGAGTGTGGATGCGGAAGTCTGGAAACATAAACACATCAAAGGAATGTGACAGAATGAAAAATTTCCTAGCTATCGTAACAAAGTTTCAATTCTATTAACCCCTTCGCTGCTAGGTCCCCGTGCTAAGCCTTTTTTGTGGTTATTTGGGGTAGTTCGTGCTTAGGCCCCTTTAACGTTTTGTCCATATAAGGTATCCACGTTAAATTTGCGCCCTTTTTAACAACACCCTACGGATTCTAAAGGTACCCAGGGTTTGTCGATTCCCCTGTAGGGGATACAGAAATTTGCCAAAATACAGCAAATTATTATTTATTGTTTTTAAATGGGAAAAAGTGCTGCAGAAGAAAGCATCTGTTTTTTCCCTGCAAATGGCATCAACAAAGGGTTTGTGGTGCTGAAATCACCATCTTCTCAGCATTCAGGGACAGACGTTTGTCAGAAAACCAACATTTTCTACACAGTTTTGGCATTTTACTGGGACATAGCCTATTTTTGCAATTTTCTGTGCTTTCAAACTCCTTCCAGTTAGAGGTAGAAATACGTGTGAAAGCAATAATGGATCCCAGAAAGCTATACATTTCTGAAAAGCAGACAAGATTCTGAAATCAGCAAGGGGTCATTTGTGTAGATCCTTCAAGGTTTTTTTATAGAAACTAACAGGTGGAAATAAAAAATATTGAAATTGAGTTGAAAAAAACAGCCATTTGTGCCAACGTTTTCACCTGTAACTTCTAAGTATGACAGATTTTTTTTAAAGCAATATACCGTTACATCCGCTGGTCCTTTCTGGTGGTGGGGATATATAGGACTTGTATGTTCACTTAGAACCCGAGGAACCCAGAGCCAATAACTGAGCTGCGTCTTGCAATGTTTTTTCATTGTGTACCGGGTATATAGCAATTCATTTGGTAAAATATAAAGAGTGAAAAATAGGTACCAAGGAAACCTATATATTTCTAAAATTGGGACAAAATAGAGTTCAGAAGCAGTGGTTATTTGCACATCTCCAAAATTGTAGGTACCCATACAAGCATGTGAATTAGAGGTCATTTTTCAAAATGACTTTTTTTTACAAATTGTCTTACATTTGGAAGGTAGAAATGCAAAGAAAGTCAATTGGTAATAATACTTGTTCTACTATTCAGTGTTCCCATAATTCTCCCGACAAAAATGCTACCTTACGATAGGAAACGGCCCAAAACGCAACGTGGAAACATCACATTTTTCTAGTGAAAACTGACCCTTTTTTTGCAAAGTGCCTAGCTGTGGATTGTGAACACTGGCACCTAGCAAACCTATACATGTTTGAAAACTAGACACCCAGGGGAATCCAGGATGGGGTGACTTGTGTGGCTCTCTCCAGGTTCTGTTACCCAGAATCCCTTGCAAATTTCAAACTTTGTAAAAAAACATTTTCCTCACATTTCTGTGATGGAAAGTTCTGGAATCTGCGTGGATCCACAAACCTCCACCCAGCCCGCATTCCCCAAAGTTTCCCGATAAAAATGGTACCTCACTTGTGTGGATGGGCCAAGTTCTCGCAGGAGGGAAGGGCCCAAAACGTATCGTGGACGCATCAAAATTACCTATCACACAATAACCTGGTTTTGCAAGGATGGTCACCTGGATTTTTGGCCTCGGGCTCAGCAGCCATCTAGGGAAACCTACCAAACCTAGACATTTCCGAAAACGAGACACTTGGCGCAGTCCAGGGAGGTATGGCTTGCATGGACCCCCCATCGTTTTCCTACCCAAAATCCCCTGTAAACCTCAAATTTTGCTGAAATAAATCACATTTACCAAGTTTCTGTGTGGAAAAGTTGTGGCATCACCGGGCAGACACAAATTTACCACCACCCAGCTTTCCCCCAGGTCTCCCGATAAAAATGGTACCTCACTTGTTTGGGTGGGCCAAGTACCCGCAACAGGCAAGGGCCCAAAACGTATTGAGGAGACATCAAAATTACCAATTACAAAACAACCTGGTTTTGCAAGGGGGGTCCACCTGGGTTTTTGGCCCCGGGCTCGGCGGCCATCTATGGAAACTTACCAAACCCACACATTTTTGAAAACTAAACACCCAGGGGAGTCCAGGGATGTGTGGCATGCATGGTTTCCCCAACGTTTTCCTACCCAGAATTCCCTGCAAACCTCAAATTTTGCTAAAACAAAATCTAATTTTCCTCACACTTCTGTGTGGGGTCACCTGGGGCCAAAAACCCAGGTGACCCCCTTGCAAAACCAGGTTTTGTGATCGGTAATTTTGATGTCTCCGCAATACGTTTTGGGCCCTTGCCTGTCGCGGGTACTTGGTCCACCCACACAAGTGCGCTACCATTTTTAAGCGAAAGACCTGAGGGAACGCTGGGTGGTAGGAAAATTGTGTTTTTCTGATACCAGAAGATTATGACACCGTAATGCAAGGAAAATGTCTGACTATAGTCACATTTTGAGGTTTGCATGACATTGCGAGTAAAAAAAGTTGTTTGGATCCATGAGAGGCACACCACCCAGTACTCCCCATTTTTTTTAGTTTACAAAAATATCTAAAGTTGGTAGATTTTCCCTAGAGACAAACTACACCTTGGCACAGAAAGACAGACAAGACAAATATTACTGCCTATCCATCTGTTACTCAAGTACACACACATACTGGTTGGCTTTAGCACGAGGGGGAGTGAAAGGTTCAAAATGTATATTTTATTAACAAGAGATTTCACAAAAAAGGAAATGCACTGTTAATAATTAAAAGGTTAAAAACCTGAACCAATGACTCACAGCTCGGGAGCTGTAAAGCCACGACAAGGCACCAACCTCTTTACAGGCCATTCACACACCTTTCATAAGTGACACACACAAGAACATTCACACCGCCAGCTGTGAGCCCAGCACATTATAACACTCACATCAACAGACAGTAGAGACAATATACACCCTGGCAGAGAAAGACAGAAAAGACAAATATTACTTCAAAACTAACTATTCCTTAAGTACACACACATACTGGTTGGATTTGGCATGAGGGTGAGTGAAGGTCCAGAGTGTAACATTTTTAACAAGAGATTTCACAAAAAGGAAATAATTAAAAGGTTAAAAACCTGAACCAATGACTCACAGCTTGTGAGCTGTAAAGCCACGGCAAGGCACAAACCTCTTTACAGGCCATTCACACACCTTTCATACGTGACACACACAAGACCATTCTCACCGCCAGGCGCGGGCCCAGCACATTACAACATACACATCAACAGACAGCGCCATTCAAGGGCCCATCACTTTCATATGTCCACATGACTGATACAGCAATCGCAGTGGCTGGCGGTTGACGTAGTGTATGCAGTGGCGCTTGGCTAGCAGTGTGTGTAATGACCAGCAGCAAGTCACGACTCACACACCGCCAGCCAAGTCCACGCACACCACCAGCCAAGCCCCAGTCCACGCACACCGCCAGCCAAATGCCAGTCCACGCACACCACCAGCCAAACGCCAGTCCACACACGCTGCCAACCAAGCCCCAGTCCACGCACACCACCAGCCAAAGGCTAGTCTACGCACACGACCAGCCAAGCGCAAGTCCACGCACAACACCAGCCAAGCAGGTCAGTCCACACACACCGCTAGCCAAACGCCAGTCCACGCACACCACCAGCCAAGCTTCAACCCACGCACACTGTCAGTCAAGCTCAGTCCACGCACACCGATAGCCAAGCTTCAGTCCATGCACACCACCAGCCAAGCGCCAGTCCATGCCCACCGCCATGCCAAACGCCAATCCATGCACACTGTCAAGAATAGTTTTTTTTAACAAGAAAGAAAACAAAACCTATTCGAAATAGATACAAAACTATAACTATAAACACAACATTGATAACTAAATACATAATTCTAATGCCAACCGTGAAACAGAACTACAAATATAAAACAATGCAGACCAGGCAGTTCACTATTAGACTCACGGTTGCTCCCAAAAACTCTTGAGTGTGATACAATCTGAAACATGTGGGCACACACAGCCCAGGATTAGAAGGATAATCAGCACAGTGCATACAACTCTCCTTCCGCATACCTCTTCGCAAACAGATTCTACATCTCTTACAGCGATTGTTTTTTTGGGACGTGGGAGGAATTAAATCGAGAAAGTGGCGATCTTTCAATTTAGCCACATCCTCCACCACTCCAACTCTAGGAACACTTGCCTGTTCCACTACAACAAGGCTGCCTATCACAGACTCCTGAAACTGAACAAAAGTCGTCCTTGATGCTGGAGAACACAACAAAAGCATTAAAAGTTGCTAAGTTGAAGAGATGGATGGCAAACTTCTTATACCAAACGTAAGCCTTACGAACAGCAGTGTAAGTGATGGAGCAAGGACTCACAAATGAGACTTGCTCGAATACAATCTCCTCACAGTATTAATTTATTAATTATGTATTGTGTATACTAACTTTGCATACACTACATGAATAGCAAGGAAGCTTGCCTATGTGTTCTAACTAACAAGTAACGCTTGTCTTTTTCTAAAATGGCCGCTAAAGCGCGGGAACCTTACTGCGCATGTCTCATCCATATCACATGGTGTGACGTCTTTCTTTGCTTGGTGGGAAATTTCTGCTTCTGCGCAGTGTGCATTAAAATGGCTGCTTGATGTTTTCACATGCTTCAGCTTGCTCTTGTGTTATTATTAAATTGTCGTTTTCTTAACGCTACTAATGCGGGATAGATTTATAAGTAAATGGGGATAGAGTAGAAAGAGTGGGTATACAGTGAAACATATTATTTTGTGATTTTAATATTTTCTTCTTTGACTTTTGTTAGTTCGTAAACTTGGGCCTGGGGTTGGTGATCTGAAACTCGAGAGACAATGATTCTGCGCATGTGTCCTGTTTGGCTGCCAAAGAATAAAAATGAAGTCAACCTGGACGTCATCCAAGGCCATGACCTGATGGCCGAAGCTGCTGTGCTCTTGCCTTTCCTGTTGAAAATTGAAACTTTGTATATGAAGAAATATATAACATTTGTCGTGAGACGGGTGGGAAATAAAGCAAATGTATAAAATTGGATGGGCGGTAGTTTAAAGACAATGGCCTACAGAAAATGAACTAAAATCATATGGTGTGAGAATCAACCCCCTGTCCCCGTCCAATCAGAAGTAGTGGTCCCATATTTTGGCAACATTAAGGGGAGGTACATGGCATAGAAGGGTATAATAGATATAGAATTAGCTAATTAGTTAGAAGGAGATGCTGCAGAGAGCAGACGTACACGAAGATCAGGCTGCATGCTGACTAGAAGAGCTCCAGACCGTCAAGCTGATCGATTGCAGACTGAATCGCTGTCCAGAAAGGTCCTGAGGAGGGGGCGGCGGAGTCCATTAGAAGGAAGACACGGGAGAATCGAGGAGAAGCCGAGTATCAGAGAGGGGAACAACGCAGGCGTCGTTGTAGAGTGGTCACCGGTCCTGTCTTGAACCTGGAGGAGGTCTTTGCTCTTCATCCTTCCTGGGTCCTATTCTTTCCAACTCCTTGGCCAAGGGGTTTGGTTCTCGCACTTAGGTAAATATAAATGCAACCTTTAGTTGCGCTGCTGTCTCTATCTTCTCCTTTCTGAGGGACCGTCATTAATCAATAATTATTATTCTATGCTTCACCCGTGATATGCGATTAAGTACCATGTGGTTATGTAATTTACTCTGCTAAATCTTTAGATAAACATTTTAAAACTTCCTGACTCAGTGGTTATTTCAGGATTATGTACTATAATGAATGTCACTCATTTTAAACTTCCCAATTAGCAAAGGATTCATTGGTAAGTCATTACTCTTCAATCGGAAGGTAATTGGTAGCAGGGATTTTGATAAAGAGTAACAACTGATAAAACCCAGCGTAAGTATTAGCGTAGTATGAATGTATGGGCCCAAGTGAGTATCTAGTGTATGAATGCTGTTTGTTAATATCGCGCTGGATCAGTTTTCTGGTAATCAGAGGATGGTTACTCTTTGTTAATTGGGTAATGAGAATTTTATTTTTTATGAACTAACATCCGTGTATTCAAAGTTTGTTTTATGTTGTCTAGAATCCCCGGGGAAAATTGAATAGCGGTTGGTAAGTGGAAGCCATACTGCAGTGAGGTTATCTGTCAGGCAGAAATAGTGCTGAAAAGTTAAGCAGGACTATCAGTACTGGTTAGGGAATCTATGCGTGTGAGTAATAGCAAAAGAGTACGCTGGTGAAAATTTGATGTTATATCACCTAGAAAGGGTAACATTGAAGAAGTAACAGGTACTTCTGGAGCTTGTGTGAAGAGTAGACGGAAGGGTTTTACTCGTAGTGTATGTTTAGTAAACGGAAAGGTTTTACTAAGTGTGAGAGAAAACTATCTTTTCTAAATTAGAGAAACTGGCACGATAGCGAATGTTTTATGTTGTTACTGAAATTTAATTAAGATTTATAGAGAAAATAAGTTTGCGTAAGATTTTGTAAAGGGAGGGTCAGCTGCTGGAGAGGGAGCTGACGTCACAAACGCCGCGCTGGGATTGGTTGAATCAGCGGGTGTGGAAAGACCCTTGTAAAGGAGGGGTCAGTAGTCAGGAGTAGTACTGACGTCACAGGTGCCGCGCTGGGATTGGTTGAAACAGCGAGGGACAGTGAAGAGCAGATTGTAAAGGAGGGGTTGACAGACAAACGTCACCAAAAGGCCGCGTTAGGATTGGTTCAGAAATAAAAGTTAGCAGGCATTTGATTGGTTGAGATTCTAGAAGCTAAAATCTTAGTGGATAGGGATTGCATGTTAAAACGCGATCCGACTTTAACAGGAACTCGTCCGGATAGGAGATTCCTAGGTTTTGCAGAATATAATTTTATACATCGAAGATTTGCCCAAGATGTACGGAGAGAAGAGAAAAATGTCCTTTCTGCAAAAGATTAAGAATTATTTTAAAAAGGATAAACCAATCAAAACTAGGGAAGGAATTATCATTCCACCAGCTAAAACGCCCGCTTCATTCATGATGATGGAGAGAGGTTATCATACTTGTGTATGGATAGAGAATTGGATAGAATATACCAAAAATTGATGGAATATTAGCATTTCCCGAGAATGGTACCTTCAATGGAAGAATTCTTCAAAATTTGAGATTGAGGATGAATGACCTAGAACCCAGACCTAGATTAACTCAATACGAAGCCTTAGAGGAATGGGAAACCGAGGCATTTGAGCGTGACCGATCCAGGAGTAATAGGGGTTATCGAGGATTTTTCCCAAGAAACCAACATGAGAATAGGGATGGTCAGATGAAACAGTGGAGGAGAGCAATGCTTACAGAAGGATTATATCCAATATTTACGGAAGAAGAACTGTTAGGGAAGAAATGCACAGAAAAGACAAAACATTTAATGAGAAATGGAGATTCGGAAGATGAATTTATAGAAGAAATATTAAGGAACCCCCCACCGTATCAGGAAGGGACAAGTGGATGCACCCCAAGTGCCCCACTGTTAAAAACTCCATTAGTACCACAAGTAATGCATGATTTCACCCCCAGTAGGATACTTCACGATAAAGAGAAAGAAGCCCTAGAGAAGACCAGAGCAGAATTAATACAGAAAATAACACAGATAAAGGTACATCCTGATTCTTTGACCATACCTGTAACAATTGGTCCGGTAGTTCCATTATATGGTGGTCAGGGAAATTGTCCTCCACCGTTAGTTATGCCTACTCCTGTGAATATTCCTAAACCTGAAGCAACAGTAATGGTTGAGGATCATTTTAGTGATTGTGAATCAACAATATCATTAATGGATTTACCAATTCGAGATTCTGTCAATAGTACTCCCAGAAGAACTACACCTGGGTGCTCGAAAGAGATAAACTTGATAACTTCATCAGGAGCAAAAAGTGTCACTGTAGTTAGTCCAGAAGACTTAGAAAGGTGGGCACAAGGATCAGAACAGCAGTGTACACCTCCAAAAATTTTGGATATTTATAAATTAAAAGTCGAATTAGAAGAAATAATAGCAGGAAATGTAGGGCTAGATCGCCTAAATGCTTACAATGAAGAAGAATTATTGTTCGTATGCAGAAGTATCACCAGAAATGTAAAAATATTTCATGAAAAATTATCAGATTTGGCTCTGCAGATGGGAATTGAAATAGGGAGATCAAAGGTGTTGCAGAAACCCTATAGAGCAGATTTCTCAGACAAAGATTTAGAAAATATGAATGCTTCTGGAAGAAAGTTACAAGTAAAAGAGTTAATGATAGTTTTGCAAAAATGGGGAGATCTAGATAAATGGAGAGTTCGATGGGCAAAGAAAAAAGAAGAGGCACGATCCAGTAGAACAGCCTCTGAATATGTGATGAAAGAAACCGGGAAGACAGATCAAATGTACCCGATGCGAGAAGTTCCAGGAGGGGGCTATGTACATGTTCCATGGAGTAGACAGGATATTTTGTCATTTACGAACGATTTTCCAAAATTGAGAGAAAAACCAATTGAATGGTACAAGCAGGTTGAGAGGTTTGTGAAGGTATCAAAGGTATTGTTGAAAGATTTAGATGGGTTGTTTGACATAGTGGTACCTGCCGATTTGTGGACAGATTGTAAAATTACAGTTGATTGGCCAAGTGACGAGTATCCTAGAGATCCGAAGACAGGTGCCCCGTCAAATGATGTAATGAAAAAGTATCAGCAGGTGATAACTTACCTGAAAGGCAAAATACCACCGAAAGAAACAGATTGGGTGAAAATAGACCGAACCACCCAAGAAGCCAGTGAATCGGTACACGCCTATTATGAGCGTTTATTGCAGGTATTTAAGCAGTATAGTGGATTTGAGGACATTGGAGACAAGAACATGAGTCAGTTTGTGTATCGATTTGTTTATGGTCTGAAGCCAGAAATTTGTCAGATGATTAAAGCAGCACATGTTGTGTTGGCAAGGGAAACCCATAGATGAAATTTTGAAATATGCGAAATACTGTGGAGACGATATTGAGGATAGGCACAAGAAATTGCAGGAAAAAGTGATGTGGGCACAGGTGAAAATGGCTGAGAAACAGGGAATTAATTTGGATAATCCGAGTGAAAATCAAGGAAAGGATTCTGGAACGAATGGCGATACTGGGAATGGTGGAAAAGTGAGAGGACGAATGAGTAGAGAAGAAGCTAAAAAGAAATTTCCTTGTCATGGATGCGGAAAATTGGGGCATTGGAAGGATGAATGTAAAAAGATTCGGAATAATAATGGCCCAAATCAAAATTTAAATCCACAGACGCAGAATGACTCACAGCAGGGTGTAAATCCTCAGAGTCAGTTGCCACCTGCACCTATTCAGGGTAATGTAAGCAGAGCAAACCACGGTACAGACGTCGGATATCAAGGAGGAAGTGGTAAGAATGATTATGTAACATCACAGTTTCTTTTACAGGACGATTTCTGTCAATACAGTTCATGACGGTGCCTAGGAGAGGGGGAGAAGGAGTGCGTACTTGGCGCATCCTTATCGGTAGATCAGTCAGGTCCATATGTTGAAGGGAATGTGAAGGGTAATGATATTACTTTTCTTTTGGACACTGGTGCTACCCGGTCTACTGTGAGAACAGCAGACATTCCAGACCTTCCTCTCTCTGGAGAAGCTATCCAAGTAGTGGGAGTAGCTAATAGAAAGATTAGAACACCTCTTACCGAACCAATGGAAGTTAAAATTGGAAATTTCAGAGAAATGCATCAATTTGTAGTGTGTGATTCTAGTCCAGTAAATTTATTAGGTCGTGATTTGTTGTGCAAAATGAACTGTACAATTTTCTGCACACCGGATGGTGTGGCAGTTCAGACCCCAGATGAAGATCATGTATATAAGTTTATGATTGCAAAACAAGGTACAGAAGTAGATGAGATGTTTTCTTTGATAACAAAAGATGAGTTGCCAGAAGAATTAAAAACTACAGTAAACCCCACAGTATGGGATTTCACAGGAAAGGAAGTAGGACTTATGGCCAAAATAGACCCAGTTAAAATTACTGTAAAAGAAGGTGCGATTTTCCCAAATACTAGACAGTACAAAATGAGTGCAGAAGTAAAGACAGGAGTCATTGAAGAAATCAATCGAATGGTAGAACAAAACATACTAAGAGAAGTGATGAGTAGCCCATGTAATTCACCAATAATGGGTTTAAAGAAACCTAGCGGAAAATATAGGATTGTTCAGGACCTGCGGAAAATAAATAAGATTGTGGAACCTTGTTGTCCTATAGTACCCAATCCTGCAGTAATCCTATACCAGATTCCTTGGAGTGCAGGATGGTTCACAGTGATTGATTTATGCCAAGCGTTCTTTTCAATACCATTGCATCCAGACAGCCAGTATCTTTTTTCATTTAAATTTGAGAACAAAGTCTATGTATGGAATCGTGTTCCTCAGGGGTACACGGAAAGTCCTTCTATTTTCAATCAGTTATTGAAAAAGTGCTTAGAGAAACTAGTGATGCCAGGAAGCTCAGTCCTAGTGCAATATATCGACGACTTACTGGTGGCATCGAACACCAGAGAGGACTGTGTTGTTGATTCCATAGCACTATTAAATCATTTGGCTGAAGAAGGGCATAAAGTCTCACCAGAAAAATTGCAGTTCTGTACAACAGCTGTTAAATATCTGGGACACCAAATTGAGAGGGGAAAAAGAAGAATAACCTCGGAAAGAGTACAATTGATTAAGAAAATGCAAATGCCTGTAACCCAAAGAGAAGTGAGAATGTTCCTAGGAATAGTAGGTTACTGTCGACAATGGATACTAGGATTTTCCTTGTTAGCGAAGCCCCTAATTCAAATGACAAAAAAGAAAGGAAAGGACCCAGTTGAATGGGATGATGAGAGTGTAGGAGCTTTTGTAAAATTGAGAAATGCTTTGTGCTCAGCACCAGCCCTAGGCATGCCCGACTATAAGAGAAGCTTCGCATTGTTCTGTCATGAGAGAGAAAATTGTGCACTTTCAGTCTTAACACAAAGACATGGTCTAGACAGACGTCCTATAGCATATTTTTCTGCTACATTGGACCCAGTGGCAGCTGCGTTGCCAGGCTGCTTAAAAGCAGTAGCGGCTACCTGTTTAAGTATTGAACAAAGTGAGTCAATTGTGATGGGACACCCAGTAAAGGTGTTTGTTCCACATGCGGTTGTGATTCTGTTGACAAGAACACGAACTCAGCATCTTACTCCTAGTCGGCTGACTAAATATGAGAGAATAATAATGGGTGCTGAAAATGTGAACATAGTGAGGTGTACAATAGTAAATCCTGCAACCTTACTACCAGACCCATATCATGAGGAAATTAAAAATGACGAAGAAGAAGAACATGATTGTTTACAAGTCACAGAGTTATGCACAAAACCACGTCCGGACATTGAAGAACAGCCCCTTAGAAAGCCAGACAGGGAGCTGTTTGTCGATGGTTCATGCCAGAGGCATGAAGATGGTAAACTGACTGCAGCATATGCAGTGTGTGAATTAACTGGAATAGTCGAAGCATCCTATTTACCAGGAGTAAAATCTGCACAAGTAGCTGAATTGATTGCTTTGATAAAAGCGTGCAAAATTGGGAGGAATCAAAAAGTAACTATATTTACAGATAGCCAATATGGTTACGGGGTTGTGCATGATTTTGGCCAACTATGGATGCAGAGGGATTTCATGACTTCTTCAGGATCCCCCATTAAAAATGGACAATTTGTAAGGGAATTGCTGGAAGCAATACAATCACCAAAAGAATTGGCTGTGGTGAAATGTGCCGCACACCAGTCAGGAGATGACTGGGTGGTAGTCGGCAACAGATATGCAGATCTTGTGGCTCAACATTGTGCCAGAAATAGATTGTCAGTCAATAAAAGGGTGGAAAGAATGGGAATCAGCTGCCAACTTATGCTGTATATGCCACCAGAAACATGGAATGAGGTTCGAAGATTGCAAGATGGTGCTGATGAAAGTGAGAAGAAAACATGGGTCAAAGTGGGTTGTTCCCAAAGGGGAGATGATGAAGTGTGGATTTGTGCTGATGGCAGACCAGTCATGCCTGACTGTCTGCTCTCTCAAATGGCCAGGATGTATCATGGAGACACACACATAGGGAGAGATGCAATGATTAGGCTTTTCAGACAGAACTGGTACAATCCCAAGTTCAGGGCTGTAGCAGAGAGCCTTTGCCAAAGATGTTTGACTTGCCAGATGCATAATCCAGGAAGAAAGACAATAATCGGGTTTGGGAAGATTGGAAAGGCAGAAGGTCCATTTATAAGACTACAGTTCGACTTTATACAGTTACCACCATGCAGAGGGTTGAAATATGTACTAGTCATAGTATGTCTGTTTTCAAAGTGGGTGGAGGCTTACCCTACCAGGAGGAGTGACAGCATTACAGTCGCAAAGCTGTTACTACGAGAACTCATTCCTAGGTTTGGTTTCCCAGTAACTTTGGAATCGGATAGAGGAAAACATTTTAACAGTGAAGTGATTCAAATAATTTGCGGAGCATTCCAAATCGAACAAAAATTGCACTGTGCATATCGTCCAGAGGCTTCTGGAGTGGTTGAACAATTGAATGGCACTATAAAATCAAGACTGGGAAAAATGTGTGCATCAACATCATTGGAGTGGCCAGATGCATTGCCACTTGTCTTAATGGGACTAAGAAGCATTCCTGATAGAAATACGGGATTGAGCCCACACGAGATAATGATGGGAAGAGCAATGAGACAAGCACATGTTCCCATAAACAAATTGCTGAATATATCTGATGATATGGTTCTGGATTATTGCAAAGGATTGGCTGACCTAGTGCGTTCTGTCTCTCATCAGGTCGGAGAAGACGCAGTTTCGAGGCAGCCTGAACAAGAACATGATCTGAATCCTGGTGACTGGGTGGTAGTGAAGAATCACACCAGAGAGACGTGTCTATCACCTAGATGGGGAAAACCTTGTCAAGTCATACTGACTACCAATACAGCAGTGAAGTGTGCAGGATTTCCTAATTGGATTCATGTAAGCCACACCAAAAGAGTACCAGACCCTGAAGAAGAAAATCCTCAGACAGCATCAATCACTGAGGAAGCTGAAGGTTGCCCAGCTGAAGAATCTCAGGCTCGAGATTCAAGAGAAGCTGCAGAAGAACAACCGAGCACAAGTCAGGACTGGATACCGGTGGTAGAAATTCCTGAAGTTTACTACAGAACAAGAAGTCAAACAAAATTGGAAGAAATCGAAGAAGATCAGATAGGTGAAGAAGAAGCAGCTCAGGGAAAAGAAGAACATACAATAAAAGAACCTGAGCAGGACCAGATAGGGAAAGGAAACTGGGCTCAAAATAACGAAGAACCAACAAGTTTTGAGCAGGGACAGACAGGTTTAGAAGAATCCGGTCAGGCTGCAGAAGTACAAAGTGCAATAAGCCCTGATCAGAACCAGTTAGATCAAGAAAATCACACAGAAGAAAAAGATCTCGAGAAAAATGAACATGAAGAAATAAATCAAGCACAAGGTCAATTATTGGAAACTCACAGTGGAGCTGCTGAAGAAAAACAAATCAGACCTGAAAAAGAGCAAGAAAGAAAAACAGTAATTGCAGAAAACGAAAAAGTGTCAGAAAGTGAAAATAAAGAGATTGCTGAAGACAAAAATAAAGAAACAGTGCAAACAAAGAAAACAAGAAAAGGGGATCATTGGCCTAGTGTCATTAAAAGAGTAAAATACCACATAACAACCAGAAGTGAAGATCCAGATCAAGTAAATGAAGTAACAAGTCAAACCGAACAAGAAAACAGAACTAAGAAAAGAAGAAGCAAGAGACTGAAACTTGTAAATAACAAATTCAAGGGTCCTGATTGGACTTACATTATTCTTGAAGATTACGAGAGCTCAGAGTCAAGTGAAAGTGGTGACGAAGGAACAAGTGCAGAACTAACGTACGAGAAAGAAACAAGACCACCTTGACTAAGCAAAAGAGTCATATAAAGAAAAAGCGAAAAATAGATAAGAAGAGCAATCTTCCTTGTCGAAATGTCTGATGATAGAGTTGCTGGGAGACCAAAACAGAGATGTTGTAGAAGATGCTGTGCAATATGCATATGTAGTCTAGTAATGGTGCTTATAGTTTGGTTAGTCCTGATCGTAGCAGTTCCTTACCTTATGATAATGGATAAAAAGATTAATAACGAAACTAAAGGAAGGACAGCACACATGAAGGGAAATAGAGTAGAACTAATGGCAGAAAATGAACCAGAATTTCATCATGAAATAACTGATAACGACACTAGTTTAAATGTTTTCACAAAGTTATTATTTCAATATGTAGATACCATGGAAGTTAGTAATTGTTATGTCTGTATGAAGTTACCCGAATCAGTAGCAGAAGGATTAACATATCATCACTTACCATTGACATATGGCATATCATGTAGTGTATTAGCTAGTTTATTTTATAGAACAGGGAGACTTCAATATTATTATTCAAACATAGATGTGATATTTTCTGAGGTTCCGATTCGAAAGAGTATGAACCCAGTGCTTAGTAGTCAAGACGCACAGTTTATGGGAGAATTTTTCTTAACAATGAAATCGATAGACATAACACATGCACATAGACACAATCTAACATGTTCTTTACACGAAGAAGAAAAGATATTTTTGAATTTAGTAGAAGATAGAAGACAAGATTTTCAAAAGAAAGCTTCTGAGCATAAGGCTCATTTACCACCTTGGGCTGAGAAAGAAGGGAGTTACACACCTGGCAAGGCTCAAGCTGCTATGGCTCTGGATTTTGTAAAAACGGGGAAAATTTGTCTACATAGATTAAAGACTGATTATAACAATGTTTTCATCGGTACCAGTGAATGTGAACACAATTTCTTAATTCTTGGAGGTTGGGGAATAAAAGGAGGAACAGATTCAGTTTTTCCTGGAATCTATTATGTATGCGGGAATAAGGCTTACTTTAGGCTTCCTGCACGGTGGTATGGAAGTTGTTATTTTGGAATAGTATTTCCAAAAATATACCACGTAAAAAGAAACACTGGGAGCAATGAAAACAATGGCGAATTAACACGTAGTAAAAGAGCTAGTTTTTCTGAAATTGTAGGTGATATATTTGGTGCATTGATACCTTCGGTGGGAATAATTCTGAACTCAAGGAAAATATGTAAATTGTCTACAGTGGTTGATCGTTTATCAACGGATACTGCTGGAGGATTTCTAATGATTAATGCGGAGATGGTTGCGATTAGATCTATGGTTATGCAAAATCGACTTGCTCTTGATATTTTATTGGCAAAAGAGGGTGGAGTCTGTAAATTACTGAAGACGAAACATTGTTGCACTTACATTCCTGATAAAAGTGCAGAAATTGGAACGTATATACAGAATATAACTAAACTTGAGAAGGAACTTAAACCACTGGAAGTTGATAGTGTATGGGAAAGATTGACAAGTAGTATTGCGTCAATTGGTACCTGGTTTTCTAATATAGGAAAAGGACTTATAGGCCAAATATTAGTACCCCTAGCAGGGTTAGCAATAATAGTACTGACAATAATAATATGGTGCAAATGTTGTAGAAAGAAGGGAACATATAATGTGACAGGAAAAGGGAAGAAGAGAAAGATCGACGAAATAGAACTTGAAGAGTGGAGAAGTGAATTATACAAGAAATTGAAAGGGGATGGTAAAAATAGAAAGCGTAAAAATGAGAATGAAACTACTTGCTAGAAGTTGGCATCTGATTGAGGGTAGTATTTTGATGGCTCTTAAACGCCATCAGAGAGGGGATTGATGGAGCAAGGACTCACAAATGAGACTTGCTCGAATACAATCTCCTCACAGTATTAATTTATTAATTATGTATTGTGTATACTAACTTTGCATACACTACATGAATAGCAAGGAAGCTTGCCTATGTGTTCTAACTAACAAGTAACGCTTGTCTTTTTCTAAAATGGCCGCTAAAGCGCGGGAACCTTACTGCGCATGTCTCATCCATATCACATGGTGTGACGTCTTTCTTTGCTTGGTGGGAAATGTCTGCTTCTGCGCAGTGTACATTAAAATGGCTGCTTGATGTTTTCACATGCTTCAGCTTGCTCTTGTGTTATTATTAAATTGTCGTTTTCTTAACGCTACTAATGCGGGATAGATTTATAAGTAAATGGGGATAGAGTAGAAATAGGGGTATACAGTGAAACATATTATTTTGTGATTTTAATATTTTCTTCTTTGACTTTTGTTAGTTCGTAAACTTGGGCCTGGGGTTGGTGATCTGAAACTCGAGAGACAATGATTCTGCGCATGTGTCCTGTTTGGCTGCCAAAGAATAAAAATGAAGTCAACCTGGACGTCATCCAAGGCCATGACCTGATGGCCGAAGCTGCTGTGCTCTTGCCTTTCCTGTGGAAAATTGAAACTTTGTATATGAAGAATATATAACATTTGTCGTGAGACGGGTGGGAAATAAAGCAAATGTATAAAATTGGATGGGCGGTAGTTTAAAGACAATGGCCTACAGAAAATGAACTAAAATCATATGGTGTGAGAATCAACCCCCTGTCCCCGTCCAATCAGAAGTAGTGGTCCCATATTTTGGCAACATTAAGGGGAGGTACATGGCATAGAAGGGTATAATAGATATAGAATTAGCTAATTAGTTAGAAGGAGATGCTGCAGAAGATCAGGCGTGCATGCTGACTAGAAGAGCTCCAGACCGTCAAGCTGATCGATTGCAGACTGAATCGCTGTCCAGAAAGGTCCTGAGGAGGGGGCGGCGGAGTCCATTAGAAGGAAGACACGGGAGAATCGAGGAGAAGCCGAGTATCAGAGAGGGGAACGACGCAGGCATCGTTGTAGAGAGGTCACCGGTCCTGTCTTGAACCTGGAGGAGGTCTTTGCTCTTCATCCTTCCTGGGTCCTATTCTTTCCAACTCCTTGGCCAAGGGGTTTGGTTCTCGCACTTAGGTAAATATAAATGCAACCTTTAGTTGCGCTGCTGTCTCTATCTTCTCCTTTCTGAGGGACCGTCATTAATCAATAATTATTATTCTATGCTTCACCCGTGATATGCGATTAAGTACCATGTGGTTATGTAATTTACTCTGCTAAATCTTTAGATAAACATTTTAAAACTTCCTGACTCAGTGGTTATTTCAGGATTATGTACTATAATGAATGTCACTCATTTTAAACTTCCCAATTAGCAAAGGATTCATTGGTAAGTCATTACTCTTCAATCGGAAGGTAATTGGTAGCAGGGATTTTGATAAAGAGTAACAACTGATAAAACCCAGCGTAAGTATTAGCGTAGTATGAATGTATGGGCCCAAGTGAGTATCTAGTGTATGAATGCTGTTTGTTAATATCGCGCTGGATCATAAGCTTCCAACCTCTGGTCCACTCTATCTACACCACCCATGTACTTATTGTAGTCTACAATGCACACAGGTTTGCGCACTTCAGCAACCTGACTCCAGTCACAAGTGAAGAACTTTCATCATGGATGGTATTCAGCATGTAGACATTACTCAAGTCTGCAAATCTCACAGCTAGCAGTTCATCACTACGCAAGGCACTGCACTGTCCCCTCTCGAGCTTTTTGCAAACAAACTTTGAACAATTCCTTAAACAACTGCATAGCAGTGTAGAAGTTATATAGGTACAAATGGTGACCTTTGTTAAAAAGACCTCTACCAAGATCCCACACAAATTTCTCTGAAACTCCTAAAGTGGACGGACAACCAGGGGGGTCAATAGTGGAATCCCTACTAATGTACAACCGGAAATTATAGACCTATCCTGTCCTACTCTCAGACAACATATACATCTTAATTCCAAAATGTGCCCTCTTGCTAGGATAGGAATGTACTGGCTAAAAACCAAACGGCCCTTGAACAGGACCAAAGACTCATCAACAGCTATTTCTTTCCCTGGAGTATACATCTTTGAAAATCGATCTACAAAGTGATCAAGGACAGGCCGAATCTTAAAAAGACGGTCAAAGTCAGGGTGATCTCGTGGCAACGCCGAAGCATTATCAACAAAATGCAGCATCCGAAGCAAAAGTAAATACCGATCACGACTCATAGTTGCAGGAAATATGGCTGATGCCATCAAGGGACTGGTAGACCAATATGAAGACAGGGACGGCTTCCTTATCAAGTCCATCAAAAAAGTTAAACCCAAAAACTTCTTCATCTCATCCAGATTTGTGGTAGTCCACCGGGTAGCTTTATAGCAGGGCCCGAGTCTGGCACTGTAGTCCCTTAAAAACTGTTCAGCATACAAATTAGTCTGCTCAACAATCTCAGCCAAAAATACATCATCCATTAACAACTGAAAAAACGGTATAGGTAAAACGTTTTCACAATTCACTCTACACTCCGCATCACCACTAAAGGCAGGCAACACCGGCTGCACCATGTTTGGATCAACCCAGAGTCCAGCACTTCCAATGGGAAGCCTTGCAGCCCCAGGCTGCAATCCAGATGCCTCTTGCTGCACCATCGACATATCAGTGTCCTCCTCTACAACAGGTACTTCATCCGCACTGAGAGTAGCTTCATCCTCACTGAGAGTAGCTTCATAATCAGAGGATTCATCCTGGATAGAAAACTTACTGCCAGAATCTTGCACTTCCTCCTCTGCCTCAGATGCACTGTCAGTCTCATAATCATGGTCAGAGGAAGATTAAAAAAGCATACCAACTGCCTGCTGAGCAGTAATCCTGCGGCTAGCCATAATCCTTACTAATAAAGGTAACTTGACAGACAAGTCAACAACAACAAACACTCTGTAAAATAAGTAATAAACAAAATGTGGCTTTATCACAAAGACCTATGTACTCCAAAACGATACCACTCACTTGCCAGAAACAGCTACACTCACCACCACCTACTCTGCACAGACGCAACAAGGACCAACAATATCCCACTAAAAAAGAAAAAGAAAATTACACATGAGACAACGCAATACACATTACGCACAAATCCAAAAACAATGTCGCACTCAAAACATAAGCTAAATATGCTGCAATTATGACACCACTTACACAAAATTCATTCATGCATGAAACAAATACTCATTTGGAGCAAACAGCAAAACAAATGTCCTTCCCAAACACCTGCAACTACGCAAACTGCAGATCAACCACTGCCGAAACTGCTAACAGGAATCAAAAGCTTTGCACTAGAATAAAAAGCAGAAATAAAACATTACAATCACATATGCAAATAATGCACCAGTCCACACACAATCTACCAGCCAAGCTGGGGGGCAGATGGCCTAAAAATAAAACCAAAACATGCACTCCCAAAAGGGGTATCTCCCCAAAAACAACTTAGTGAAACAAACGTCCTTATGTCTAGTGGCTTCTGCCCCCCTTCGGGGCAAGTGGGCCTAAAAGCATAAGGCCGATCTGCCCCCAAGGGGGGCAGAAACAGCCAAAATAATCACCCCCTAAAAGGGGTGCGACTCTTGCCCAAGGGACCGCTCCCCAACAACAACATTCGGCCATCCCTGGTGTCCAGTGGCTTCTGCCCCCCTCGGAGAAGATGGGCCTAAAAACATAAGGCCAATCTGCTCCCAATGGGGGCAGAAACAGCCAAAATAATTACCGCAGTAATGGGGAGCGACCCTTGCCCAAGGGGCCCCTGCCCAACATCGCAGATTTTTTTTTTTAAAGCGCGAACAATTGCCCTAAGGCAATTGTATATAATCATTATTGCTTGATTAATAAACATCATTGCAATCAAAACATCTTCACATCACATAATATTTAAAAACTGTACCACATATACTATTTAAAATTTTGCCAATACAATTAAAATAGTGTCCAAAAAAAAACAGATCAAATCACCATACACCATTCATTACTACAACATATTATTGCACATTTTTGCAGTTTAAAGTGACAGCTTGCAAAACATACTAATTCCCTGCATCTAACGACAAGAATAAAATGCATTAAAAAATATTTCAATAGTTTCTGCAGCAGAATATTACACATGTTGCATTTTAAAGTGCTAACGCGCAGTAATTGCAACTTCCATTGTATTAAAACAATAATAAAGTGCATCAAAAAATACTGTAACAGTGAAACTTCTATTATTACATTTCTAATTATCACCCTAGCAGCATGATCACTAAGATATACAGGATATAAAAAATATTTTAAAAAACTATTAGGTTCCAGAGCCATAGAAATAATGGAACTCAAACTTATTATATCAAACATTTTTCAGCTGCACTTAAGAATTTTACCAATTGGCATAACAGGATCAATTCTCCAGATAATTACATAATTAAAGCCTAACTAGCTGATCTAATCCCGATCCTCAAAAAATGTGGTTTCAAAACGGTACGTCAAATGTTAATCAGCTTAGGACACACGCACACTATATGTACTAATGTTTCTTGTGGCCATCCGCATAGTCTACAATTAGAGTCTGGCCACTGCTTGATCCATGATTGCGTGCCCTCTGTTGGATTTATTCCCATTCGTAACCTTAAAAAAATATTTGTAATCTTTGCTGAGAAATAAGCAGTCAAATATGGCTGAATGCGTGGAGACTGGAATGAATTAATCACATACCATGCATAATTTTTCTCTGCTAATACATTTTTGTCCAGCATGAGGATTCAGCTTTGACCCGTTTTTTTAAAATTAACTTATAATTGGGCATTTTCAGATCTTGCAGTGCTATTTGCAGACCAATATCCCTTAGGGAGGGTAAAATATGGGATCTCCATTTAGCAGCGTAGGCAGACTTATCTATTTCTAACCAGCAAATGTTCCCTAGGGATGCAGGAGCTGATGAAGACATAGCGACCATACATTTAAAAAATGCTCCTTTTGATACCAGGCACTGTCTCTGGAGACCAACCTCTAATCTTATTCCCGCTTGGCCTACTGAACTGGCAATCCCAAAAGTTGCTTTGAAGACCTCGACTACCAATAGATCCAGGACCTTCGCATCTTTCCCTCTGGTGATGGGTGAACCATATAAAAGGGTTGGTTGTAATTTAGCTTTGATGACTTTAAGAATATAGTCATATGATTGACAATTCAGTGATTTTTTAAGCATTTAAAAGCATGAATTAAGGTCAGAGTTTTAGCCCTTAGGTCCTTAAAATGGAATTTGAAGGATACTCGGTTATCGAACACCACCCCTAGATATCTATACGTTTTAACAACTTCAATTGGGCCTGCTCTGGCCTTCCATGTATTGAACTTCTGTTTAACAGAACCAATTTTCATGACTTTGTTTTTTTTTACATTCAGTTCAAGGCCATTTAATTGTATGTAATCATCAAAGGCGTTAATAAGTCTTTGTAGGCCAATAGGAGTATGGCTCACGAGGATAGTATCATCAGCATATTGAAGGTAGCTGATTTGTACCCCCCTCCCAGCCTAGGAGCATGTGCATTAATAGAATCCAAGTGCGGAGAAAGATCTGATAAAAATAAATTAAAAAGGCAGGGAGCACGAACACAGCCTTGCTTTAGGCCATTATATGTTCTGATTTTTCTTGATAAGGAACTACCATCACCCAACCTGACTTGAACCCAGGTATCCGTATACAAAAGGATAATAGCCTTCAACAGTTCCCCTGGGATGCCCAGATCTAACAATTTTTTCCATAATAGATTTCGGGGCACAGAGTCGAAGGCTGCCTTCAGATCAATAAAAGCAATGGATACATTTTGTTTATTTAAGACAGCCCGCTAAGCAAGTAACGTTAGAGCCAACAGGTTGGTAGTGGTGGATTAGCCTTTCCGAAAACCAGTTTGATTAAATGGAATAATGCTTTCCTGCGTTGCCCAATTTTTCAATTCTTTCAACAGAATGTAAGCAAACACCTTTGCATCAACATCAGTCAACGAAATTAATCGGTACTTGGCAGGATTGGCGACCGGACCACTTTTATAAATGGGCTGCAATATGCTACCTTGCCATGATGCTGGCACAATCTCCAATGTCAATACTTCATTGAATAATGTATACAAAATACCAGCCCACATGTCGACATTGGCACGGAACAGGGCATTAGGCAGCCCATTAGGTCCAGGGGCACCATTTGCACGAAGCCCACGTAACAGGGTCAATACTTGATTACAACTTAAACATTCTAAATCAGGGTTTAGATCAAGACTAGAATAAATAAGTTGGGCTGTGGTAGTCAAACCCTGGCATTCACCACTCTCCATATCAATTGTTGATATACTATTCTCTTCATAACCAAAACGCATATCTGGTTGGTTTACCATCTGGTCCGATGAGCCATACAAATTAGCAATAAAAGTTACCCAACTGGCTTCCGATATATTTACACAAAATGCCCTACAGCCTCCCCTTTCAAGCTTAATTTTTTTTTTTGATAATCAATGTTATTGTTTTTTTAACAAAAATACCAGCAATACTCAAATACAGCATATTACAGCACTGGTAGGATATCTCTCTCTCACATCTCTGGGGGAGGGTGAATTTGTTACATATGATCGTATAGAGCCCCACGTGGTGTACACAGCTTTAGTATATGGCGCATTCATTGTATTGGCCCCAGCCATTTACCCCAAACCTTATGATGTTTAGCCGGACACCCTCTGGCCTCAAACATCGGCTTCTCTTGCGCTGCGCACCAATCCACCCCCCTAAGCCACTTTGCCAAGCCTGACGACATTGGATTTATCCAGTTAGCAGCAATGTCTCGTTTGGCCACCATTATGGCAGTAGTAAGGAATTGTTTATCTGCCCGAGAGCCATCTAACCCATCCGTAATTCCCAGGAGTATATGCAGAGGATTATGTGAGACCTCCCAGCCCAGGATCTCTGTGAGCTCTGTTTCTATGGAGTTCCAATATCTTGTTATAACTGGACAGGCCCATATCATGTGGAAGAAGTCTGCTTGATCATGATCGCAGCGTGCTCATAATGCATTAGGTTTCATACCTGCGCTGTAGAGGCGCTTGGGCGTTAGGTAGGCAGCGTGTAAATAGTATAGCTGAGCCAGGCGGAGCCTGGCTGAGGTGGTGACTGTTTTGGGGCCATCAGCGCGTCTCTCCAGTCTTCTTCAAGCGGTCCTATCCACTGTTCCCATTGATTCTTTAACTGGTCTAATGTATTTGGAGTGTTGTTCGTGAGGGAGCGATAAATACGAGAGACACCCCCCTTTCCCAAGTTACCTGTCATAGTTTGCGCCTCCGGGGGACTGTATTCCGGGATCAATTCACCTTGTGGTATGTGCATTTGGAGGGCGTGACGTAGTTGCAAATATTTATAGAATTGTGAGGATGTAGGGAATGGCGGGTTTGCAAGTCTTGGAAAGTGTAGATATGGTCGCTCGCCCACACGTCTCCAAGTTGTGAGATGCCAATGAGGTCCCATGCCCGGAATCCCTCCAATCTGCTGACCTCCCGAAGCCAAGTTCCCTGCCAAAGTGGAGTATATTAGGTCAACTTATTCATCCAGTGGGTATGATGCAGGGAGGCACGCCAAGCCAGGAGAACCACCTGCGTCACAGTTGGTAAGGTTCTGGGGATAGAACTCCCATACATCATCGCCTGGATCTTGGGGAAGCCCAGGTTACCTAGCTCCACTCTGAATGCTGGGTCCGAGACCAGCCACCATTGAACCAATCATGAAGCGTAAGTAAGCGGGTTGCCAAGTAGTAGAGGTACAGATCGGTCATGCCCATGCCTCCATCAAAGGGTGGAATCCGGCATCGGGACAGAGCTAAGCGAGGTTGTCGCCCACCCCAGAGGAATTTGGTGGTCAGACTGTCGAGCTTTCTGAATCAGGTGTGCGGAAAGTGAAATGGAGTGTTTTGAATCATGTAAAGGAACCTGGGGAGTATCATCATTTTAAAAAGGGCAATTCTTCCCAGGGGATTGAGTGGTAATTTCTGCCATTTCTGGAGGTCATCCCAGGCTTTCTTCACCAGCGGGGAGACATTAAGTGACCAGGCGAGATCAGGGAGTAAGGCCACCCAAATTCCCAGATATTTAAAGGACTGCCTTCTAATAGGTATCGTGGATTGACAGTCAAAGCAGTCCCTGGACAAGTGGAGGGGGACCAGAACGGATTTACTGGGGTTTAGTTTCAGGCCAGAGACCGGTCCAAAGAGACATAGTACCTCGAGGCAGTGGGGACCGGATTGGGCCGGTTCGGCTAGAAAAATCAAGACATCATCCGCATATAAGGCGATTTTGTCTTCGTCAGAATTTGGCTATCTCCAGCCTTGAATGCGGTCATCCGAGCGTACAAGGCATGCTAGAGGCTCCATCGCCAGGGCGAACAGGAGGGGAAGCTTATTAATTACTGCCCAAGATCTTTTTGCATTACGGATAGTAAACTGTTCGAAAGCCCAGATTGATATTTAAGTTTAGCTTTCCAGACTTCTTGTTTATAAATCTTTTTAAGTTCCTTCAAATTTTCTTTATACACAGAATAGGTCTGATGAAATCTATGAACATACGCCTCCCGAACAGCTCTATTAAGCGATTTCTTTATCTTAAATAGCTTAGAGGTGAACCATATGTTCTAAGGATTCAAACGATGATAAATTTTTCTAGCCTGGCGGGCTACAAATTTCCCCACCAGGGACGTTGTAATAAAGTTCCATTTGCCAATCATATTCATATCCCCCAGCACACACTGGTCACTTTCCTTAATTAATGCTTTAGCAGCTTGTGTAATTTCCTCTTCTTTAGCTAAGTGCCATACTAACCTCTTCAGATTATATGCAGAATGGGCCATATTGGGAAGTTAGTTAAGTTTAGGGTGACATCACCAAAAAATTAAATGTTACAATCTGAGGGTTATGATCACTTTCAGGACGAGCGATTACCGTATATTCAGACATTTATGGTCTTAAGTTGTTTGATAGAAACGTATAATCAATAATTGATCCTGGTTTAGAATTTTTAAACGTGGGAGTGAACCTAGATTTTTCTTTTAACTGGCTGAACCCAGCCTCAGACATGATATCGCAACACTCTTTTGCAATTCCATCAGTCTTGCCGTTTACACCGGAAAACCGAATCAGTTGCAAATTAAAGTCACCAGAAACTATTATGCCAGCATCTGGGTGCTGGATTATTAATGTACTTAAAATATCTCGCAGGATATATAACTGCGTAGACTTATTTTTTCTGGCACTTAAATACACATTGAGTATAATTAAACTTGAATCAGTATTGTTTACCACAAGACATTGTAGCCAACCCAGATTAAAGTCCACCACATCCACTACTAAATTTAGGTCAATCACAATGTAGCACGTCAGTCCACATTTTGCACGGCCTGATTTATTAGTTCGCACTGCTGGGAGACTATATTCATTAAACCCAAGCAAAGGAGTCATATGTTCGCTCCATGTTTCTTGAAATAATAAAAATGTAAATGAATTTAAAAATAATATTGTATCAGGGTCAGACAATAGATGGTTCAGCCCATGAACATTCCAAGAGCATAATTGTATTTGCTTTACATTAGCATCCGTAGCTACGGACATTCAATTACTATCTCCGCTGGGCACTTCGCCAAAGTTGCTGGAAGCCAGGACCAGTCCTCCATTCACGCATTATTTTTAGGTATCCACTCACAGATTCGACCCCTTGTTTGGGAATTGGTAATCAGCAGGCCAGAACTGCAAGATTGATTAGCCGATGGGCCCGATGCGCCTCTAAGTACTGGGTTTGGCTTCTTACTTTCGGCTGTTATTCCACCCTTATCCGCCTTAAGGGCCAATACCTCCAGAATCGGGGGATAATGTACACTGGTCCAGATTTCAACCTTAATGCCACATTCCATAAAATACAGACTTGATCCTAAGATCTTGGTAACAATATCATTTGAGGACCAATTTGTTATAGTAGACTCTCGAAGAGTGTTTGGCTGTATTTGTTTAAACTGTACTGACACCAAATCAGTCGTTTTAATAAATGCTAATTCAGGAATGGTTGAGATTATTTTCAAAATTAGAATCCAATTGAGACTATCATGGGACCCCTGAGATTCATACAGGGGATGCATTACTAGTTTTTTTCTCCCAATTATTAGAACTATTATCCTGTCTGCAACATAGGGAGCTTAATGGACCTGGTTTACTATCTTTTGCTAAAGCGATATTTGAAAATATTTTTAGTGGTGTTCGACTCTGAGTGACAGTGGGCTCTAACATTTCTGCTGAACTTGATCGATTCAGGGTATGGACTACTTGATCTTGGGACAGGAGCCTAGTCCCCTGAGGTTTACAGTCAGACCTAGTCTCCCCTCCCTTACCAATGCCTGCCACATCTGGCTTCATTAAACCATTGGTAGTGTGAACTTCATTTTTTCTACCAATTGCAGATGCCTGAGCCTTGCACCTCAAAGGCAACAACAAAACTGTAGAAGATTCCACACCTTCTTGAGCACCATCCTGAGTTAAACATTTCTTAATAGCTTGATTAAAAATGGGATAATAGTCCTTAGCTTTAGCTGCTATGGCTACTGAAACGACTGACCTCCTAGCCTTATTCCGAGCTTTCCGCAACCTTTTACTTGCCCTTTTGGATAATGGGGGACAATCACTAAGACTATCCCCGGAGCTTCAACATGGGGATTTAGCAATCACTGTTGACTTGACTTTCTTGATTCTGTGGGGAACATGACCTTCATCTATTTGTGCATCTGAACCCAGACTGACCTCTGCTTCCCAACCAACCTCCTCTGGAGTCCTAGAGTTATCACAACAAACAGTTACCTGGAGTTGTTGCTGCTTCATGTTTACACTGGATACACTAACTCCCACTTTCTTATTACAGAGTGAAGTTCCGTCCAAGACTGGATTCCCAGCTGTTTTTTTAACTTCATCAACAAGTGAACCTACTATTTTTGGGAGATCGGACATCTTATACAAAATGTGAGAACATGTGCATCTTATTAATTGGTCATTTACCTCAGTCTGGGCCTTAACCACCAAATCTGTCAAGTTTTGTAATTTTGTGTCAATACCGGCCACAAAGACTGCTAAAGTATTTAAAGGTTCCACCTGAATTTCGAGCTTATTTGAATGGAAATCAAGTGCACTAGTTATAACATTCATTGTATTTAACAGACTTTTCCACAAACCAATATTATCCGCACTTTTATATATTGTAGGGCGCTCATCGGGAGTAGGTGAAACATATTTGTCTAGGAACGAGAGATCAGCAGGGTTCAGTCAGTTATCAACTTGACCTATGATCGGATCAGCAGGGTTCAGCGAGTTATCAGCTTGACCCAAGATCTGTACACCATGTTGACTATTTGTGGTTTCACTTTTTACAGGAATTAAAATTGTATGATCATCTAATATCTGATCGTCACCACATGCCCCTGGGCCAAATAGACTTAAGATACTCTTATTATTTGTTATTTCCAATACAGGCAATCCTAGACTCTCACATATCTTCTCAGCCCCAAATGTGGGCAACCGAGGTATCAAAAGACTTTGAGACACTTGGTTCACCTACATATCCCCCATACAGATAACAGAAGCATCACTATCATTTGAGGGCTTATTACAGATAGATATGTCCCAAAGAGTGTCCTCCGCCTGGCGTACACTGTTTGTTCCAGGCTGCGTCTTTATTTGGGTAGACATCACATTTACATGCTCGATAGTAGGAACAGTATGAACTTGGGCTTTAACTACCATTTCATAAGGTGATTTTTCTGCCATAGGTGCATTTGAGTTTAATTGCGTAGGACCGGATGACTGTTTTTCACTATCTCACAGCTCCTCCCTGTGAGATACTGCGTCCTCAAGAACTGCCTGGGCTTTAGGTAAACACATCTTATTCAAAGTTTGCGATGTTGGAGGCAAGTTGACCTCACAGTTACCTTCACTTTGGGCACCACCTTTTTGTTTGAAGAAGTCCTTAATACTTGGCTGGGAAAAGTGGGCCCCCTGCCCCCCCCCCCCCTCCCAAAATCCCCGGTGTCTAGTGGCTTCTGGGCCTAAAAACATAAGGCCTATCTGCCTCTACGGGGGGCAGAAACGGTCAAAATAATCACCACAGTAATGGGCAGTGACCCTTGCCAAAGGGGCCGGTCCCAGACATTGCCAAAATTGATTAATAATAAATCCCTGGTGTCTAGTGGCTTCTGCCCCCCTTGGGGGCAGATGGACCTAAAAAACATACGGCCAATCTGCCCCCAAGGGGGCAGAAACGGCCAAAACAAATTAACCCAATAAAGGGGAGCGACCCTTGCCCAAGGGGCCGCTCCCCAACATTACCAAAGAAATCCCTGGTGTCTAGATGGGCCTAAAAACATAAGGCCAATCTGCCCCCAAGACAGGCAGAAACGGTCAAAATAATCACCCCAGTAATGGGGAGCGACACTTGCCCAAGGGGCCGCTCCCCAACATCCCCAAAAAATATTCTCTGGTGGTCTAGTGGCTACTAAAAAAACAAGCATTTGCAATGCAACAGGTCCAGCATTACTGAATGTTTGCGCTATTGGCGTTGCAACGCCAATAGGTCAAAGTTTTAGTATTGGGAGACCTATTGCATTACAAATGCTTGTTTGTTCTCCGTTTCATGGGGAAGCTGTCCTTCTCAAAAGAGCCAATATTTTTAAGTTGTTACAATTCCTTCCACCTTTGAAATCACTATCTTAACTGAAATTCAGAGTCCTTTCCTGACAAGAATGATCTCTCTTAATAGTAGAGTGACATTTTGGTCTAGGCTTGTTCCCGATATTATTTTGGGGAGTAATGACTTTTTCAGGAAGAACGAATCATGGCCCTTTAGACTGAGAATGGAAAGGCAAGTGCCAGGGATACCCACGCGCCAACCAGGGTGGCAGTTGTCACCCCTGGCTACCCCAATTTGACTTTTAGGCTTACAATTATCATTGAACATAAGGCTGGCGTTTTGAGAGTTCATAGTGTCGAACCACATTGTGAGCATTTGCTGGGCACTGATTGAAAATTAGCTTGTACGCATATATCATACTGTGACCATAGCTGCTAATATTGGCCCTGATATTCTTTCAGGCTGACCAGCGCCCATGACTTTTCTTTCTGCGAGCTAAATATAACTTTCTCTGCACTTATTTGTTCACTCTTGGAATCCGAGCCGTTTATTTGAATGACGGAGATTCATAATTTGAAAATAGTTAAGCCAGAACAACACATAAACCGGCACATTAGATCTCTGATGACTGGCGTGGGACCAGCAAAAGCCGTGAAGGGAACGGCTCTTTTTCACTGCTTCAGGCGCCGTGAGGGGAACGGCTGTTACACTCTCTAACGTGCCGTGAGGGGAACGGCCTGGTAAACTACATCCCCCAGCAGCCACAGCAGCCTTGACACCCCCCTGACGCCGCACTTGCGCCCGGAGGCGCAATAAGAGGGCCCTGCACCTCCCGCAGCGCGGACCAGCAAAAGCCGTGAAGGAACGGCTCTTTTTCACTGCTTCAGGCGCCGTGAGGGGAACGGCTGTTACACTCTCTAACGTGCCGTGAGGGGAACGGCCTGGTAAACTACATCCCCCAGCAGCCACAGCAGCCTTGACACCCCCTGACGCCGCACTTGCGCCCGGAGGCGCAGCAAGAGGGCCCTGCACCTCCCGCAGCGCGGGACCAGCAAAAGCCGTGAAGGGAACGGCTCTTTTCACTGCTTCAGGCGCCGTGAGGGGAACGGCTGTTACACTCTCTAACGTGCCGTGAGGGGAACGGCCTGGTAAACTACATCCCCAGCAGCCACATCAGCCTTGACACCCCCTGACGCCGCACTTGCGCCCGGAGGCGCAATAAGAGGGCCCTGCACCTCTCGCAGCGCGGACCAGCAAAAGCCGTGAAGGGAACGGCTCTTTTCACTGCTTCAGGCGCCGTGAGGGAACGGCTGTTACACTCTCTAACGTGCCGTGAGGGGAACGGCCTGGTAAACTACATCCCCCAGCAGCCACAGCAGCCTTGACACCCCCTGACGCCGCACTCTGCGCCCAGAGGCGCAATAAGAGGGCCCTGCACCTCCCGCAGCGCGGGACCAGCAAAAGCCGTGAAGGGAACGGCTCTTTTTCACTGCTTCAGGCGCCGTGAGGGGAACGGCTGTTACACTCTCTAACGTGCCGTGAGGGGAACGGCCTGGTAAACTACATCCCCCAGCAGCCTTGACACCCCCCTGAGGCCGCACTTGCGCCCGGAGGCACAATAAGAGGGCCCTGCACCTCCCGCAGCGCGGGACGAGCGCGGGCAAAGCCCGGGCCCGTCCTTGCCCGTCATCGACAGGAAGAGGCAGGGGCAGGGCTACCCTCCTAATATCTCGGACATCGTCCCTCAACAGGAGTTGACTGAGAGGTATCGCGGCTTCTTTAAGTTTGAGTGCTCCACTAGCCGTTTTCGGCTGTATTGCATATAACGAGGCAAAAAAAGAGAACTGGTGTCCGAGCCTTCTCTGGAGCAGCCCCTAGGATTTGGAACTCTCTTCCACCGGAATTACGCACAATCTCTTCAACGATTACTTTCAAACTGGAAGCCAAAAGATTCCTAATGAACACATTTTTACCTTAATTGTAGACAATGATCACGTGACTCGTCCACATTTTGACTGCAGCCATTGTTCACTCTTTTGTTGTTATGCTTCCTCACCGCATTTAGAAGCCTGTCTTATCTTTGCATAGCGTATTACTCCCCGTGATTCACTGGTCCGATGTGTGCGAGTATTATGTCTGTTTATCCCTACCTATGACCGATACTGGAATTAGGCCCTTCCTCACCGCAGGTTATATCTCCTCTCTAAGCCTGCTTCATACCTGGTTATTGTACTACTATCCGTGTCTCTTTTGTCTGTGAAATACTCGGTTAGGTGGTTAGAATGAAGGCGATAACCTCCGGGTGTGCTTCCATATCTGTTGTCATTATTTGAATGTTGACTTACTTTCCGTCCTTGTAAAGCGCTCTGATATCCCTCGGGATCTTGTTCGCGCTATATAAAACTTTATAAATAAATAAATTAAATAAATAAATAAGGTCCATAGTCACTTCTGCTTTGACATTTATTTGTGACTTTGAACAGTTTTTGTTCTTGCACTTCGAACTGTTTTTAAACCTACACCTAGCACATTGCACTTTAACTGTACTTTTAACATTGTACTTTTAATATTGTACCGCCATTTAAAAGTGTCAACTTATTTTTATTTTTAACCTGAGGACTATTGAAATTTGAGGTAACAAATTATATTTGTACTTTCTTTCTTGGGGCCCGATATCATTTTAGAATAAGCACTTTGCACTTTATATTTAGTGTGGGAGAGTTAGGGAACGGGTTGAGCTCATTGAGGATACTGAGCTCTAGTCGCAGTTGCAGTCGCAGTAGTCAATTAGACTATTAGTATCATGGGAAAAAGAAAGCAGACAGTGAGCCATACACCTAAAACACCAAGTAAAAACAAGAAAGCTAACATGACCTTGCTTAACTATTTAACTGGTGCAGTTGGAGATATCGAAAGACAGATAATCTCCGTGGAAGAAACACTAAATATCGATACAGTGGATCCACTATTGCTACCCATAAAGTTTAAAGATAAAAATACTATCCCAAATACTATCCCAAATGGTGTAGAGGCTACTGAGCATGCTATCCCGGGCGATACTCCTCTTGAGCATCAAAAAAATGGATGTATCCAGGTAATTACCGAGGATATTTCTTTTGGAGAATTAGAAAATGAACACTTCCCTCCCCCTAAAAAACTGTGTAAATCACCTAATGTAAGAAAATTGGATGTTGCATTTAAAGGATTACACACAGCACAACTTATTCCAAAACAAATTAGGACTCATCTAAGTAAGCCACAGGGAAAATCTCAGGGCCCCAAAAATAAATTGTATAAAGAAAGAGGTATTATTAATGCAGTACAGGTAAGCAATAAATGTGATGCAACCTCATGTGAATCGGCAAGTCTGTCCGTGGCAATTAAAGATCTAACTGAGTCCGCCACACAAGCCATTAATGTCCTTACGGGTAGATTGGATAAAATAGAAGTAGGAATTGAGAAAATTTTAACAGCACAGATTAAGGCCATTCAAGAACCTCAAAATTTATTGGGTTTGAGCACATACTCTGAGAAAGTTTCCCAAAATGTAGCCCCTCTGACACTAAAGACATCGTATAGGGCGAGAGATCAGGGTGAGAGACAAGTATTAAACCCCAATATATCTGCAATTACGAAAAATATTTCTTCTCAAAACGGAGCGATGCATACATTAAATGAGATGGGAAGGACAGAACATAAAATAGCTGAAAGTCGGCTGGGAGGGGAAAGTACAAGAATGACCCCAATAGATAGCTATGCACCAGTGGTAATGCACAGTCTGCAAACATTAAACTTGCCGCCGGCAGCTACACCTTACACAATTATTTTAGCAAATGTCCCGCCCTTGGCCGATACGGAAACCTGGCCTGCCCTAAGAAATAAAACCATACATTGGTTGGGAAACAGAACGGGTTTGACTAGTGCCCTCTTTAGGGAATTTAAGACGGTGAGGAGAATTGATTGGGTGGGAAATAATAATAAACTTTGTGAAGGTGATTGTATCGCCCTCTCATTAGGATCACCTACTTTGGTAAGAGAAATCCTAATGAGAACACAAGAGCCTAGCCATATCTATACAAATATACAAGTTCTCCCCTTGGGCTTTTTTTATCAACCTTCGTGTTCCTCAAAACCAGAAAATCATGGCCCATGTAAACAGCCCATAGATGGTCCACTTTTTAATTTAGCAACATCAAATAGATTTGGGCCACTAACAACTTTAGATGAAAATGATTGACTAATAAATGGGTTGAATTCATCGGGGAATGAAATCAATCATAGTACAGAAACCCCAGATGCATCAGTTTGGTTTAGTCCAATAGAGGCTAAGTTATTCGACGAGGAAAAAAGTAATCCTATATGTGAGGAGTTAATTGAAACAGATTATATGAGCAGATCCTCCATATTGGTGGGTAGTATGGGAGATTTTGATCCTATCTACTGCAATTCGAGGGTGAATTTAGAAATCAGCCTGTAACTGTGCTTGAAACAGTGGTCCAGGATGTAAAAGCCTGTAGAGTCCTCTTTTGGAACATTGCGGGACTAAAGAACAAAGTAAATGATACAGTTTGGCTGGATTTTATTAATAATTTTGATATAATATGTTTGCAAGAGACCTGGGCCATTGAGGAAATAATTATTAATGGTTTTAAGTCATTTCAAACGCCAGCAATCCAATCATCTAGTGGAAGATCTAAGGGTGGAGTTTGTGTATATGTTTCAAATCTGCTCGGGGCTCAAAACATTAATATGACTAGCTCTGAAATTTATTATCAAATTGTTTTAATACACTTGGATGTGAACTGTATTTTAGCTGTGATTAACTTTTATAACAATGTGGAAAATGGGCAACTGGGCGCCATATTGAAGAAGCTCAGTGAGGATGTTACTAGCTTAAAATCAGATAAAGAGACTGAAATCATTCCTATTTGGGGTGGGGATTTTAATGTTGGCTTGTGTCCTTTGGCTGAAATAGGAAAATGTGGATTAACATTGGAGGAAGATGACCCACCCATTAATTTCTCTCATACTGATAAAGGAGATCTGTTTAATGAGATTTTGTATAAGCATGATTTTGGTTTTACAAATTGCCTATGTACCCCTAAGGTGGAGTTTGGTCACACATTTATTGGCAGAGGAGCTGATTCAACAATAGATTTTATCATTATGCCAAATTGTTATGCAAGTTATGTTATAGGGTATAACATTCATCAAAACGTAATGAGCGATCACTTGGCAATAAGTGTAGATATTGCAACCCCAACAAATAAAGCAAGGAGAAATTGTAATAAAATAGCATGGGTACAAAATATAGAAATGGGAAGACAAAATGGTTATACAATCCGATGGTCAAGCCAGGACCCTGCGGAGCTAAGTAAAGAAATAATTACAAATGCGTATGTGCCAATTTCTATTTGTTTAAGTGAAAGCCCGACGCATGAAAATATTTTAAAAGCCTTTTCCTGTATAACTGAGACGGTGAGTAGCACGTTACAAGTGCAAAGTAAAGGTACCCGTAACACAAGTAAGGGATGGTTCGATAACAACTGTACAAAAAGTTATACAAATTTAAAGAATGCTCTACATAGACCAGTAAGAGATAAAGAGGAAATTAGGATCTGTAGAAAGTTGTACACCATAGCCAGAAAAAATAGGATGAGTGAACTAAAAGAAAAGGCTTGGAAGAATTTAAGTGATGCAGCATTTAGCAGGGATAGTTCACAATTTTGGTCAGCTGTGAACGCCCCATTCCTTAACAATAGACTGGATGCACCATCAATTGAGGTAGCAATAGAGGAAAAAATTTGGGTGGATTTCTTCTCAAATGTTTACTCCCTACAGAAGACCAGTGAGAGGGAAGTAGTCTGTGGGCAAAATATACGGAGGGGGAACATCAGAATTTTACACCCATTGATTTCCATATAACTTTACAGGATGTTACCTCGGCTATAAAGGCAAGTAAGAGTGGTAAGGCCCCCGGCCCCGATGGGGTACCAATTGATCTTTTTAAGTTTAATTTTGAAATGTGGGGTCCAATTTTAACACGGGTTTTACAAGCTTGTTGCGCAAGGGGATTCATAAGTACTTGGTCTGAATCAATCATCGTCCCCATTTTTAAAAAGTGGGATCGGGAAAATCCTGCATGCTACCGTCCGATATCTTTGTTAGACTCACTCATGAAGGTAGCGGGCAGGATTGTTTTAGACCGGTTGCAAACATGGGCGGAAGAAAATAGTATTTTGAGTGATGTACAGTACGGTTTTAGATCAGGTCTAGGTATTAACGAGCAGGTTCTTAATCTTAACATTTTAATTGGAAAGTACACGCAGGCAAAAAAGGGAAATTTTATTTGGCATTTGTTGACCTCACAGCTGCATTTGATTGTGTAATTCATAATAAGCTGTGGGGCGTTCTTAGAGATTTAAAGGTTGATCCTATTTTAATTCAGTTTTTAAGAGAGCTATACTCTGGCGCTACAGCAAAAGTTCGGTACGGACTTAAGGGAGAGTGTACTGTGCCGTTTAAAGTTGAAAAGGGAGTGAGGCAAGGCTGCGTTTTGGCACCACTGCTGTTCACTTTGTATACAAATGCTTTGGAACAGGAGTTGGTGGCAAACGCTGGGGATCCGCCATATGTAAATAAACGCCCGATAGTCTCCCTCCTCTATGCCGACGATGCTGTACTTATGGCACGTGCCCAGATTGGTCTTCAGAGGGCTCTTACTTTTTATACAAGTTTTATGGACAACCTTGGACTAAAAATGAATGTAAAGAAAAGCTTTATTATGACTTGTGGGAGAGGGAAACATAAGAACCGAAGTTTTCAAGCAGGGGGAAGTAGGGTGGAATCTATTAACTCCTTTTGTTACCTGGGTGTTCTCTTTGATCGTACTGGGTCTTGGGCACAAGCGATAAAGACTAGGAGCCTCCTGTTTATGAAGTCTACCGCGGCCTTAATTAAATTTACAAAAAAATTGGGGAAAAGGCCACCAGAAATTCTTTTAAAAATCTATCATGCTAAATGCGTGAGCATAGCAATTTTTGGGGCAGGTATTTGGGGCTTTTACGATTGTACATCGATCCAATATGTGGAAAACGCCTTTTAAGATTTATATTGGCAGTCCCGGCCAGTGCTCCAGTTTTTAATTGCCATAGCGAATTAGGAGTAACATATATCTCTGACCTTATTAAGGTGCAACCGGTGCTGCTCTGGCACAGAATCTGGACCTCTGCTAGCACTGGTTTAAATAGGGAAATAATAACTGATGCAATGAAATTAGATTACGCCAGCAAGATTCCCTGGTTGAAGTATGTAAGAAATTTTATGCAGGACATCGGGCGCCCAGAGTTTTACTCCCTACCTGAAAATATGAATTGTATTAACCGGAAGGATTTAAAAAAATTGTATGACCCACCTGGAAGAAAATAGGTTAACTCTGGAAATGAATAAACCTACGGTGGTTGAACATCAATTAATTATTATAACATAATATTCAACCATACTTGACCTGTACATTGGGGGATATGATAGGTATATGCTAACGCGTTTTAGATTTGGGACTTTCCACCGTTTGATTAGCCATCCAGATATTAACAATTGGTCAAGGGAACTCTGTCGATGTCCCTGTGATAATATTTCATCACAAACGACTATTCACGCTATCCTATTCTGCAAATTTTATAAGGATGAAAGGCGAAGATGGGTACTACCGTTATTAAAACAGGGGGATGGAGACAATGTCGCCCTGCTCTTTTGTATTTGCAGATGTTGGGAAATTATTATTGTATAGGATCTATGGTAGGTTTTCTGAAAAGTGTATATAGAGCTAGAAAATCTCTAAATATTTGAATGCCAGATGTAAAATTTATGAGAGAAACATAGTTATGTGATGATGTACAGTATAATACATTTTTATTCCCTGGATGTAAAAAATAGTTACCGTTAAATGAATTTTATTTATGAAATTTTATTTAGCTAACGTGTCTTAAATGTAATTTTTATGATGTGTGATGACATGTTTTAACTGCCTGCTTTTATGATTTTAATGTTTAAAATCGAATAAAGCTCGTTTTGATTTGATTTGACTGGCGTGGGGGTCACATATCCCACTGTAACACACACTGTACACACAGGTAATAAAACATTTAGGATTGCCTCGGTAAGTATCTCGATCTATTTCCGTGATTCAACTACCATACCAGACACATCCTGTTTGACTTGGCCCTTTTTGCAGGGTCATCCCTAAACGTTTTGCCTTTCTCCTAGCCTTTTTTCTGACATGGTGTTGGTGGTTTTAGGACTCTGGGCACTTTAGCACTGCTGTCCAGTGTAAAGTGCGTGTGCTCTCTGTGTTAAATATGGTAAGATTGGTCTACACCTGTTTGGCCTATTTAATTTACCTGTCAGTCCCTTGTAAAGTGGTATCTCATATACCCAGGGCTGGTAAATTAAATGCTACTGGTGTGCTTGCAGCACTGATTGCGCCACCCACCAAAGTAGCCTTTCAAACCTATCTCAGGCCTCTACCATTGCAGGGCCTGTGCGTGCAGTGTTACTGCCGCCGTGAAGTGGCACCTAAAGTGGGTGCCAGGTCTGTGACCCCCCTTTTACTGCATGTCAGTCACCCCTAAGGTAGGCCCTAGCTAGCCCTATGGGCAGGGTGCATTGTAGGTAAAAGATAGGACATGTACCTTAAGTGTGACATGTTCTGGTAGTGACAAAGAGCCATTTTGGTTTCTCACTACTGTGGGGCTGCCCTCCCATAGGAATACCTTGGGGATTCCCTGATAAGTGTTTCAGTGGTAATTCCGGATATGAGAGGAGCAGCGTGGTCAAGTTTGGTATATTTGTAATAGTGATAACAAATGCTACGCAATGGTGTGCGCAGATTTATTATAACTATTTTAGAAATGCCGCTTTTAGAAGTTGGCATTTCTGTGTGCTATGTGTCTGTCTGCCCGATGTGAATTGCATGTCTGGCTTTTGAGTGACAGGGGCTGGTGAGGTGTGTGTGGCTCCAGGAGGGGCAGGGTGAGTCAGCGCTAGGCTGAATAGGGCAACTGCATTTGGAGTAGTGGGAGGAGTAGTCCCCTGACCATGAATGGGATTGTGCCTGCCTGGGTGAATGCTCGCTCCGCCCCCCTGTGGTGTGTCTGATGACAGAGCCCCAACCGGACAAAGGAGGGTGGGAGCCCTGTAAGCAAAGTGCTCCACACTCCCCAGAACCAGTTGCAACTGGTTTCCCCAGCCCTGTGCCAGGGCAGAACAAAGAGAATATTGATATAAATATAGGGGCTGTGACCCCATGAATGTGTGCTGTTCCTGTGACTTGGGGGGCCTGTTGCTGCTGCTGGGCTCCAGTAGGAACCACCACGAGGGACTGCTTCCCTGCTGGAGGGCCCTGTGTGCTGGCCTGCCTGGGCCCAGCTTTGCCCCCTTGAACTGTGCAGGACTTAGCGCCTCGTGAGCGCTTTATCTTATTTCAGGAACAGCGTGTTCCTGCAGCGCAAGGCTGCGACGTGTCTGGAGGAAACCCCCGGTGTGGGGATTCCCTTGTGTGCTCTGGAAGGAGTGGGAGCCTACCCTGCTTTTGCGCTACTTTTTAGGCGGGAGCCCACCCCGCACTGATACTGCTCTGAGCGGGAGCCCACCCCGCATTTGGGATCCTTAAGAAGCAGGAGCCCAACCCGCAGTTGAGAGGAGCCGCCGAGATCGGCGAAGAGCAGTGGAAGCCAGGCGCCCGTGCCTGACTGTGGGCGGGGCTTGCGGCGAAGTGAGGACCGCCTGCAGGAGCCCTGGGGCCGTAGAAGTGCATGGTGGGCACTTCCCCGATGATCGCTAGGAGCCCGAGTAGGGGGCTCCAACCTGGTGCAGCAGGCGCCGTCGCGCCGTGAGGAGAGCCACAAGGGAGACTGGAAGTCAAGCAAAGCCCGCCTGACGGTGAGCGGAGCTTCCCTCCGGGAAAGGAAGCCAGGCAGGAGCTGTGCCTGGCTGTAGGCGGAGTCTCAGGTGGAAGACTTGCGCCGTAGAAGCCATCCGGAGCCTCGCGGGCTCCCTGTCAAGTCCCGGGTCCCAGGAAGGGGTCCGGGTAAAGCAGAGAGAGGCTCCCGGGAGCAGGGACTCGATGAGGCACATTGTCGGTGCCGGTCCCAGATCAGAAGGAGTACCGCGAGAGCCGGGTGAGTGGGGCTTCATGTTGGCGCAGTGTTGGTGCCAAACAAGGGCACAGAGAGGAGCCAGGTGAACGGGGCTCCAGAGGCACTGCAAGTGCCAGCGTATCATCACAGCTGCGCCGCTGTAGCGGACAGCTGCAACGTTTGGGCACTTTTGGTCTTCAGAGTCCCAGAGGGGCTCACGAGGCACAGTGAGTGCCAACGCTTGTTTCCCACAGCTGTACCGCGAGCAGCTGCAACGAAGGGGCCATTTCTTCTAGGTGAGAAAGGGGTGAGTGCACCTCATGCACCAGCGCATTTGCGCACTTTGTGTTTGCTGCTGAGGCAGCCAGGGGGCCCTTTGAGAGGTCCCCCTTAGCGCCCTGACTTTCTGGACATAGGGCATTGGGGGCCCCAGCGAAAGGCCAGTTGGCCTGGGGGTCAGTTGAGTGATGGTGAAAGGGCGCAAGGCCCTAAGGTGATGTGAGCACCTTGTAGTAGTGTTACTGTGGTGCACTACTGAGTTCCTGCATAATATGTTTATGCCCAATGTGATTTAGGCGTAATATGGTTTAGGCCTAATGAGATGCATAATGTGTTTTATGTCTAATGTGATAATGCTGAGGTCATTATTGTACCAGTAGTTACTGGTTGCTTTACATTTTGCTACTTGTGCTTTTCTAATGGTTCTGACCGTGGCCCGATCCTGTATATAATCCCCTGTAAAATATTGCCAGTGGGCACAGTGTAACTGTGTGATTATGTTTCTAATGTGTTTATGATAATACAAAGGCTATTTTGTATATAACCTTGTGTGGAGTTTCTTTTGTAGTGTGCCTAGTGTGTTGCTGGTGTGTGTGTGTGTGTTGTGCAAACGCTTTACACATTGCCTCTGGGATAAGCCTGACTGCTCGTGCCAAGCTACCAAGGGGGTGAGCAGGGGTTATCTTCAGTGTGTAACTCCCTTGCCCTGACTAGAGTGGTGGTTTCTGCCTGGCTTTGGCGCAAGCTTTAGCCAACCAGAAATCCCATTTCTAACACATCCCAAGAAAATTTTCAAAAAAATGCGCCTTAACTATTAATTGTTTTGTGCATTGTGGTTTTGTTTAATCCCAAGCATCCTGAAAAGGCGTTCTATTTTTCCTGCTTATTTTCCACTGCAGTAAGATGCTTAACGATCACTGCTACTCAAAGCGCGGCAAAAGAAACTTCTGAATACAAAAGCGCTACATATGTATGTAACTTAATAGATCCATACATTCATTGATTTATGCATTCATGTATATGTAAATGAACACACAACTTTGAAGAGTGTGCTTGGCATGGCAGAAAAGAACAGTGTTCGGATCCTCCAGGGCCTGCCTCAAGGCACGGCTAGTTCTTGGAAGGGTGATTGGTGAAAGTGCTGCCTCCTGCACAGACTTTGATGAATGGTGGGATGGGTTTTGGTTGGCACTGATGGAAACCTGCTATATTGTTCTGCCTATTGAGGGTGTAGGAGACAGGGGCGCCCCACCCATTTTCATAGCTCCGTTTCCTTCCTGTAGCTAGGGAGGGAAATGTGAACTAAACAATTGACTGAGTGGAAATGGTGACACGTTGATTTATTCACCTCCAGCCTGGCCAGGCAGCAGCTTTAGAGAACGTGCACTGCATCAAAAACAAAAATCGGCAAGGTTATGCTGCTTCACTAACTCTAAACCCGGTCTACACTGCAGGACTCACTGCAAACTAAACTACAACTGTGCCCACTACAGGACTAGTTCGCACAAATTTACACTGCCCTCAGTACAAGACTCAGTACAGTTTTGTTTTACTTTGCCTCACTACGAGACTCTGAACATGCGCACGCCGCCATCACTACAATACTATATACAGGTTTAAACTGCCTCACTGAAAGACTCTAAACTCTGTCTACACTACAGGAGTCAGTGAACTAAACTACAACTGTGCTTGCTGCAAGACTCTGCACATGCTCACACTGCCCTCACTAGAAGACTGCACACATTTACACTGCCCTCAGTAAAAGACTCTACAGTTTTACTTTTCCTCACTGCGAGACTCTGAACACGCTCACGCTCCCATTCCTACAAGACTCTGCACAGGTTTACACTGCCTCCATACAAGATCCTGCTCGCGTTCACACCGTCCTCACTGCAAGAGTCTGCACATGCTTATACTGCTAACACTACAAGATTCCGGACAAGCTCACACTGCCCTCACTACCAGACTCTGCACAAATTTAGAATGACTTCACTGAAAGACTCTATACACGCTCACCCTGCCCTCACTGCAGGTCTCACTACAGTAATATTCTCTCTTCTCTTTAGAGTGATCTTTGCACAAGCTAACACGTCGGGACGGCCGTCTAAAGTAAACAACGAGCGCGGCCGTCCGTGAGGCAAGAGTTGGTCGGCGTAACACCACAGACCCCTTGCTTACATGTGGAGCTTGAATCCATGCAAGCTGAGCGCTCCAGCCGCTCTGCGAGACTGGAGGAGGAAAGGGATAGGCCAAGGATGAACGGAATCCAGAGTTTGAGAGAGAGCAGAGACAGTTACTGGGCGGTTGCCTAAAGTAAACGAGCGCGGCGTCTGTGTTGAAAGAGTCTGCACAGGGCAAATGAAACAGAAAAAACAAAAACGCTAACGCTTCTCAATCAAATGCAGCCCAAAAAAAAAAAGCTGTGAAATAGGAGCACTTACGAAACGTGCAAGACCCATGCAGCTGGGAACAGCGACGCGGGAGGGAACCAAGCTGCCTCCTCCATACAGGAGGAGGGGCCATCATACGCTGTACTGTGTGGTGGCCAAACAGAATTGTCTCAGAGTGAAATCGGCGGGAAGAGAGCTAAACTCACAAAGGAGGGACTTTAACAGAAATGCACCAATAGCAAGCCAGCATTTCTGAGTGCCACAGATAACAACCAAAGGCAATTGGTGGGTGCGCCAAAGCCCATAGAAGAGGATACAACAGGTCTTGCAGACAGCACAAGCGCTGTAGAGGCTCGACCTAAAAAAAGGAAAATGATCTGCCCCCGTGGGGGGGGGCAGAAACGGACAAGAGAAAAGCACAAAATGCCCCCCAAAGGGGAGCAACCCTTTCCCAAAGGGCAGCTCCCCGAAACGATGAAATTGATTTATTTAAAAAAAAAAAAAATCCCTGATGTCTAGTGGTCCTCCCTGCTGCAAAGAGATATCAGAGGAAAGGAAGACCCTTTCCTTTCCCCCCCTATGCCTCCGTTTTAAAAAAAAACCCTCCCAGAGGAGAAACTTACCTCTTTCTCCTGGAGACGCTGGAAGCAAATGGCTTCCAGCGTGTCCGACTTTATCTAATGACGTCGGCGCGCGCGGTGCGCGCTGATGTCATTAGATGACGTGGAGGGGGTGCGGGGGCAGCATAAGGGCTTCCACTGCCTTCCCTGGTAGGGGCAACCTAAAGGGCGGCCTACGGGAGGAGCATCAGCGCTCCCCCAGTAGGTAGGTGCTAGGACGGCCGGGAGCGGTCTGACTGTGTCGTGGGATGGCTCCTGGCCGTCCCACGCATGGAAGGGGTTAAGGACTTGGAGGCGAGGATTATGCTATACTTTCTTCACTTTTATTCAATAGCAGCCAGATTTTTTTTAGCACTTCTTCGACAAACTACCATTCCCATGAAGCTCTGGCAATGGAGAAAAAACATCAACATCCAATGGGAGAACAGCTTCCCTGTAACCACCAATCAGTTCTGTATAATCCACAATATAGTCCATCAACTGTGTTCTCTCTTCCTCTTTCGTCGCGCAAGTCACACCTATGCTCCATCTTCATGGGTCCGGTCTACTGGTATCCGCCCCTACAAAACAAGGGTAACTTTAATGCCAGGAAAAAAAACATAAATTAAGCCCTGCAAAGGAAACAAGTAGCATTGGTATCCAAGGCACACAATACAGCAATGAAAATGCAACGATATAAACAATCCATGTCAAACAATATACAGTTGTAATACAGGAAAAACAATATTTACTAGTGAATGGGCGGGTCACCGAGATATATCTGATTGGGTGGGATAATCCTCGCCTCAGAGTCCTTAATAGAATTGAAACTTTCAATTATGATAGCTAGGACATTTTTCATTCTATGTCAGGACTGGAGGCAAGGAATATGCTAGTTTAAAGCTTGCTCATGCCCAAATGAGCCATGTCCAAGACTGGTTTGAAATAAAACCTTTTACAGGTAGAATCTGAAGACCAGTCGGCTGCATTCATGATATCCTCCAGTCTGGTGCCCAAAGCAAAAGCCTTCGAAGCCATAGCACTGCATGCCGAATGTGCAGCAAAACAGGAGAGATAAACGCCATCCTCCTGCACTACCCAGCTTACCCACCGGGCTATGGTAGGATAAGAAACCGCCCTATGCGGTTTCCACAAGGCGATGAGGAGCTGTCGTTCCCCCGGGGAACAAAACTCTTCTGACATCTCCTCATATGCCTTAAGGCATTGCACCACACAAAGCTTTGGAAAGTCCGGAAATGCTGGGTAAGTGATGACCCTGGTATTACACTTTGTTCGTCTACACACCGTGAAAGAAACTCCAGACGGAGAAAAGGTTCTGCCCGAAATATCCAGGGCCCGGACATCCGAAACCCTTCGGCAGGAAGCCAGGCAAAGCAACATTGCAAGTTTTGCGGACAGCTCCTTCCTGGACAAGTACTGGTTTGGTTGCCAAGACACAAACAGGTTCAACACCTGGTTGACCTCCCAAAGAGCAGACTACCGAGGCTCGGGGGCAGCGAAAGCCTGATCCCCTGAGAAGAAGACATACAAAAGGATGTTCTCCCCTCCACTGGCCCATGACCAGTTGATGGCTGAACGAAAAGTAATAATGGTCCGATAAGTTAAGCCATCTGTCGCTAGCCCGGCTAGGAAATTGAGAACGTGTACTACTTCAGCGACCACAGGATTGATATCCCGTTGCAGACACCAACGGGACCATTAGCCCCACGCTGAAGCATACCACTTATTGGTACTGCTGGCCCATGCCTTTCGTAAGAAGCTTTCAGCTTGGCCCGGGATCAACCATCGTCTCCAGAAATCCACCACGCCATGAGAGCCAGCGATCCGTCAAGCAGCAGGTCCAGACTAAAAAGAAGAGCTGGAAACAGGGGGAGTCGGATTGGAGAATCCTAAGAAAGTTCCAGAAGAACTGGAAACCACACTTGGGACTTCCAAATTGGAGTGACCAGAACCAAAATCGGCTTGTTGGCGATGGACCTGGGCTGAACCCCTGGTGATAATCGCAAAGGGGAGAAAGACGTACCCTATTTCCCTGCTCCAATCCTATAGAAATGAGTCTGTGGCAGCCGCCAACGGATCTGGCCTCCAGCTGAAAAACCTGGGCAACTGGTGATCCAATCTGGAGGCACAGAGATCCACAGAGAACGGACCCCATTGGCCGCTCAGGCTCGAGAAGACCCCCGGGTGCAGTTTCCAGAGACTGGAATCCTTGAAGTGGCAGGACTGGAAATCCGCCACCTGATTCGCCCTCACTGGGCAGGTACTCTGCTGTGACCGGAATCTGATGGTCCAGGCAGAACTGCCAAAACTGGGTTGCCAGGTCGGAGAGAATTTTGGATTTAGTGCCCCCCAGATGGTTGATATAGCAGACTGCGGATACGTTGTCCGGAGGACGCATGACTGGATCGAATCCTTGGTCCAGCAATGGACCGCAAAGGACCTGGCCAACAGTTCCAGACAGCGGATATGTAACCTCTATTCGTCTGGTGACCACAATCCTCCAGTGGAGAAATCTCCACAGCGAGCGCCCTAGCCTGACCTGCTCGCATCTGACTCTATGACAAGGTCTGGGGTGGAGCCGAAGATCGTCCTGCCATTCCACGCATCCATATCTGTCAACCACCAATGAATCTTGTTGCGAGCCTCATCTGTTAGGGCGACCATTTGAGAGTAAGTGAGGCCCTTGCGCAAATGGGCGGCCTTCAGGCGCTGCAGGTCGCGGTAGTGGAGAGGCCTGGGAAAGATGACCTGAATAGATGAGGATAGGAGACCCACCAGACGAGCGATCTTCCGAAGGGAGACCCGCCACCTGGCTAAGGTACGCCGTAACTGGTGACGAATCTTCGTCATCTTCCGAGATGGGAGACTGGTAGTGGCAGAGACTGTGTCTATGGAGAAGCCCAGAAACACTGCTGTCTGAGAGGGGGTCAGCAACAACTTGTTCTTGTTTATGATGAACCCCAGGCCCTGCAAAAGATTGACCGCCAACTGGTGTGGAGAGACAGCTTCCGGGGGCATTGACCTAGCAGGAGCATATCGTCTAGATACACAATAAGGCGAACTCCCTGCGCTCTAAGGTGCTCCACGACTGGTTTGAGAACCTTGGTGACGCACCAAGGGGCGGAGGAGAGCCCGAACGGCAGAGTGGTAAACTCGAAGGTTTGATGGCGCCAAAAGAATTGCAGGAAACTCCTGTGTGGCGGTAATATTGGCATCGCAAGATATGCGTCCTTGAAGTGGAGGCGGGCCAGCCAGTCCCCAGGGGCGCAAAACATCGCAAAGGAGATGGATCCCCTCCATTTTTGAAGTGGCGATATACCAGCCACTCATTGAACTCCCAAAGATTTATGACCGGTTTCTGGCCCCAGTCAGTCTTGTCGACCAGGAAAATATTGCTGATGAACCCATGCAGGGAACTGTGTGGGCGACAGCCCCTTTGGAGAGAAGGGCCATAACCTCTGCGTCCACCAACCCAGCTTGGTATTCTGAAAACTGAATGGCTCATGGTCGGAAAGCTTGTCTAGGGAGCAGTAGAGTTCTATGTGGAATCCCTGGATCATTTTTGGCACCCATGCATCCCCTAAAATGGCCTTCCAAGCCTGGGAAAAAATTGCCAGTCAGCCCCCTACCCTTAGAAGGGAAGAAAGGAGAACACTCACCGGAAGCAGCGGCCACTGGAGCTCCTCTGCCACCTCTGCCTCTGAAGCGCCTTCCTGTGGTCAGGTAGAAATTGGCGAAGCAGCCTTGGTCTTGCTATTGGCCTTGCCGGGAGCTTTGCCCTTTGGAGGTGTATTGTGCAGGGGCACAGCGGGACGAGCGTCCCCTGCCTCGTCCGGACCCCTGGAAAACACAGGAGTGAAAAACCCTCTTGATGGACGACAGGGCCTTGTCTAGGGAGGTGAAGGTATTTACACATTTTCCCAGCTCTTTAATAAAGGGCTCCCCAAAAAGGCACCCCAGCGCAACCGCCCCTGCCTCGGAGTCGGATAAATACCCCATCTTGGGGTCAACCTTGATTAACAAAGAGTGACAGCGCTCTGTTGACAAGGCGCAATTAGCATTGCCTAGAAAGATGATGGCATGTTGCACCCAGCGAGACAGAACGTTAGGGGAAATCAAGGAACCTGAGGACTTGGCTGAGGACGCTATGTCCAGTATTTTTGTCAAAGGGCCGAGGACATCCAGGAGTTTGTCCTGGCACGAGCACCAGGACCTGTCTATCCCCTTTTTCAGGATCCTTTATAAATTTCTTGATGAAGGTAGTCATACGGGGATCAAGTTCAGGGGTAAGTGCCACCTTCCCTTATTATTAGTTAGCATTCCTAGAGCGAGTAGCTACCCAGAGGCATCCAAGCGCTAGCGGCATAGCAGTGAGAGGGGTGGCTTTACAAACTGAGATTTTGAAATAGCCACGTTTTCAGGTGATTTCAGAAGGTGAGAAGGTGGGTCTCTGAACATAGCTGCAAGGAAAGTGTGTTCCATAGCCTGGCTGTACTATACGAGAAGGAGCTGCCCCCCCTTCCAGTGAGGGGCTGCATAACTTGCGACCTTATCCGAAGGGGCCCATTCGGAAGAGTGCAGGTGAATTATGTCATCCAGGACCAACATATCCGATGTAGGGTCAGTACTAGCTGGCGGGGTTTATCTCGGGTCGGGGGGGGGGGGGATGTGGGGGGGCTGTGAAGGAGCCAGTGTCTTGACGCACCCGGTTCTTCATCAGGGCCCCCGTGGTGATCGTCCCCTTGATGGCCCGTGGACGGGCCAGGGGGTGGATCAGTGAACAGGCCTGCGGGGTCCCAGGGAGTAGAAGGAGGGGCTGTAGATTGTGCTAAAAATGCCCCCTTTAATCTGTCAAAGGTGTCACAGTCCACCCCAGCCTCTTGGCGTTTAGCCAGTACCTCATCCTGCAGGGGGGGGGACTGGGGATCCCTGGGAGGATCTGGGTTCTGCGGGGGGCTGAAGAGCTCCAGCTATTTTCGCGCACTCACGTGCAATCTTTTGCGAAAGGCGATCTTCCAAAGGATCCATAGCCTCAGATACTGCCCTGCAAATGGATGCATCTACTGCATCATAAAAATCATCATCCCAAGGGAGAAACCCTGAGGGGTCCGATTCCCCTTGATATACATCTCCCAGCCCATTATCAGCACCGCAGGACTTGCAGCGTGACCACTGATGCTTGAGGGAAACAGGCGCCTACTGAGATGCATGTGAACCAGAGGAATTCCCTAAGGCACACAGCGCAGTCAGAAGGGCTGGGGGAGAACCAGCTCTGTAAGGAGCTTGAAGGGACTCAAGAAGAGCAGGCAAAGCGCTGCCAATGTGGGGCTGGGGTTACAGTCAAGGTTATGGGTGGGCGAGCCCACACTTTAAATGGCTCTATGCCCGAGGACCCAACACCCCTGCTGCTGGTAACTGATAATGGGGGAGTGTCCACCTAGGAGCATGTTCTCTTGGGCCAGCTTCACTGCCCAAATGGTAAATACAGACCCGGGGCGCCTGGGAGTATTGTTTACAGGACCCTGTGCTGCAGGGCGTCTGAAAACAACCTATTTGAAAAAGCCTTAACGGGCTATGCAGACCCCGCAGAGGGGGCGTCACTCTCCAGGTGTAAGGCTCCTCTGTAACAGCTCCGCTCCCGCTGTGAGGAGGATCCGGAGCTGGTCCGGTGCCTAACACGAGCGCCCTCTAGTGGTGGGAGGACCCCACCGCAGGTCGGAGATGCACCGAGGTGGAACGATCACGAAGGGGAGCAAGCACTCCCGCGATCCTGAAAGGAAACAATGACAAATTAGACAAATACAGAAATCCAAAATAAACGCACCGTAAATAACAATATGGTACACTAGAAACGATAAGTAGAAACTATCATTGGTACAGTCAAAAAAAGCAGACAATAAAGAGGCACTTAACTCATGGCTGCGAGCAGCGGAGGAAGAGACAACACAGTTGATGGACTATATTGTGGACTATACAGACCCGATTGGTGGTTACAGGGGAGCTGTTCTCCCATTGGATGTTGATGTTTTTCTCCATTCCTAGAGCTTAATGGGAATGTTAGTTTGTTGAACAAGTGTTAAAAAAATCTGGCTGCTATTGAATAAAAGTGAAGAAAGTATAGAATAATCCTCGCCTCCGGTCCGGACATAGAATTGCATTCCTCCATCATATTGAGTTCTTTTGTAATGCTGTCACATTTGTGGATCCAGCGACACTCAGCGTGATTTAACATGGCCCGAGTATCTCCTCCATGAGGAAGTCTGTTAATCCTTTCAATGATTTGCCATTTGATGTCATTCGCAAAATGACTGAATTCCAAAAAATGAGAAACGAGTGGGGCAGAAATGATTTTACAGCAAATTCTGCTTTTATGCGGAGATAGATATGACTTGATCTTCTGTGTAGTTTGACTAACATAAATCAAATTACACGGACACCAGATGGCATATACAACATTTTGTGAATTACAATTGGTGTGATCTTTCAAATTATATAATGTTAAAGTGAATAAACTGTTTGGTGTTATTAGTCGAACCACACATTTTACAGTTCCCACATTTGAAATGGCCCACAATTTTATTCTGGCCCCACAATGATGCTAGATCTGATGGTACTATTTAGAAATATCTGATGGACCAAATTATCTCTAAGGTCCTACCCTTTCTTAAAGGAGAACAGGGGTAAGTCCTCGGAGATTCCAATCGATCAAATCAAAGGCCAGTGTTTCTTCATAATCCTGGTAATAGCATTAATCTGTGTACAAAAGGTGGTGACACATACAATTTTATCCATATTTTTCTTAGCCTTGGAGGTCAACAAAAATTCCCTATGGTAATACCAACCGCGTTTGAGTGAGCACTTAATAGGGTAGCCACGAGCCTCTAATTGTTATGTCAAAATGTTAGCTTCACGGAAATAGTCATCTTTGAATTTTTGATTTTGGTTTCTGTTTCTTGCCTTATCACTTATAATAACTAAGGTGCCCTGTAGATTTCTTTCAGATTCTTAGGCTTTGCTCATAAAACTTTTTTGTCCTGATAATGACCCTTTGACTTTCAGGGCTCTAAATGCCATCGACACTTTTGGCACTTGGGAAGGGATTATATCCACAATCTTCTATTTTCATTTATGGACTATTCTACGAAATCATGGTCCCTTTGCCACTGTTTATTTGTAAAACACTATGTACTATCTAAAGTATGTTGAGCATCAAGAACGTACGTATTTCATTGTTTATGGTGTGTTTGTTCTGTGTGAAATCTGCTTACAATAAGAATTCACTATATTTTGTCATCTGTGTGTGGGTGCCTCACTTTATTTTTGTGATATTTTTAATATTCATTGACTATGAAAGTTATTTTTTTCTTGGAACCGTTGTAATCAGGGCCTTAGTTTTCAGCTTACTCTAATACACACATTTTGAATACTTTCACACCTCACTTGCTCTCTCTCACATACTAACTTACTCACTCGTCCTGCCTCATTTACTCTTTTTTTTTTACGGAGTTTTATATAGCGCGAACTTGACCCGAAGGTATCGGGTAAGCGCTTTACATAGCACCAGTTGCGTTACATGAGGACACATTCATTTTTGGTGGGCACGGGGAGATTAAGTGATTTGCCCAGAATCACAGGATGTTCAGCATCATTGCCGAGACTCGAACCCAGTTCCCCAGATTCGAGGTGGACCGCCCTAGTCATTAGGCCAACTCCTCTCCACTCTCCTCTTAAGAGATGAAGCAAGCATGTAAATGGGCTGGCGAAATTGGCATTTTAAGTATGTGTAGGACAGTGACATGACCCATGTTAGGCTTTTTTATTACTTTGTTTTATTCAACTGCATTGTAAAATAAGTCACTATGGTGCTGTAGAGGCAGAATGAGAAAACAGGGGTGCTGCAGATGCTGACAGGAGGTATTTTTAAAGGAGGTCTGGCCAGTCAAATTTCACCTAACATCAAAACCTTTAAGCAGTGTTTAACCTCCAGTTATATCTATTATTTACTGGGCGGTGGAGGAGAGGGGCAATGGGATCAGTCAAGGCGCAAAGTGACTTACAAAGTAAAATTAGCAGAGCAGTGCTTATGAATCACTGCATGGAAGGCTCTAACAGCACAGGGCAATTTATGGAAATCAGAGTGCCCCACAATAGCACTCCAGATATCTGCAGGGAGCAAGTAGTAAAATATCCAACAAATGTGCTTTCACTTGGTTGCAATACATTTTATGTGCTTCTGTTTATAATGTGGGCCCTTTTCAACTACTGCTCTCTTCACAGCTCATAAAGAGCTGCAGCAGGAGGGCCCTTTGTAATGCATGCACCCACTTGCCCCCTGCGAGGGGAAAATTACAGTATGCACGGTCACCCAGCCGCCAACCTTAGAGGAAACATAGGCTGGAAATTAGTTTACCACACGCCATCATGATTAGTATTGGATCATACGTAACCTTATATTGAGTGGCTGCAGATGCTTGGGATTCCAACGGGGGGAGAGGGGAGTGTCAGCCAGCCTTTGACAAGTAGCAAACATATGTACCCTGTTGTTTATGGTGGAGTTGCATCTTGGGGGTAGTAGCTTGAGCCGAAATCCCATTTGTTTTGCTTAGCTGGGGTAATATAGAAATTAAAACAGGTTACGAGAATGTTGTAACTTACATCTAACAATATTAATTGCTCTGATGCTCATTTTAATGGAGCCCACCAATGTATTAGGAGAAATATCAGATCTAAGTCTTCGCGACGATCTTACAGCTCAATCTCAAAGATAATCCAGCTCCTGTTTTAAAAGAGGGTATAAAAATGCGCTATTCTATTTGTTTTGCAATAAAGCCTGGGAGATTTGGAATAGTAAATTAAATGGGGTATCTAGGTTAAGAGGATAAACATGCCCTTAGTTGTAGACATCTAAACAATTCACAGGTAGTTATTTAAAATGTGTAGCAGATTTGCTGAAATGATTTGAATAACCCCTGGGAGTATAGCTGGTGTACGAAAGTGACTTAGAGCCACAGAGAACACTTTGGTAGATCAATCTGATTGGCAATCAGTTGTTGCAGTATAGAATAACCATATGAAGAGTTTGTGCTTTTGAAAAGTTTGAGCCAGATCTGGCCTAAATCCTGTAGTGATTAAAATTGATCGTGTTTGTGGTGGTATTGAATGTACGAGAATCTGAACAAAAGACATTTCAGTGGTTATCCCGGACCACCTGGATAAATACGTTCTCCGGGTTGCCGACATGTCAGTCCAATAAAACATGGACCATACACAGCCAAGCAGGAATGCTGCAAGTTGAGTAGACCCCAGCCACCTCTATTTATGAGCAAATAAAGAAACTTGATTGCTCACCAAGGTTTACGATGAGCTCAAATAAATGACATTAGCAAGCCTTTTAGTTGCTTGAAAAATGAAGCTGACAAATAGACTGGAATGGTTCTAACCAAATACAATAGTGGGGAGGATGATCATATTAATGATGTTAGCTTGTCCCATCATAGAGATAGGAAGCCCTTCCTAATTGGCAAGGAGTCTGAAGATTTCCCAATAAACTGGTCTATGATTAGCAGAAAACAGTTCTGCGTAGGACCGGGTGAGCCAGACTCCCAAAGTAACAGAACTGCTTAACCTCATATGGGAAATTATGGGAATGGGCACCTACATAGATAATCTTAGCCTTTTCAGTATTTAATTTATAACCCGACACAATTCCACATTGGTTGGTGGATTCCGGAAGTATCAGTAATGTCTGTGCTATATTAGGTGTCACTTTAAAGAGGTTGTCAGCATATGTCATTAGCTTACCCCTCATTTGTCAGTGGTGTGGGTTGAATTAGTTTGAGTAAACGATCAAGTCAAGTCAACGATTCTTTTGTAGCATACAGAATAGTGGTTCCATATAAATAGCATACAGAGAGGTCAACAGAAGGCATCCCTGGCGGGTGCCTCAGATTATTTTAAATTGAGCCAAACTAGGTCTATTGGCTATCACTATGTCAAATGGATGGTGGTTGAGTGTATCATATTAAGTAGCCTCAGAGGTATCCCTAAGTATTCAATTTCTTCCCATAGAAAATTTCATTTGACACAGTAGACCTTGTCAGCATCCAATGATATTAGTGATATTTGGCGTTAATAGTTTCAACCCAGTCAATTAGAATGGCGGCAAGATTAGCATGAGCCATTGTGTCCTGACCTGGAATTGACCCATGTTGCCATAGTGAAGCTAGCTGAGCGATTTCTTTTTTTAGGTTTGTTGGCAATAATTCTAGAGTAAATCTTGCAATCAGAACACAATAAAGACATGTGCTGATAGGAGCCTACTTAATCAGGTGGATTATCTTTCTTTTAAAAAAACATCTTAGTGTAGTTCCAGGAGAGACCCCCCCCCCCCGCCTCAACCTTCGATCCGAAATCAATGTGTAACATAATGGAAACATAATAAGGCTCAAATATTGGTATATTTTTACTGGCATGGTAGCAGGACTGGTAGGTTTACTAAGCAGTCTGGCTTTAATGGTATAAATGATCTGTTATAAAGTTGTTCAAGTATCTAAATCCAGCTGATCAGTAGCCGAGAGAGAAGCTAATTTACATATTCTAAAAACCTTAAGGTGCTAGGATACAATGGGTCAAAGAATTTCTGATGTATAGTACTTGATACTCGTTCTGAAATTCCCTATTTAGTCCTAACCTATCAGAAATGAATTTCCCTGCTTGGTGACAATTGCAATAATTATTAAATAATTACACTGGATTCTAGTTGAAAGCAAGAGATAGGTCACTAATTTGTTAGCAGATTTGAATCTCATGCATGGGTTACGCTGAGTAGATCAGAAATTATTTTGTGAGTATGTGAAATGAATTTCACACCATAATGCACATTTGACAGGATCCAAGTTAGCAACTAAAAATTGATGTTAATATTCCATCATTGTTCGTTTCCTATGTAGGCTGTGTTACTCTGCCTTGTGGAGTCGATTTGTGAGTAGGAAATATTTTTGTATGAAACCACAAACACTAGCTTTCATGGAACCCCACACTATTTGTATGATACCTGTATTTAAATAAATTTAGCTATATTTGGCAGTATTGAGTTGCAGCTCTGTAAGAAAGGAAGACTCATGAGCGAGGTATTTAGAAAATGTTGAGGTCCATGGAGGTGGAGCATGCCCAGGAATTTGCAGCTCCAAAGATAGGGGGCGTGGTCAGATATCCATATGCAGTAGGAGGTAATGGAGAACATGGATAAATGTTCTTTACTAATTAAGAAAATCTATTTGGGAATATTGATGGTGAACAGTTGAGAAGAAAGTAAAGGCTTGAGCTGTGGGATTTCACCATAGCCAAGGATCTACTAAAACAAGGTTATGCATAAAGGCCAATAGTGCACTGTGCATTCTAGAGCGTGGTGCAGGATTAGTATTTTACATCAGTGACTGGATTCAAAACACATTTCCAAACAGCACAACCAATCCAGTCGTAGACAAGAGCATATCCTAAATTTCATAAAACATACCAAGGCCATCTACACTGGGTCCATATATTAAACATAAATTAAGGATAGTGTTATTACATTTAACTATAACCAAGGACCATCTGCCTCCAGGATCTGCTTTGTTCCCCAGGATCTGAAAAGGAGTGTGAAAGAATAAAATAATGTTCCATTAACAGAAGCACTGATAGAGCTCTTATAGAGAAGTTTGCCACCCATTTGTGCATAAAGCAATCTTTGTTTGGTTGCAATTCTTGCCTCTTGTAAACAAGCAATGTCAGGACGAACGTTCCACAAGTCAGACTGAACCCTTTTATGTATAATCCAGGAATTTAGTCCTTTAACTTTCAAAATTACTATTCTACCAAGTTGTGCCCCATAAACGTACAGAAAGGAGTAACAAGACTACCTGCCTATATTTTTATCAAATGTTGTCTGCCTCATACCAACTCTTATTTTTAGTTCCCAGATCCGTCTTGATGGGTGACGGATCATCGCCACCCTAACAATAATGGATGCGGAGATCTGCATCCTACAAGATTATGGCTCCACCACTCGACCCCATGCATTCACCCAGTCCTGCTTTGCTCCCTGCCATATACATCCCAAAACCTTTCTCCCCAACCACAGAAATGAAAAGAGAAAGAAAGAAAACAAAAGAAGCGGTGGAGGGGAGAAAGGAAGGAAAGCATAAGAAGCAATCAATAGTGGAATACGATAATCCATTAATTACTAGATTGTCTCAGAGAAATGAATTGATGCACCTCATTAGAATCAGTAAAGTCACAAAATTGACCTTGACATTTAATACAACATTCACTACAAGTGTTGCAGGAATAGCAAGTGCCCGGAATTAGAGCATGAAAGTCAAGATGTCTTCTAGTAGTTTCTCATGCCAAATTCTAAAAATATAAAAGGTAAACCCTTGTCGAGCACTGAGAGGTATCTTCTGTTGTGCTTCAGCCAGGACAAGCCCCTTAATTCTGTAGACTTGAAAGTAGACCATGATTGTATGAGTTTTAGCTCCATTCTTAGGGGAAGAGAAAGGAAGAAAATGGACTCTGGCAATTGATGATGCCGGAATCTCTTTCCATTTGTGTAATTTGTTTTGCAAGCTATCCAACAGTAGATGTGCAGTCCAATCCGACAGCTTACCTTGCCCAGTCTTAGCTCCCATCGGGACCCCTGTAATCTTATAATTAGATCAAAGTTATCTATTTTCGGGGGCGTTGCCAACCGCCAGAGAAGATGGCCGCTTCTTAGAGCGGCTCCGCGACCCAGCTCTCTTCCCCCTTCATTATCCGGACAATAATCCAATTCCATAACCCCGACCTATGAGCCCTAGAGCTGATGACCGATGCGAGCAGCCGCTGGGCGGTGTACCGTGATGTGAGGCAGCGGCCGCTTGATAAAATCGAGATGAGGCCTGCGAACGGCGGTGAAGCCCTGGTCTAGAGCTAATCAGTAAAGCGATGACGCACGTAGTGACCTGACAATGCGGGCCGCGAGAATCTAAACCGCTGGGCCTGAGCAACACCCGGAGGTCTTTTTTTTTTAAAGATCTTTTTATTGTTAGAACAAAAGTAAAAGCATTACAGACAAAAAGTGCAGTGCAGTCTCCAACAATTTCGGCAATCTTATTACATTAGTACAGCAATTGTCAAATCGATTAACAGGGTTTACAATATAATCGCGTGTTTCATACTTCCCATCGTGTACAAAACATTACTAAGCTTCGTGAACTACTGATAGTGGGGGAGCATCGCTGAAAGGAGTACATATCAGGCCTCTGCTTTCATTCCAAGGACCCCAAATTCTAGTCCATTTGTGTGGGCATCCCCTGCTCTCATATATAACCCTCTCCGCTTGCATGCACCAATCCATATCCGATTCCCAGTCACCAAGCTTGGCTTGGCCACTCCTTTCCATGTTCTGGCTATATTGCGTTTTGCCACCATACAACCCAGAGAGACCCACAACCTCTCAGTCCTCGACAAGTCGGTAGCCTCCCAGATATTAAGAAGACAAAGCCGGGGAGAAACATCGAGGGGTTTATGACAAATCCGAGACAGCGCTGAGGAGACCTTTCCCCAGTACTTCTGAAGGATCAGGCATTCCCACCTTTGGTGTAGGTAAGTGCCGGTGTGACCGCATCCTCTGGAACAGGCCGGGGAGCCTAGAACCCCCATCTTGACAAGCACTGAGCTAGTGTAATAGGCTCTGTGTAACAGTTTAAGTTGGATGAGTTTGAATCGAGATCGGATCGCCACCTCACGGGGAGAAGCCAGGGCTTCCTGCCAGTCTTCGTCACTAATATCCCCGACATCATCTACCCATTTTGCACGAGTTTTACCTGGGGTGTCCGGTGTATTATTAAGTATTTTGCGATATGTCAATGAAATGGCTTTTTCCTGGAGGTAGTCATCTAATAGTCTGTCCTCTAGGGGCGAGGAGACCGGGAGGTCAGTCCCCTCGGGTATCGCTCTCCGCAATGCGCTACGGGCCTGGAGGTAGCAAAAAGTTTCTCCGTCTCGTAATTGGTAGCCCCTCTGAAAGTCACTGAACGGGAGCACTTTACCTCCTACCCATAAGTCACCAACTCTCGAGAGGCCTATTAGATCCCACTTATCAAATCCAGGCTGTTTTGACAACATACCCAGCTGGCATGTTTCAAGCAATGGAGTGACTTGTGTAATTTTGGCTTTTCACCCGAGGGCGGCTGTCGCCTTGTGCCATAGAGCAATTGTGGTGGAAGTTGGGGTATGTCTGGGTGCATGTTTCACCCCTCCATAGATTGCCCTTGAATAATTACCAGGGAGCATGTTATGCCTGTCCATCCTATAGGCCGGATCTGTAACGGGACGGTGTACCCAATGATTAAGAACCACCAACTGCGAGGCCCAGTAATAGGATCTAATGGCCGGCAGGGCGATACCACCGTCGTACCAACTTTTTTTAAGCTTAGTTAGAGCTATGCGGGGTGTACCATTATTCCAAAGCAAGGCGCGTACCTCAGATTCAATTGCGTGAAAGTAGTGTGATGGGACCAAATATGGTGTGTTTTGTAGGGCATAGAGAAAACGGGGAAGCGCCATCATCTTGTAGAGGGCGGCCCTGCCTAGTAAAGTGAGGGGTAGTGTTTTCCAATGCTGCACGTCAGCATGAAAGCAACGCAGAGGCGGAGCGAGATTTCGATCGCAGAAATCTGTAGAATTGACCGTGATGTATATTCCCAAGTACAGAAAACCGTCTGTGACTAACTTGGCCTCACAGCCTGCGGGCAGAGTTGGGCGTTCCTCGCTCTAAACATAGACCAGGGATTTATCCCAATTAATAGTATAGCCCCAGTACTTTTGAAAGAGGGCAAATATATACAGTACACGGTGGATGGAAAATCGGGGTCTGGCCAAATAGAGCAAAATATCGTCGGCATAGAGGGAGATTTTATCCATCCAGTCGACCGACCAATTGAGGCCTCTGACAAGGGGGTCACCCCGAATCCAGAGTGCCAAAGGCTCCAGGGCCAAGGCAAAGAGCAGAGCGAAAGGGGGCAACCTTGCCTTGTACCTTTCTGCAATGCAAATGTTGCTGACCGCCCTCCATTTACCGTGATTCGGACTAGCGGCATCGAATAAAGGAGACACACCCAGGACAAAAAAACGATCTCCAAACCCGTATCTTTCAAGTGCGGCAAATAAGAAGGGCCACTCAATCATGTTGAATGCCATTTTGGCATCTAAAGGCATAATCACCGAGTCTTCCTGTAATGTGGAGGCTCTACCCAGGACTCCATAAAGGCGTCGTAGATTCAGCGCGGTATTCCTAGCTGGCATAAAACCGGACTGGTCTGGGTGTATCAGTTTGTGAAGATAGGGTGAAAGACGCCGAGCCAGAATTTTAGCTAGTATTTTAACTTTTGGGGCTAGGAGGGAAATAGGCCTGTACGAGCTACACTGCTCAGGGGGTTTACCCTTTTTGTGTATGACAACAATGTTGGCTAGTCTCTGCGTTTCGGGAAGGACACCCCTGGTCACGCTCTCCTCGTACATCCGTATGAGAAATGGGGCAATCGTAGAGGCATTAGATTTGTAGAGTTCAATTGGGAGGCCACTGGGGCCCATGGCCTTTCCGGACTGCAAGGCGCCAATCGCCTTGGACACCTCCTCGTTTGTTCAGGCGGTATCTAGATCTTTTACGTCCTGGGGTTCTAGAACGGGTAGTTGCAGAGTGTCTAGCAGTACTGCCGCGTCTGCATGAGTGGAAGCCTGAGTGGCGGCATAGACCCGCTCAAAGTGGTCGGCAAATACTCCAGCAATCCCTGCTCTGTCCTGCAGTTTCGCGCCGTCTTGGTCTATAATCTCAGCCACCCACCTGTTGGCCACTTCCCGCTTATCGAGCCACGCTAACAGCTTACTAGCCTTGTCACCAATATCATAGACCCGATGCTGAGTGGCCCGGTATTGGGCCCTAGCTGCATCCTCAGCGATGTTTCTATACTCCGATTGCTTTATAGACAATTTGTGTGTGGTATCTCGCGTGCCTGACGTCACAAGATCTCGTTCGAGAAGGGCAATCTCACTTTCTAACTCATCCAGTTCTTTCCGTTTTTCTTTTCTATGTCCCACTGCCGCCGCTACCCCGGATCACCGTTTTATATGCCTCCCATAACGTCACCCTGAGGTACCAAGGGTTAAGAACCATTTCATGACACGTGGGGGGGACCGCCTCCATAGTACGCCACTAACAGGGAGTCGTTCGAGATGCCCCTGGGAAGGAAGATCTCTCCGAACTTGGGTGGCTTTGCAAAAGATGTAGTCTATGCGGGACATACTTCCGTGGACCCTGGAGAGGAAGGTATATTGTTTGGTAGCAGGGTTGCACACCCTCCAGACATCTATCAGGCCCAAAGCCCCGAGGAAATCTGCCAGTAGCTTCCCGGGGGGTTCCCCTCGTCTGGGCGGCTGCCGGTCTAGATCCCCATTGAGCGCTGCGTTACAATCACCCCCCACCAATATGTCACCTTCCGGCAGGTTTAATATATGTGGGCCCAGGTCAGTCAGAGTAGGGGAGTGAAGTCTGGGAGGCACATATAGGGAAGTCACATTGAGGGACCTATTCTCCCATTGGCCCGAGACCGTGACAAATCTGCAGAGTGGATCACGAGTGACCTTGTGTATCTGGAAGGGGAAGGAGTTGCGTACGAGAATACCCACCCCTCTGGAACCCTTAGCATAGCCCGCGTGGGCCACCAACTTATAGCCCCATCTATTGAGTGCACAGTAGGAGGTTCCCTGGATATGAGTTTCTTGTAGTAATACTAGGTCCGGGGCCTGTCGTTTCAGGTATTGCAACATAATACCCAGTTTAATTTGATCCCCCAATCCGTTCACATTCCAAGAGAGTAATTTAAGGCGGCCCAGTAACGGCACCATTCCATGGTCATCATTCATTGAAGCCGGGTATTGGGGGCCATCCCCCACGAAGGATACAGGAGAAGCAACATCGAGTGTCGGCCCAGCCGCCCCCACCAAGCGATCGCATCTGAGATACTTCGCACACAATCCCTGGAAAACTATTTCTCACATTGCTGTCGACCCAAGGTGCATTAAGAGACGCACCATCTACAAGACTGCACTGAACACACACATTAAAACTACAACTAAACCCGTTGGAAACACCCTGGATCCCCCCGCCCCCCCACACCCTGCCTCCCTGCAACGTGGAACTGCCCACCCCCAATTTTGCAGAGTGCCTGTGTACCCTAAACTAGTGTACTTTGTGAAGGGGAACGCTACACAGTCGGAACCACCCAACTTTAGAACCCATTCCCCAGTGATCACATCTATGAGAGCCAGTGATATAGCGCGCTACAAACAGTAATCTATTTCTGGTGTGCAACCTATAAAGCATCAGTGCGCCATCCCGCCCCCAACAACAGCACATAATAGGAAATCGCATGGCATGGTCACATCTGGCCTATCATTGCAAATGCAACACATTTAAGAAAATTGCAAACATAGGATCAGTCTCTCTTGTGTCATAGTCACCCCTGCCCCGGTGGGGCCAGTCGGCATTCGTCGCCCCTCCGGCATACAGTGTAACTTCGCTGTAGACCGAGCAACAATTATAAGGTGATTAGTACCAATGGTCAAACGCCTTCTTCTCGATCGGCCCTCTCTTGGCGAATTTATATGGCACAGGGAATCCCTCTGGTGCGGGCACCAGAGGGATTCCCTTTAAAGCCCTCCCCCTCCCCCCCTAACAGCCTCGGGAGCCGGGGAAGAGCTTCCCCAGCTCCCGAGGCCCCCCCCCCCGCTTTCCCTGAAATGACGATCAGCACGCACGTCACGCTGATGTCATTTTAGTGAAACCGAAATTGAAATGAGCCAAGAGGCTCATTTCAGTTTCGCTTTCTACCTGCTCAGGGGGCTATATCAGCCCCCTGAGCACGTAGAAAGACCAGAGAGGTATCATTGGAAAGGGAGAATCTCCCCTTTCCAATGGGACCCCTCCCAGTGGATCCCTGCTTGGGGATCGCCCCAGGAGGGCGATCCCCAAGCATGGATCCACCCACTAGGCACCAGGGAGGGGGGAGCGGCCCCTTGGGCCAGGGCCTTTGCTACCCCATTTTTTTTGTGCACATCGTCTTTTTGCCCCCCCGGAGGGCAGATGGGGGCAGCAGCCCCCAAACCTGCCCCCCGGGGGGGGCAGAAAGCCCACTAGACACCAGGGATTTTATTTTTTTATTGATGCTGGGGTGGGGGCTGCCCAAAAAAGGGCATGGCAATGCCCCCCCGAGAAATGTCAGTCTTTCTGCCCCCCAGGGGGCAGACAGGGGCAGTAGCCCACAATCTGCCCCCGGGGGCAGAAAGCCCACTAGACACCAGGGATTTTTTTGTTGTTGATGTTGGGGTGGGGCTGCCCAAAATGGGCATGACCATGCCCCCACCCCTTATGAAATTCCAGTCTTTCTGCCCCCCCAGGGGCAGATGGGGGCACTAGCCCTCAATCTGCCCCCCGGGGGGCAGAAAGCCCACTAGAAACCAGGGATTTTTTTTTATGTAGGGGTGGGGACTGCCCAGAATGGGCATGATAATGCCCCCACCCCAAAAACAATTACAACAGTCTTTCTGCCCCCCCCCCCGGGAGGCATATTGGGGCGATAGCCCCTTATCTGAAAGCCCACTAGGCCTCAGGAAATATATATTTTTTTAAATGGACATGCAAATGCCCACACCTCCCCCCAAAAATGCCACAGTCTTTCTCCCCCCCCCCTGGGGGGCGGATGGGGGCAGTGGCTCCTGATCTGCCCCCGGGGGGGCAGAAAGCTCACTAGGCGCCAGCAATTACGCTGTTTTTTTTTATGCGTGGGGGCTGCTCAGAATGGGCATACCAATGCCCCCACCCCCAAAAAATAGCCACAGTCTTTCTGCCCCCTCTTGGGGGCATATCGGGGCAAACACCCCCCCCCCCCCCCCCGATTCCCCCTCCAGGGCAGCAGAAAGCCCACTAGGCACAGACTTGTTTTTAGCAATGTGCCTACCTGTGGATTTTGGGCCCTAGTGCAGCCGGCACATAGGGAAATCCAGCAAACCTATACATTTTTGAAAACTAGACACCCAGGGGAATCCAGGATGGGGTGACTTGTCTGGCTCTCACCATGTTCTGTTACCCAGAATCCCTTGCAAACCTCAAACTTTGTAAAAAAAAACACATTTTCCTCACATTTTTGTGGTGTAAAGTTCTGGAATCTGCGTGGATCCACAAAATTCCACACACCCCGCATTCCCCAAAGTCTTCCGAGAAAAATGATACCTCACTTGTGTGGGTAGGCCTAGTGCCCGCGACAGGAAACGGCCCAAAATGCAACGTGGACACACCACATTTTCACAGTGAAAACTGACCCTTTTTTTTGCAAAGTGCCTAGCTGTAGATTTTGAACCCTAGCTCTGCCGGCACCTAGGGAAACCTGGCAAACCTATACATTTTTTAAAACTAGACACCCAGGGGAATCCAGGATGGGGTGACTTGTCTGGCTCTCACCAGGTTCTGTTACCCAGAATCCCTTGCAAACCTCAAACTTTGTCAAAAAAACATTTTCCTCACATTTCTGTGGTGGAAAGTTCTGGAATCTGCGTGGATCAACAAATTTCGTACCACACAGCGTTCCCCTAGGTCTCCCGATAAAAATGGTACCTCACTTGTGTGGGTGGGTTAAGTACCCGCGACAGGCAAGGGCCCAAAACGTATTGAGGAGACATCAAAATTACCTATCACAAAACAACCTGGTTTTGCAAGGAGGGGGGTCACGTGTTTTTGACCTCAGGCTCGGCGGCCATCTTGGGAAACCTGCCGAACCCACACATTTCTGAAAACTAGACACCCGGGGGAGTCCAGCGAGGTATGGATTGCGTGGACCCCCCAACATTTTCCTACCCAGAATCCCCTGCAAACCTCAAATTTTGCTGAAAAAAAATCACTTTTTTCTCAAATTTCTGTGTGGGAAAGTTCTGGAATCTGCGTGGATCCTCAAATTTTCTACCACCCAGGGTTCCCCCAGGTCTCCCGATAAAAATGGTACCTCACTTGCGTGGGTGGGTCAAGTACCCGCGACAGGAAAGGACCCAAATCGTACTGTGGAGACTTCAAAATTACCTATAACAAAACTACCTAGTTTTGGGGTGGGGGGGCACCCGGTATTTTGGCCCCAGGCTCGCCACCATCTAGGGAAACCTACCCAACCCACACATTTCTGAAAACTAGACAGCCTGGGGAGTCCAATGAGGTACGGCTTGCGTGGATCCCCTACCCAGAATCCCCTGCAAACCTCAAATTTAGCTGAAAAAAAATCACTTTTTCGTTACATTTTTGCGTGGGATCACCGTGCCGGCACAAATGTCCTACCCCGCAGCGTTCCCCTCAGTCTCCCGAGTAAAAAGATACCTCACTTGTGTGGGTGTCCAATGCAGAATTGGCTAAAATCTTATTCTTAAAGAAATGTAGCGCTTAGAATTCTCGGTGCTATATCCTTAATCCCTATGTTTTGGGCTCTTCCCAGTCACAGGCCTTTGGCCCACCAAACAAGTGAGGTTTCATTTTACTCGGGAGACCAAGGGGAACGCTGGGTGGTGGGACATTTGTGCCGGCACGGTAATCCCATGCAAAAATGTAAGGAAAAAGTGATTTTTTCAGCTAAATTTGAGGTTTGCAGGGGATTCTGGGTAAGGAAACGTTTGGGGATCCATGCAAGCCATACCTCATTGGACTCCCCAGGGTGTCTAGTTTTCAGAAATGTGTGGGTTGGGTAGGTTTCCCTAGATGGCGGCGAGCCTGGGGCCAAAAAACCAGGTGCCCCCCCAACCCAGGTAGTTTTGTTATAGGTAATTTTGAAGTCACCACAGTACGATTTGGGCCATTTCCTGTTGCAGCCTCTATGCCTACCCACACAAGTGAGGTACCATTTTTATCGGGAAACCTGGGGGAACGCAGGGTGGTAGGAAATTTGTGTCTGCCCGGTGATCCTACAACTTTCCCACACAGAAATGTGTGAAAGATTTGATTTTTTCAGCAAAATTTGAGATTTGCAGGGGATTCTGGGCAGGGAAACGTTGGGGGATCCACGCAAGCCATACCTTCGTGGACCCCCCCGGGTGTCTAGTTTTCAGAAATGTGTGGGTTTGGTAGGTTTCCCTAGATGGCCGCCAAGCCCGGGGCCAAAAACTCATGGGACCCCCCTTGCAAAACCAGGTTGTTTTGTGATAGGTAATTTTGATGCCGCCTCAATAGGTTTTGGGCCCTTGCCGGTCGTGAGTACTTGACCCACCCACGCGAGTGAGGTACCATTTTTATCGGGAGACCTGGGGGGGGAACGCTGGGTGGTAGGAAATTTGTGGATCCACGCAGATTCCAGAACTTTCCCACACAGAAATGTGTGAAAGATTTGATTTTTTCATCAAAATATGAGGTTTGCAGGGGATTCTGGGTGGGAAACGTTGGGGGATCCACGCAAGCCATACCTTCCTGGACTCCCCCGTGTGTCTAGTTTTCAGAAATGTGTGGGTTTGGTAGGTTTCCCTAGATGGCTGCCGACCCCGGGACCAAAAACGCAGATGCCCCCTATGTATCCGAAAATGACCTGGTTTTGCAAGGGGGGTCACATGAGTTTTTGGTCCCGGGCTTGGCGGCCATCTAGGGAAACCTACCAAACCCACACATTTCTGAAAACTAGACACCCGGGGGAGTCCAGGAAGGTATGGCTTGAGTGGATCCCCCAACGGTTCTCTACCCAGAATCCCCTGCAAACCTCAAATTTTGATGAAAAAAAAAAAAAAAAACACTTTTTTCTCAAATTTCTGTGTGGGAAAGTTGTAGGATCACCGGGCTGACACAAATTTCCTACCACTCAGAGTTCCCCCAGGTCTCCCGATAAAAATGGTACCTCACTTTTGTAGGTGGGTCAAGTACCCGCGACAGGCAAAGGCCCAAAACGTATTGTGGAGACATCAAAATTACCCATCACAAAACAACCTGATTTTGCAAGAGGGTCACCTGGGTTTTTGGCCCCGGGCTCGACGGGCATCTAGGGAAACCTACCAAATCCACACATTTCAGAAAAGTAGACACCCGAGGGAGTCCAGCGAGGTATGGCTTGCGTGGATCCCCCAACGTTTTCCTACCCAGAATCCCCTGCAAACCTCAAATTTAGCTGGAAAAACCACATTTTCCACATTTTTGGGTGGAATCACCGTGCCGGCACAAATATCCTACCCCACAGCGTTCCCCTAAGTCTCCCGAGTAAAATGATACCTCACTTGTGTGGGTGGGGCAAGGGCCTGTGACTGGGTAGAGCCCAAAACTTAGGGATAAAGGGTATAGCACCGAGAATTCTAAGCAGTACATTTTTAAAAAAATACGTTTTAGCCAATTCTGCATTGGACACCCACACAAGTGAGGTATCATTTTACTCGGGAGACTGAGGTGAACGCTGTGGGGTAGGACATTTGTGCTGGCACGGTGATTCCACACAAAAATGTGGAAAATGTGGGGTTTTTCCAGCTACATTTGAGGTTTGCAGGGGATTCTGGGTAGGAAAACGTTGGGGGATGCACGCAAGCCATACCTCGCTGGACTCCCCCGGGTGTCTAGTTTTCAGAAATGTGTGGGTTTGGTAGTTTCCCATGGTGGCCGCCGAGCCCGGGGCCAAAACCCAGGTGACCCCTTGCAAAACCAGGTTGTTTTGTGATAGGTAATTTTGATGTCTCCTCAATACGTTTTGGGCCCTTGCCTGTCGCGGGTACTTGACCCACCCACGCGAGTGAGGTACCATTTTTATCGGGAGACCTGGGGGAACGCTGGGTGGTAGGAAATGTATGGATCAACGGAGATTCCAGAACTTTCCACCACAGAAATGTGAGGAAAATGTGTTTTTTTTGACAAATTGAGGTTTGCAAGGTATTCTGGGTAACAGAACCTGGTGAGAGCCAGACAAGTCACCCCATCCTGGACTCCCCTGGGTGTCTAGTTTTCAAAAATGTATAGGTTTGCTAGGCTTCCCTAGGTGGCGGCAGAGCTAGGGTTCAAAATCTACAGCTAGGCACTATGGAAAAAAAGGGGCCGTTTTCACTGTGGAAATGCGGTGTGTCCACGTTGCGTTTTGGGCAGTTTCCTGTCGCGGGCACTAGGCCTACCCACACAAGTGAGGTACCATTTTTCTCTGAAGACTTTGGGGAATGCGTGGTGGGTGGAATTTTGGGGATCCACGCAGATTCCAGAACTTTCCACCACAGAAATGTGAGGAAAATGTGTTTTTTTTTTACAAATTGAGGTTCGCAAGGGATTCTGGGTAACAGAACCTGGTGAGAGCCAGACAAGTCACCCCATCCTGGATTCCCCTGGGTGTCTAGTTTTCGATAATGTATAGGTTTGCTAGGTTTCCCTAGGTGCCGGCAGAGCTAGGGTTCAAAATCTACAGCTAGGCACTTTGCAAATAAAGGGTCCGTTTTCACTGTGAAAATGTGGTGTATCCATGTTGCATTTTGGGCCGTTTCTTGTCGCGGCCACTATACCTACCCACACAAGTGAGGTATCATTTTTATCGCGAGACTTAGGGGAACACAAAATTGTGGGGCAACTATTACCTATTGACTTTCAATGCATTTCTGCCTTCCAAATGTAAGACAATGTGTAAAAAAGAAGTCACTTTGAAAAATGACCTATAATTCACATGCTTGTATGAGTACCCACAATTTCGGAGATGTGCAAATAGCTACTGTTTCTAAACTCTATATTTTGTTCCCATTTCAGAAATACATAGGTGACTTTCATACCGATTTTTCCCTGCTTATATTTTTCCAAATGAATTGCTATATACCCGGTACACAATAAAAAACCATTGCAAGATGCTGCTCAGTTATTGGCTCTGGGTTCGTCGGGTTCTTGGTGAACCTACAAGTCCTATATATCCCCACAACCAGAAGGGTCCAGCGGATGTAACGGTATATTGCTTTCAAACATCTGCCATACTTAGTAGAAGTTACAGGTGAAAACGTTGGCACAAATGGCTTTTTTTTTTTTACTCATTTTCAATTTTTTCTATTTTCAACTGTTAGTTTCCATACAAAAACCTTGAAGGATCTACACAAAAGACCCCTTGTTAAATTCCAAATTTTGTCGACTTTTCAGAAATGTATAGCTTTCCAGGATCCATCATTGCTTTCATACCCATTTTTACCATTAACTAGAAGGAGGTTGAAAGCACAAAAAATAGGCTATGTCCCAGAAAAATGCCAAAATTGTGTAAAAAAATGTGTTTTTTTGACAATAGTCTGCTTGTCCCTGAAAGCAGGGAAGATGGTGATTTCAGCACCACAACCCCTTTGTTGATACCAGTTGCAGGGAAAAACCAGACGCTTTAATCTGTAGCCCTTTTTTCCCCAAAGAAAAAAAAACAAGTTAGCTGTATTTTGGCTAATTTCTGGGTCTCCTCCAGGGGAATCCACAAACCCTGGGTACCTTTAGAATCCCTGTGATGTTGGAAGAAAAGGTCGCAAATTTGGTGTGGATACCTTATGTGGTCAAAATGTTACAGGGGCCTAAGCGCGAACTACCCCAAATAGCCAAAAAAAGGCTTAGCACGGGGGGGAGGGGGGAGGCCTAGCAGCGGAGGGGTTAATATTACTGTCACTATATTCGGTGATTGTGGTGAAAATCCGATCGTTCGTGGTCTATAGAATGTGATCAGTATGCAAGAAAGTTGTAGACAAGGTCTCAAAAAACAAATTTTAATAGCCGAAATCTGGCCCCATGAGCTCAACAGGGGAAGGGACGCTTGTAGTCACACACTGGAAAGATCAAAAAGTAAAGCGAGGCTTTGAAGTTCAGTATTTTTAAAGAAACTGCCCAATGGAAGACAAAAAAGGGAAGAAATGCTCGTTGTCAAGGGATCCAGGGTGTGCCGTACTCACATTATCAAAGCTGCTCCCTTGCCCTGCATACTTTGCCTTTGCCAACGATAACCCTTCCAGTGGAGCCCGACCTGTTAAATGACAGCGTCGGCGTCCACGTGCAAGAGAAAGCTAGACCACTTACTCGCGCAAGATGGCCGCCCTCTAATGGCACCACTTCCTGGTTGCACGGCGACTAGTGATGCCAGTTCGCACCTGTACTTCGGGGTTGTTGGGAGAATCTGTTTAAAAAGGAATCCATGTCCAGATAGTGAAAAAAGGGGGTTTCATGGGGAAAAGAAAATTATAGAAAAAAGAAGGCAATTCTTCTGGGCATTATACTTTAGATTTGCCATGAATAAGCACGAAGGATGGTAAAGATATTTTTCTTTAAAAAAGGTTAATACTTGTGCTAGATCAAGAAAAAGATTCTTCTGGGCCTGGTACCTCTGGATACCTTAGCCTAGGCACCGAGAATGGTAAAGAAATTATTTTGATAAAGCAATTTGTGATGGATGCTTAAAACATAATATACCAGATCGTGGGGGGGATCATACGGGCATGACACTCAAGTCAGGAAATAGTTAGGGGCAAAAACCAAGATAGTTACAGCTACCTTATTACCGGCTGTATCACAAGCCAAATGATTAGGTGTAGTATCTTTCTCATATGCTTGCAGTAGCTGCCAACATTTTGGTTACTGGGTATAGTGAAGTTAGGGCACGGGAAGTGGCCTTGGTATTTTCACGAGTTCTCATTAAGGGGTTCTTACTTGCATGGTACATTGTGGGTGTAATCACGAGAATTGGCTCCAGGGTCTGCCCTTGTTCAGTCCGTTAGTATTTGTTTTTAATCAGAAAACCCAAAGTTGTTCTTTTTCAAATAACTGTAAGTCTTTGGAGATTTGTTCTAGGACGATCCACCAGAGATCCTGTACCGCAAGTCCTTTCTCAATGTAGTGTGCGGACATTTTTGTTGTGGTCCGGTCGCATCTCAGGTTACTGTGATGTTCACAGAAATGTGTTTTGATCATGCGTTTTGTCATCCCGATGTAGTGGAGATGACATGGACAGGTGATCATATATACAACCCTTCGTGAATTGCAGTTTGTGAACTGTCTTTGTTCCCAGGTAGCATTGTTGTTGAATGCTAGTTTTCTACTTGTGGTGGTCAGGTGGCAGACACTACAGTTACTGCATGGATGGTGACCTGTGAGGGGGTAGAGAAATCTTTGTGAGGTTTGAGTTCTCACTTCTGTGGGGTCTGGTATGTACTATCATGTCTCTCAAACTCTCCCTTCGTTTATGCGAAAACATTGGTTTTGGGAAATTCAGGGATCCACTGTTCAGGATGCACCAATGCCTGTTAACTATCTTGCTCACCTGGTTAGACGCTATGTTGTAGGTGGTGACGCAAATCGGTCTTTCCTCTCTTGGTTTGCTTGGTCTTGCTTCAAAGAAGCCTTCTCTGTTATTGTTTCTGGCCCTTTTCATTGCTTTGTCGAGGAGGGTAGCTTCTCTCCACCAATTTGCTGCGTAAACCCTCTGCTTGTTCTTTGAAATCTTTTAACTCGGAGCAGTTCCTCCTGAGTCTAAGAAATTGGCCGAAAGGGAGATTTTCCCTGAAATGTCTTGGGTGGAAGCTGTCAAAAACCAGTAGGCAATTTTTTGCTGTCTGCTTTATATATGGTGTTGTTCTTAATCTTCCCTCCGCCGAGATAATGTTCAGGTCTAGAAATACCAACTCCTTATTTGATACGCTATGGGTAAACTTCAGAAATTCGTTTTGGCAGTTCAACCATGTCAAGAACTGGCGTGCTGTTTCTTCATTGCCGTTCCATATGATTAGGATGTTGTCAATGTACTGCTTACACATTTGGATATGGGTCTGGAAAGGGTTGGTAGGGCTGAGGATCTTATGTCCCCCCATAACACCATACTTTAACATGATCCCGAAAATACACAAGAACTTAACACAGCCACCATAACGCCCAATCGTGTCAGGATTTGGATCAATACTGGAACCTCTATAAAAATGTACTGCCGCTTTCCTGAGACCAATAATCTAACACACTGATACCTACTTAAAAGACACAGAGGATGTTCTCAGACTCTTACAACACAGATCATTCAACCCTAACACTGAACTCCTGATGGGCTTAGACATCGAGAGTCTGTACACCAGTCTCCCACATGGATAAACATTAAACGTCATCGAGGACGTTCTGTTCGAAGTAGACTGGGAGTACCAAACCCCACGAAACATAGTGATGGAATGCTGCAGATGGGTATTGACCAAAAACGTCTTCTAGTTTGAGGACACCCTCTACCTCCAGAAACATGGGACCAGTATGGGAAGCACCTTTGCTCCAAGTAAAGCAGGTCTATATGTAGACCATCTAGAGAAACATAAGATCCTCAGCCCTACCAACCCTTTCCCAACCCATATCCAAATGTGGAAGCGGTACACTGACAACATCCTAATCATATGGAACGGCAATGAAGAAACATCACACCAGTTCTTGACATGGTTGAACTGCCAAAACGAATTTCTGAAGTTTACCCATACCGTATCAAATAAGGAGTTGGTATTTCTAGACCTGAACATTATCTCGGAGGAGGGAAAATTAAGAACAACAACACATATAAAGCAGACAGCAAAAAATTGCCTACTGGTTTTTGACAGCTTCCACCCAAGACATTTAAGGGAAAATCTCCCTTTCGGCCAATTTCTTAGACTCAGGAGGAACTGCTCGGAGTTAAAAGATTTCAAAGAACAAGCAGAGGGTTTACGCAGCAAACTGGTGGAGAGAAGCTACCCTCCTCATTGACAAAGCAATGAAAAGGGCCAGAAACAATAACAGAGAAGGCCTCTTTGAAGCAAGACCAAGCAAACCAAGAGAGGAAAGACAGATTTTCATCCCCACCTACAACATAGCGTCTAAACAGGTGAGCAAGATAGTTAACAGGCATTGGCGCATCCTGAACAGTGGATCCCTGAATTTCCTAAAACCAATGTTTTCGCATAAACGAGGGAGGATTTGAGAGACATGATAGTACATACCAGACCCCGCAGAAGTGAGAACTCGGAAACCTCACAAAGACTTCTCTCCCCCTCACAGGTCACCATCCATGCGGTAACTGTAGTGTCTGCCACCTGACCACCACAAGTAGAAAACTAACATTCAACAACAATACTACCTGGGAACAAAGACAGTTCACAAACTGCAATTCACGGAGGGTTGTATATATGATCACCTGTCTATGTCATCTCCATTACATCGGGATGTCAAAACGCATGATCAAAACACATATCTGTGAACATCGCAGTAACCGGAGATCGAACGGGCCACAACAAAAATGTGCGCACACTACATTGAGAAGGGACCTACGGTACAGCATCTCCGGTGGACCGTCATAGAACAAATCTCCAATGACTTACAGTTATATGAAAAAGAACAACGTTGGATTTTCCGATTAAAACCACTTACTAATGGACTGAACGAGGGCATACCATGGAGCCAATTCTCGTTGATTACACACACAATGTACCATGCAATTCGGCACCCCTTAATGAGAACTCGTGAAAATACCAAGGCCACTTCCCGTGCCCTAACTTCACTATACCCAGTAACCGAAATGTTGCCAGCTACCGCAAGCATATGAGAAAGATGATACTAGACCTAATCATTTGGCTTGTGATACAGTCGGTAATAAGGTAGCTGTCGCTATCTCGGTTTTTGCCCCAAACTATTGCCTGACTTGAGTGTCATCCTCGAATGATCCCCCCACGATCTGGTATATTATTGTTTAAGCATCAATCACAAATTGCTTTATCGAAATAATTTTTTTACCATTCTCGGTGCCTTGGCTAAGGTATTCAGAGGTACCAGGCCCAGAAGAATCTTCTTCTTGATCTAGCACAAGTATTAACCTTTTTTAAAGAAAAATATCTTAACCATCCTTCGTGCCTATTTATAGCAAATCTAAGGTATAATGCCCAGCGGAATCGCCCTCTTTTTTCAAAACAAAATTTCAACAAACTTTTACCCATGGAAAACCCTTTTTTTCACTATCTGGACATGGATTCCTTTTTAAACAGATTCTCCCCACAATCCCAAAGTACAGGCGCGAACCGGCATCACCGGGCGCCATGCAACCAGGAAGTGGTGCCATTGGAGGGCGGCCATCTTGCGCGAGTAAGCAGTCTAGCTTTCTCGCGCACGTGGATGCTGAGCCACCTGTCATTTAACAGGTCGGGCTCCACTGGAAGGGTTATCGTCTGAGCCGCGGGCAGGCAAAGTATGCACGGGAAGGGAGCAGCTTTGATAATGTGAGTACGGCACAGCCGGGACCCCTTGACAACAAGCATTTCTTCCCTTTTTTTTCTTCGATTGGGCAGTTTCTTTAAAAATACTCAACTTCAAAGCCTCGCTTTACTTTTTGATCTTTCCAGCGTGGGACTACAAGCGTCCCTTCCCCCGTTGAGCTCATGGGGCCAGATTTCGGCTATTTAAATGTATGTTTTTTGAGACCTTATCTACAACGAGCGATCGGATTTCCGCCACAATCACCGAATATAGTGACAGTAATATTAACTATTATGGATACAGGACCACACGTTTGGAAAAACGGTACCTGGTTTCCATAGCGGCATGCATAAAACTACAGTGTGTGATATGTTATATGTTTTGTACTGTCTCGTTTGTAAATTTTGATAAGCGTTTATAGGGTAGCACAACACAATCAGCGATAATGTTAGGATTAATCTGGCACAATAGCAGATAATGAAAAATATATCACGCGTTTTTTCCACATATGGTGATGTGTTTTCTAGTTAAGCTTCAATTATCTTTATTGAAATGTAAGCATTAACAATATGTCCTATCTTTACAGAAAAAATACTGATTGGGTATCGTATTGCACTTATATATCCCCTAATATTTATTAAGAAGACCTAGTTGGTGTCACTATTAGGAGTGGTACAAGGGATCATTGTCATGGCCCTGAAGAAAAGCCTTGGGGTAATGGCTTGAAACATGTCGACCGTGAGAGACACACACACACACATAGACGTGTGTTTCTCCTTTCCCCACTTTTAGCAATACCAGCTATAGGATTAAATAAATATTTAGTTCCCATTTGACCAGGTATTTTTTAACCCCTAATAGACCCTCCCACTCTTATACCACCATTTACCTTATAGTTTACATCTCACAAAGTGTTCCCACGTCTTCGCCGGTCGCAGCACACCCTGTCCCACAGCGGGGCGGGAAGACCCCTGTGATGAAGCATGCCACCATGGGACATCTTGGTGGATGAGGGTTATTTAAAGAAAACTTTTTCCTTAAACTATAAAGGATACTGGGAAGATCGCCAATTCCAACACAGTGGGAGTTGCCATTGGGACACCTCCTCCTGGGTGGAGATTTCAACATGACACTAAGCGATACACTGGACCGGCTACCTGCAAGGAAGACACATGCGACACAAACACGCTTGGCTGAGCTCTCAGCGCTCTGGTCCTGGTCGATATTTGGAGAACGCTTAACCCAACCACAAGAATTCACGTTTCACTCGAGCACTGACGGTAGCCTATCATGAATTGACCTCTGTGTTTTGTTAACATCTCTACTTCCCAGTTTTGGAGATGTAAGACATCTGCCTCGGAGAATATCTGACCACTCCCCAATCTGGGGGAGATACAGTATTGGAAGGGAGCGATCCAGCAATACAATTGCCATTAACTCCTCATACTTTAAGATAGCAAAGATTAGGAAGGAACTCACGAAGGCAACGGACCAATACTTTAGGGAGAATAAACAGTTGGTCGCTTCAGCAGTAACTCTATGGGAGGCATATAAAACAGTAATAAGGGGGCAAGCCCTCTCTTTGGTGGTGGGGCATAGGAGAGCTAAAAGGAAAGAGGTAGAGGAGTTAGAAAGCGACATCCTAGAATTAGAAGCACAATTTATAAGACTAGATGATGAGGACACGAGGCACTCGATAAGCCTTGAACAGCAATAATATAAAGACCTGACGATAGAAACAGACACGACCGCAAACAAGTTGGTGCAGCACCGGATATATGAGCAAGGAGACAAAGCAGGTAAACTTCTTACCTGGCTTGATAAAACAGGAAATGGCTAGCCTCTGGGTAGCAGCCATCCAATCGCAAGATGGGTGAAAATCTCACTGATCCCCAAGCCCATTACGCACACATTTATACCTCCCAGATGACAACCACCACACAAGACGCTTTAGATCTCCTCAGAGACAGCCCCCTCCCATCACTTTGACTGCTGATACACAACTCTTAGATAGTGACTTGACACCTGAGGAGGTGACGCAAGCAATTATAAAGCTCAAGTCGGGAAAGGCACTGGGTCCCAACGGGATTCCGATAGAATTATATAAAACCACGGCTAAATATACAGTTCCCTACCTGCTCGAGATCTATAAGGAGTGCGAAGACAGTGGCATTCTACTTAGAGACCAACAACTGGCCTCGACAGTAGTAATCCATAAGGAAGGGAAGCCGTCCGACCAATGTGGATCGTATCGACCCATATCCTTGCTTAATGCAGAGACAAAAATCCTGTCCAAGCTACTCCTAGTCCCGATCATATCAGACTGGTACACCCAGATCAATCCGGATTCATGCCAGGACGCAACACAGCTCTTAATCTGTGGTGCCTTCTTGGGGCGCACAAATAGAATCCAAGAAGATGCGGTAGTTCCATCTTTCGAAGTCCGTACGGCCTTCGATACTTCTACTATTTGCACTAGTACTTGAGCCGCTGGCGGCCTGGATCCGAGGTGACCCATTGATCCGTGGCCTCCGGTGGACGGCAGACTGGGAGGACAAAATATCAGTATATGCCGACAATATTCTTCTCTATGTAGCGTCACCCCAATCCTCTATTTACAGAATTTTAAATATCTTTGCCACATTCTGGAGATATTCTGGATTCACGATCAATTGGTCCAAATTGGTGATCTTCGTCTTACACAGACAGATACCACGAATGACGAAGGACTGCGAGGCACAAGTGGCGGCAGAGGGATTCCGATATTTAGGAATCTTTGTCACAACCCACCAGGATCTATTCACCACTAAAAGCACCACTCCCCACTAAATCGACTGAAGGGCGACGCACAGCACTAGCGCTCACTCCCCCAATCCTTATTGGGTAGGGCAGGCCTCTTTAAAATTATGGCTCTGCCGCACTTTTTATATAATTTGCAGAACACATCGTTTCCTGTACCCGATACCCATTTTAGAGCCATACAAGATGAGGTCAGAACCCTGCTGCCTGCCCCAGAATTGCCTTAATAAATTAACCCTGGAATGGTACGATGACGGAATTTCACTTCCAGATATCCAGACGTATTACCAGGTGGCACAATTGACGGTGATTAACCAATGGGGACATCAACCCATGACGGAACCAGCCTTTCGCATGGGTCGCTTAGTCCTACAGCCAGGGGGACACTTACGTGCGCTGTACACCAAACCGAGAAATTGTCCCCTGGAAGGGTCGACGGCTCTGACGATCCAAATATGGCACTCCACACTTAATAAGCTGGGATGGAAAAACAAGATTACCTTGGCGACACCCTTGTGGGATTTGGACCTTCTGGGGGACATGGGCAAGAGGCAGAGGTTTGACAATTGGGACCTGTTGGGCATCTCAAGGGTGGGAGACATATACTCTGGAATGGGAATAACACCCTTTGTAGACCTACAAAAAACACAACTTAGCTCCCACAGAGGTGTTCCGATATCAATCAAGTGGGAGTTAATTAGTTTAAGTTATATTCCCGGAGTGCCGCCAGACGACTCGAAGTGCCAAACAATGTTTATACTGGCTCCAGTGAGTGTAAAATTGTGACTGTGCCCAAGGAGCTGAACTGCATATTCACCTTGCCGGGCAAAGCAAGGATACTGGCACAAGAGCACAATGAGGAAACAGTTACTAACAATAAAGGCCTCAGAAAGTGGGAAGGCAGCAGGGAGGTGAAGGTAAATCCAGAGAAACAGTGGGAGAAATCAGGGAAGCCACCCGTCACACAGGCTTGATCCTGGAGAACCAACGCAAACATCAACTGAGCTCAGATCCTCCAGGATAAGTCCCAATCACTGTCCCTGCACATTCACTCTTGACTCGTCAAAATCAGCTCCTCAAGTGCTCAGATGCTACACTAAACACTCAGAAGGGGCGGAACCGGACAATTCCCACTGCGCCACAATCATCTACAACACATTAGGCCCCTCTCCATAGCACCGGCAGAGAGCAGCGCGAGCGCAGCAGGTTCGATCTAGCAACAGATGAGCCAGCCAGCACGCTGTCTCTCAACTTTCCTCTCAGGTTCAATCTTTGTTGTTTCCTCCCTGCCTGTAATAATAAAAACAGGTTTTTTTTGCAGATTGACAAGAATGTACAGTTATTGTATAACCAGCAAATGCTCACACAGGATTAAAGACAAGGAGCAAACCATGGGGCAACTGTTCTTAACCTTTTGACTTCTGTGGATGTCCACTGAATTTCTACAGGATGCCTGGGACTTCAGCCTAGACAATTTCTACAATTTGAACCTCAAAACAATACTAAAAATACAGAAATAAATATATATATCTAACAAATTCACATAATATGAAATGTCGTTTACGTCACAAACAAAATATATACAACACTTGATATTTAAATTTTAATGGGAAGGTCGGAGCATTTCAAAATGTGGTTTTATTTCTAAAAGGCAAACTGATATGCTAGATTCATATCACTTAGCCTTTTCACCTCCTAATGCATGCTCTCTTTTTGTTGGTACATACCAATGCATAAATTGAGGCCACCAATCATTCAGACTAGGTTCAGTTTGCCTTATTTGTGCTACTCCTGAGCTGATACCAACTTATTTTAACCTCCACTTTCAAATAGCTTCACATATACAGAGCATTTTAATTTTACATATTTCCTTTTATGTATACACACTTTAGAAAATTAAATACATTTGGCAGATAATTCAACAGCGGCAGAACCCCGAGTAGGTGTTGCGGACCCCTGGGTTAAAAACTGCTGCCACGGATGATTAGAACTACAGCCAAATTGCACAAACAAAATTAAATCCCACCCAAACATTAGAGACACACATCAGAAAAATTGTCAAATTAAGCATGGAACTTGGGATGCATCCAAACATTATCAAAGCCAATAAAAGCTCTCCAACCTTGTAGTTTAGGGAAGGAAATGGAGGAGGATTTCTATGTAGTCATGCAACTCCTGCACCGAGGTGGCATGTGTGTGCCTGATGTACCTGGGTAAACACTGATAACATTAAGCCTGCATGCAGGTGCTTTATTAGGAAGGTTACCCTGGAAATTCTAGGCTTAGAGCTCAGCTTATGTGAGCCTATGGGGTGAAGGTATTGGAGGAGAACTAAAGGAGGCAGGAGGGGAGTGAGAGAGGGGAGCATCACAGATGGGTCAGACAGTCAGTCAAATGCAAAAAGAGCAATTGATGGACAGAATATTGAACAATGTCAAACATTCACCCCCAGTACAGAGATCTGGTCCTACATCCATCATTGTTTTTGCTCCCTATGCCATTCCAGTTTAAAACCAGCCATATGCAAATCAGTCTTGACCCTGCTCCCCATGAGAACATTCCAGCCCGAGCTGCCAGGCCAGGTTTTCCCGGAACCGGAAACAAGCATCCCAGGACCAGTTTCGAGTGTCATCCCTCATCAGCCAGGCTAGCTTGACTCCAGTGGCATGGAGAGCATGGGACCCACATCTGGGCATACACTTCCCACTCAGGGTGACAAATGCAATAAGAACAACTGATAGACAGAATGTTGAACAATGCCAAACATTCACCCCAGTACAGAGATCTGGGCCTAAATCCATTGTTTTTTTGCTCCTTATGCCATTACAGTTCCCCGAACCCGGCTCCAAGATGCTGGTTTCGGGTCCAGGGAGGACCTGGCCTGGCAGTTCAGGCTGGATTGTTCCCATGAAGAGCAGGGTCAAGTTGCATATGGCTGGGTTTGAACTGGGGTGGCATAGTGAGAAAAAGAAAGATGGATTCAACCCAGATGTCTTGACTGGGGGTGAGTGGTTGAAAAGTTTCACCACTCCGTCCATCATCTTGTTGTGTTTTCTATGTTTGCTCTAAGTGGCCAAGTGGAGAGGTGTGGTGCAGCGGCCAGGGCAGCTGACTTCGGAGCACAGGGCTCACGGTTCGATCCCTGGCAGCAGCTCAGCTCAGCACCATGCGACTCTGGGCAATAGCTCACTTAATTTCCACGACGGCCCCCAGCGCCTTGAGACCCGTAAGGGTGAGTAGTTCGCGCTTTACAAATACGGATTTACATTTTATTTACAAGGGTATGCCCAGACGTGGGTCCCTTGCTCGCTGTGCCACTGGATTCAAGCTAGCCTCGCTGATGAGGGGTGAAACACCGAAACCGGGCCCAGGATGCTTGTTTCCAGTCCTGTGAGGACCTGGCCTGACAGTTCGGGCTGGCCTGTTCCCATAAGGAGCAGGGTCAAGACTGATTTCCATATGGTTGAGTTTGAACTGGGGTGGCATAGTGAGCAAAAGAACGATGGATTAAACCCAGATCTCTTGACTGGGGGTGAGGGGTTAAAAAGTGTCACCACTCCATCCATCATTTTGTTGCGTTTGGTCAGTCAAAAGACAACAGAGACCTCAAAAGGAGTCGGGAATTCTGGTAAGATATTTTTCTTCTGAAACTCTTTCTTACATATTTTGCCAAATGCAATTGCCAGTAGAAGTAATGATGACATGGTGAGTAAATTGATTTATAAATGCTTAGGACAGCTGAAGGGACAGGGCAATAGTCATTAATATTTGCACATGTTTATTTCCCACCTCTATCCTCTTAAAGCGCTGAGGATTGAATACGTCCATTGTTTGGAACACTGAGGTTACATCATGCTTTGAAGCAGTTTGGTGGTGGGTGGCAACAAACTTTCTAAAGCTAAATCCCACAAAAAGAGAAGTACTATTGACAGAAAACATTTCCTCAACTTGGAGAAACACTGAATGGCCTCTCCAAGTTTTTAGTCCAGTACCTTTGGAAAAGTATGATGTTTAAATATTACAATCATACCATACATTAGGTTTTCTACGCAGCTTTCCCTACTTTTAAACCAGCAAAAGCCTAATGGTATTCATATGTATGAAATGTACAATCATCCAATTGATTTTTGGTACATATTCTCAAAAAGCATCAAGTTCATGAGACCACTTTTTCTGTAGAAAGAGCCGCTAGACTATGGAATGTCCATGCATTTCAAGTATGTTCCTATTGATTGCGCTCCAATTTTAGTCAACAACTGAAAACCTAACTGTTCACAATCCAATGTAGCTCTGTGGACAGTGTTGTGGGATGGTTTTGTTAGCGTCAAGAAGTTAGGGCAGTAACGCAATCTATAAGTAATCAATAATGTCACTGGAGTTAAATAGCACATTTCTTTCACCATACGAAAGTCACGATTGGAAGGAAAAGCATATGAGGGATTATGCCTAACACTTTGGAACACACAGTACAAGGAACTGGGTTGCAAGTCTTGGATGCAATAAGGATGGATGCACTTTATGAATACTGCAGTTCCGAAAATCAGTGACAAAAGCAAACCATATTTTGGTGCTTTCTACATAGTGCTCATTAGAACGGTTTGCTGTCTAGGGAGAATTAAAGGTTCCTCCCTTGATGTATAGGCATATGGTATGGATGATGTAGGAAAGTAGGATCTGCTTTTATGGTTACCCCCACTTTTTGCCTGGTGCTATGCTGTTTCTGACGAGTCTGACTGGGTTCCTACTAATCAGGACCCCAGTCTCTGTGCTTTCTCGTCTACATTGGTTATGCCGAGTACTTAGGTACATCCCAGATTGGCTACTGGTGTACCCTTTTAAATCCCTAGTATATGGTACTGAGGTACCCAGGGCATAGGTACACCAGGGGTCTTATATGGGTCGCAGCACCCATGAGAGACCACTAAAATTGTGACTACGGGCCTGCCATTGCAGCCTGTGTAAGCTGGTGCTAGCACCACTTACGACAGATATAGGAAACCTATATATGAGGTCACTGCACTTAAAACCTACAGGTCACCCCTAAGGCAGGCCTTTCAATTCTGAAGGCAGGGTGCTCTGTTCTAAGTGTGAGGGTGCCCCTGCATGAGCAGGACACCCCTACAACCTTCAGAGTCCATTCTCCTGAGTTGTAAGTACATCAGCCATCACGATACATAGTGTGTGTGAGAAGCTGGCTTGGTATAGGATGCACACTTATGCAAGTGGGCACCCTGCACCAATCCAGACAACCCTTATGGTGATTTTAGTGGTCTTAGACATCCGTAGAAAGCTAAGTGGTAGCTGTGGAGAGCAGCCTTCAGGCTTAGTTCAGGAGTGTAAAGCTGCTTGTTTTACCAGTACATAATCTTATTGATATAGATTAAGTGAAAAAGAACCACACAGTGTACTTATAAAAATATGTATTTATTATATAACACTCACTAACACATGCAGGTATCTCCTAACCTGAGATACACACAATACTTTTCAATAGAAAGAGGTAAGTAGCACGTAATACACAGTGGTCACCAGGGGGGGGGGGGGAACCAGACCATATACTAAAATAGGGGAATGCGAACCACTAATCGAGTCAAGACTATACCCAGACGACGTAGAAGTGTAAGGGACCCAAGGAACCACCCAAGGTAAGTAACTAGGAGCCACACGGAGGCCGTGTGCAGAGTGGGAACACAACAGCGTGATCAATGCAAGTCAATGGGTAAGTCACGGTTCCAATTTTAAAGAAGGACCCTTCCCAGTGGACCCTAAAGAAACCCCGTGGAATACAGAAGGTTGGAGAGCCACCCCACCCGTGGATACCCTAGGAACCAGGATACCTACACCAGAGAAGCTGGGTGCATAGGTGTGAAGTGGCGTCGGAAACCGCCGTCGAACCCAATGGAGGACTTCAGGAAGATGCCGCTGCTGGAGAAGGAGAAAGTGTCGGGTGGAACCCAAAAGGTGGATTCAAGTCGAGAAGTACCTGAAAGCAGAGGGGACAGAGTCTATGCCACTTGTAAGTGACCAGGAGGCACGGAAGACGAATGCCCACCAATGTCGGGTACTGCAGGAGAGTTGATGGTGACCTTGGAGCTGCAGCTGTGTGGACCAGGCGACGCTGTGGAAGTCAAGGAGCCGTACACGAGCTGTCCCACGTCGGATTTCTAGAGTTGAGGGGTCGGTGTCCAGCAGGAGCACCAACAAGTCTTGGCAACTGCAACCAACGTGGAAGTGGAGAAAGATGCAATGTTGGGACCAACAAGTTCCAGGCGACTCACCACAAGCAGGGGAGTCAGGGCAGGCCCGAGCAATCAGGGGTGCACAAAGAATATGAAGATGACCCTCAAGAAGACCCATAAGCTGGAGGCACTGGAGTCGCAAGAGGACGTCGAGCAGCTCACCAAAGATGCAAGCCCACGATGCAAGAGATGCGGTGACGGGGAAGATCTTGGTCACTGGAGAAGCTTGAGGTTGGGGCTACTTGGAGCCAGAAAATCTAGGTGGAAGGAAGCCAACAAGCCTTTGCAACTGCAAGTCGCCGCAGTGGACAGGGGTTCGGTTCCCGTGGCTCCGACTACAGATACTGGCCTCAAACTTGGTGAGAGGACAGGGCTGGCCCAGAAGGATGTGAAGAACCACCACCTGTGTTGCTGAGCCTTTCGGAGTACTTGGGAGCTCGGGATCAGCAGACTGGTCAGCTTTGTTGCGGTGCCTGCAGATGAAAGGAAGTGACTCCTTCAATTCAAGGGAGATTTCTTCAGGTGTCTTGGATGTGCAAAGGCCTTGGAAGGTTCCTGTATGCAGCACAGGCACAAACGTTGCAGCAGACGAGCAGGGTGACAAGACCAGGAGCAGCAGGAGTCTTCCTAGTTGCAGTCTCGATACCCAGAGAGAAGTCCAGCGAGGTCCAGAGTGCCCAGATTGTCGAAGAACTAGTGTCTTGAAATTAATCTTGTCCCACGACAAATCTAGGGACCCACCTACAGGTAAGCCCTTAAGTACCCAAAGGAAAGGGTTGGGACGATTCAGGGTTCCCTCCCAGGGGAGGGGGTCGGACATTGGGGAGGATACTCCCATGTCCATTGTCCAGTTTCGCACCAGAGTGGGAGCCAACGGCTCTCTGAGCTGGTTTGAACTGGACTATGCAAGGAGGGGACCACATGTGCCCATCAAGCAGATTGAGTGGCGCTGGCAAGCGCTCCCAACTGGCCCCAATACACTAAATCCTGTCTGGGAGGTGGTCACACCTCCCTATGACAGGATACTTATTGTTCTGCCTTCCCCTGCTCCAGCTTGGCTCAGCAGCAGGAGGGCAGAATCAGGTCTCTGGTCGGCAGCAACCATGTTGTGCTATCCGGGTCTATAAAACTGGTACCAGGAGCACTAAGGGCCTCCCAGAGGAGCTTTATAGTGCAATGAATAATACCTCCCACACCGTTTACGGTGTGGGGGTATGATTCCAACATGTTTGATAACAAACATGACAGGGTTCGTTACAGCCAGTTTAGAGATGGTCATCGCGTAATGACGCATGGCCACTCTATGTATCGTAATGGCTGATGCACTTACAACCTGGGAGAATAAACTCCGAAGGTTGTAGGGCTGTTCTGCTCATGCAGGGGCACCCTCACATTTAGAACCAAGCACCCTGCCTTCAGGATTGAAAGGCCTGCTTTAGGGGTGAATTATAGGTTTTAATTGTAGTGACCTTAGACATAGGGAAACCTATATCTGTCGTAAGTGGTGCTAGCACCAGCTTACACAGGCTGCAATAGCAGGCCTGTAGTTACAGCTTGAGAAATACCCCATGGGTGGCTTAATGCATGCTTCAGCCCATGGGGGACCCCTGGTGTACCTATGCCCTGGGTACCTCAGGTCCATATACCAGGGGCCGATAAGGGTACACCAGTGTCCAATCTGGGATGTACCCAAGTACTTACCATAACCAATTTAGGGGAGAAAGCACAGAGACTGGGGTCCTGATTAGCAGGATCACAGTCAGACTTGTCAGAAACAGCATAGCACCAGGCAAAAAGTGGGGGTAGCCATAAAAGCAGATTCTACTTTCCTACACAATCCCCCCCACCAAAATGTAAGGAGATGAGACTAACCTTGCCATTTGAGACTTCATTTTTAAGTGGAAATATCTGGAGAATCCTTCTGCATTGGCATGGTTACTTCCAGGTCTTTGTTCCACTGTATAGTCCATCCCCTGTAGGGAAATGGACCACCTCAAAAGTTTGGGAGTTTCGCCCTTCATCTGTTTAAGCCATAATAAGAGCTTGTGGTCTATCTGAACAATGAAGTGAGTGCCAAACAGGTACAGTCTCAGCTTCAAGGCCCAGACCACAGCAAAGGCTTCCCTCTCAATGGCTGACCAAGTTTCTCCCTGGGGGTCAACCTTCTGCTGATAAAAGCTACTGGTTGATCCTGGCCCTCTGCATTTAGTTGGGATAACACAGCCGCTACCCCGGTCTCAGATGCGTCTGTCTGGACAATGAAAGTTTTGGAGTAGTCAGGACTTTGTAGAATGGGAGCAGTGCACATGGCCTGCTTCCGGTCATCAAATGTCTTTTGACAGCTTACTGTCCACTGAACTTTCTTGGGCATTTTCTTAGATGTAAGATTATTCAGGGGAGTCACTATGGACCCATATCCCTTGACGAATGTTCTGTAGTACCCAGTCAGGCCCAAGAAAGCTCTGACCGGAGTCTGGGCAGTGGGAGCAATCCAATCCACAATGGACTAGATTTTGCTCTCCAATGGCTGAACCTGGCCTCCACCTACCAGATGGCCCAGGTACACAACCTTACTCTGCCCTATCTGGAACTTGGTGGCCTTGATAGTGAGGCCTGCCTTTTGCAGGGCCTCCAGAACATTTCTGAGGTGGACCGGGTGATCCTCCCAGGTGGAGCTAAAGACAGCTATATCATCTAGATATGCCGCACTATAGGCTTCCAGACCCGTTATGACTTTGTTTACCAAACTGTGAAATGTGGCAGGTGCAATCTTCAGACCAAAGGGCATCACAATAAATAGATAATGCCAACTAGGAGTTGAGAATGATGTTTTTGGCTTTGCCTCCTCAGCTAGTCTGATTTGCCAGTGGCCAGCAGTTAGGTCAAGTGTACTCAGAAACTTGGCTGCGGCCAAAGTATCTATAAGTTCATCTGCCCTTGGAATAGGATGGGCATCAGTCCTAGTGACTGCATTGAGGCCTCTGTAGTCCACACAAAACCTCATCTCTCTTTTTCCACCCTTGGTGTGAGGTTTTGGCACAAGGACTACCCCAGGGGTTATCTGGAGGCTCAATGACCCCACTTCCAGCATCTTTTGGACCTCTGTCCTGAGCAATCCCTGACATGGTCAGGCTGTCTGTAGATTTTACTCTTCACAGGGCAGGCTGTCACCTGTGTCCACTTCATGGGTACACCAGTTGGTCTGACAGGGTGTCAGGAAGAACATATGTCTATACTGATTGAGGAGTTGCCTACAATCAGCTTGCTGTTGGTCAGTGAGGCTGCCTGCCAAGGCTACTCCATCCACTGACCCATCATCAGGGTTCTGAGAGAGGAGATCAGGGAGAGGGTCACTTTCTTCCTCCTGTCCCTCATCAGTTGCCATGAGCAAGCCCATGTCAGCCTTGTCCACAAAAGGTTTCAGGCGGTTTCCATGAAGTACTCCATGGGGACTTCTGGGAGTACCTAGGTCCACCAAGTAGGTGACCTCACCTTTTAGTTCAAGGTTAGTGCGGGGGCAGTGCATTTGTCTTTGAGAGCTGCTGGGGCCACAGGCGCCAACACCCACACTTTCTGGCCTGGCTGGTAAACAGTCAAGACAGGCTTTTGGTCATGCCAAGCTTTTTGAAGTTCTTGGCTGGACTCCAGGTTTTTGCTGGCCTTCTTCATGTACTCAGCCATGCGTGAACGCAGGCCAAGGACAGTCCACAATGTCCTGTTTAGGAGGCTTGAGAGGTTGCTCCCAGCCTTCCTTCACTAGACACAATGGACCCCTAACTGGGTGTCCAAACAGAAGTTGAAATGGGCTGAAGCCAACTCCCTTCTGAGGAACCTCTCTGTAGGCGAAGAAAAGGCAGGGTAGTAAGACATCCCATTTTCGCCTAAGCTTTTCTGGGAGTCCCATAATCATACCCTTTAGGGTCTTGTTGAACCTTTCAATAAGCTCATTGCACTGTGGATGGTAGGGTGTGGTAAACTTGTAGTTCACTCCACACTCTTTCCAAATGGCAGTGATATAACTAGACATGAAGTTTGTACCTCTGTCTGTTAAGACCTCCTTAGGTAAGCCCACCCTGGAAAAGATTACCAGGAGGGCCCTGGCCACTACAGGAGCTGTAGTGGTTCTCCGGGGAATAGCTTCTGGGTACCTAGTGGCATGGTCCACCAGCACTAGGATGCAACTGTGCCCAGATGCAGTTGGAGGGTTCAAAGGGCCAACAATGTCAATCACCACCCATTCAAAGGGGACCCCAACCACTGGAAGTGGGATTAAGGGGGCTTTTGTGCTGCCACCTGACTTACCGCTGGCTTGGCAAGTGGCACAGGAGCGACAAAACTCCTTTGTGTCTTCAGACATATGGGGCCAGTGAAAGTGAGGGACAAGCCTGTCCCAAGTTTTGCTTTGCCCTAAGTGTCCTGCCAGAGGCCTATCATGTGCCAGGGAGAGGAGGAAACCTCTGGGGTATTACCAACCTCTTGGTGGCACCAGGCTTGGGGTCTCTACCTTCCGAGTACAGAAGCCCATCTTCCCAATAGATCCCATGGGACCCATTGATATTCCCTGCCTCCTCAGCAGTAGCTTGCTGTCTGAGGGGTTCAAGAGAGGGGCAGGTCCAAACTCAAGTCTGCCCTGGAAGGGCCCCCTGCCCCCAAGAACTCTGCCTGGTCAGGCCCAAGTTCCTCTGGGATAGTACCTTCACAGGGGCTGAGATCGTCTCTGTAAGGAGGCTGATCTTTACTGGGTGATTGTGAGGAGGATAAAGCATTGCCCTTCCTGCTCCTTCTCTTGGGTGGCACCTGGTCCATTTTTCCGGGATCCAGTGCCTCGTCAGTGCTGAGCTGTTTGGCATCAGCCCTGGTGACAGCAAATACACTGGCAGAGATGCCCACCATCTCTGCATGAGTCCTGAGCTCCACTTCAGCCCAAGCTGAAGTTTCTAGATCATTGCCCAACAGACAATGTACATGTAGGCCTGGAGATTCCACAACCTTTTTAGGTCCAGTTACCCCTCCCCAGCTGAGGTTCACAACTGCCAAGGAATGTTCAGTCCTGACATTGCTAGCGTTGGTGATTTGGTACATTTGTCCAAGTATGATCTGATCAGGGGACATAGGTTTCTCTGTCACCATAGTGACACTGGCCCCTGTAAGCCATTCCTTCTTTTGCATTTATCAAAGGCTGTTGTCTGTACTTGCCCATTTTAGTGGGACTTACCAGTAAAGTGGCAAGGTCTATGCCACCATCACAGACTAGAACAGCCTGAGCTGGAGTTCTGACTAAGTCAGAGTCCATCTCTGAACCCAAGGTTAACCCCACTAATCCCTTGGTTGCTGTACTACCACTTGTACTTGTGCTAGGGGGAGCAGGTGCCTTAGGGACTGTGGTAGTAGGAGTTTCCTTGGCCTTTGGACAATCAGCACCCCTTGTCCAATGGGTCTTTACCTTACAAATGTAGCACCAAGGTTTCTTTTTGCGTTTCTTGGAATTTTGAGACTCACCCCCAGATGCAGGTTTTTGGGGCCCTTGTGAAGACTCTTTTTTATCTTTACCCTTGTCCCCACCTATATCCTGGGATTTAGAAGAATCTTGCTTCTTCTGGTCACCTCCATTACCATGGTTTTTCTGCTTAACCCTGGTGTGGACCCATTTGTCTGCCTTCTTTCCCAATTCTTGGGGAGAGGTCAGATCAGAGTGCACCAGGTACTGGTGCAAAAGTTGGTTCTGACAGTTATTAAGGATGTGCTCCCTCATTATCAAATTGTACAATCCCTCATAGTCCTGTAACTTGCTTCTATGAAGCCAGCCTTCCTGAGGCTTCATAGCACTTTCTACAAAATCTACCCAGTCCTAGGGGTGTGCCTTCTGGGTGTCTCTGAACTTAATCCTATACTGTTCAGTGGTTAAGCCAAACCCATCTATGAGAGCACTCTTCAGTACTGAGTAATTGTCAGCATCCTCTTCTATAACAGCGAGGAGCTTATCTCTACCTTTGTTAGCAAAGTAGAGTCACAGGGTATCTGGACCCTCTGAACTTTGCAGGCCCTCTCCAAAGCAGTGATCCATTTATGGAGGTCATCCCCCTCCTGGTAAGGAGGGACTATTCTGCTCAGGTTCCTATTGTCAAAAGACGTTGCTGCCACCATGGGACTCTATTCCCAGTCTCTTCCTAGCCTTCTGTACTTCCAGGGACTCTTTGTCAAGGGCCAACTGAAGAACAGAAGACTAGGAAGAGACTTGGAATAGAGTCCCATGGTGGCAGCAACAGTGTCCCTAGAATCAGAGAAACGTCTTTTGACAATAGGAACCTGAGCAGGATAGTCCCTCCTTACCAGGAGGGGGATGACCTCCATAAATGGATCACTGCTTTGGAGAGGGCCTGCAAAGTTCAGAGGGTCCAGATATCCTGTGGCTCTCCTTTGCTAACAAAGATAGAGATAAGCTCCTCGCTTTTAGGGAAGAGGATGCTGACAAATACTCAGTACTGAAGAGTGCTCTCATAGATGGGTTTGGCTTAACCACTGAACGGTATAGGCTTAAGTTCAGAGACACCCAGAAAGCACACCCCCAGGACTGGGTGGATTTTGTAGACAGTGCTATTAAGCCTCAGGAAGGCTGGTTTCATGGAAGCAAGTTACAGGACTATGAGTTATTGTACAATTTGATAATGAGGGAGCACATCCTTTATAACTGTCAAAACCAACTTTTGCACCAGTACCTGGTGGACTCAGATCTGACCTCTCCCCAAGAATTGGGAAAGGAGGTAGACAAATGGGTCCACACCAGGGTTAAGCAGGAAACCCATGGTAATGGAGGTGACCAGAAGAAGCAAGATTCTTCTAAATCCCAGGATAAGGGTGGGGACATGGGTAAAGAAAAAAAAAAAGTCTTCACAAGGGCCCCAAAAACCTGCATCTGGGGGTGAGTCCCAAAATTCCAAGAAAGGCAAAAAAAAACCTTGGGGCTACATTTGTAAGGTAAAGATCCATTGCATAAGGGATGCTGATTGTCCTAAGGCCAAGGAAACTCCTAATACAACTGTCCCTGAGACTTAGTCAGAACTCCAGCTCAGGCTGTTCTAGTCTGTGATGGTGGCATAGACCTTGCCACCTTACTGGTAAGTCCCACTAACTTGGGCAAGTACAGACAACAGCCTTTGATTAATGGAAAAGAAGCAATGGCTTACAGGGACACGAGGGCCAGTGTCACTATGGTGATAGAGAAACTCGTGTCCCCTGATCAGATCACTCTTGGACAAATGTACCAAGTCACCAACGCTAGCAATGTCAGGACTGACCATTCCTTGGCAGTTGTGAACCTCAACTGGGGAGGGGTAACTGGACCTAAAAAGGTTGTGTTATCTCCAGACCTACCTGTAGATTGTCTGTTGGGCAATGATCAAGAAACTTCAGCCTGCTGAAGTAGAGTTCAGGACACATGCAGAGATGATGGGCATCTCTGCCACTGTGTTTGCTGTCACCAGGGCTCAGGCCAAACAGCTCAGCACTGACAAGGCACTGGATCCTGGAAAAATGGACAAGGTGCCTCCCAAGAGAAGGAGCAGGAAGGGTAAGGCTTTATCTTCCTCACAAACTCCCAGTGAAGATCAGCCTCCTGAGGGAGATGATCTCAGCCCCTGTGAAGGTACTGTCCCAGAGGAACTTGGGGCTGACCATGCAGAGTTCCTGGGGGCAGGGGGCCCTTCCAGGACAGACTTGAGTTTGGAGTAGCAGACCTGCCCCCCTCTTGAACACCTCAGACAGCAAGCTGCTGAGGAGGCAGGAAATATCAATGGGTCCCATAGGATCTATTGGGACGATGGGCTTCTGTACTCTGAAGGTAGAGACCCCAAGCCTGTTGCCACCAGGAGGTTGGTAATACTCCAGAAGTTCAGGTTTCCTCCTCTCCCTGGCACATGATATTCCTCTGGCAGGACATCTAGGGCAAAGCAAGACTTGATACAAAGGAGTTTTGTCGCTCCTGTGCCACTTCCAAAGCCAGTGGTAAGTCAGGGGCACCACAAAGGCCCCCTTAATCCTACTTCCAGTGGTTGGGGTCCCCTTTGAAAGGGTGGGGATTGACATTGTTGGTCCTTTGAACCCTCCAACTACATCTGGGCACAGTTACATCCTAGTGGTGGTGGACCATGCCAATAGGTACTCAGAAGCTATTACCTTTAGAACCACTACAGCTCCTGTAGTGGCCAGTGCCCTCCTGGGAATCTTTTTCAGATTGGGCTTACCTAAGGAGGTCTTAACGGACAGAGATACAAAATTTATGTCTAGTTACATCACTGCCATGTGGAAAGAGTGTGGAGTGAACTACAAGTTTACCACACCCTACCATCCACAGTGCAATGGGCTTGCTGAACGTTTCAACAAGACCCTACAGGGTATGATTATGGGACTCCCAGAAAAGCGTAGGCGCAAATGGGATGCCTTCCTACCCTGCCTTCTTTTTGCCTACAGAGAGGTTCCTCAGAAGGGAGTTGGTTACAGCCCATTTGAACATCTGTTGGGACATCCAATTAGGGGTCCATTGTGTCTAGTGAAGGAAGGCTGGGAGCAACCTCATAAACAGGACAATGTGGACTAAGTCCTTGGGCCTGCGTTCATGCATGGCTGAGTACATGAAGGCGGCCAGCAAAAACCTGGAGGCCAGCTAAGAACTTCAAAAAGCTTGGCATGACCAAAAGGCTGTAGCCTGTGGCCCCAGCAGCTTTCCAAGACAAACGGAGTGGCCTCCACACTATTCTTGAACAAAAAGGTGAGGTCACCTACTTGGTGGACCTAGGTACTCCCAGAAGTCCCCATAAGGTACTTCATGTGAACCGCCTGAAACCTTTTCTGGACAGGGCTGACCTGGGCTTGCTCATGGCAACTGATGAGGGACAGGAGGAAGAGAGTGACCCTCTCCCTGATCTCTCTCAGAACCCTGATGATGGGTCAGTGGATGGAGTAGCCTTGGCAGGCAGCCTTGCTGACCAACAGCAAGCTCATTGTAGGCAGGTCCTCAAACCAGTACAGACATGTTCTCCCCGACACCCAGTCAGACCACCTGGTGTACCCATGAAGTGGGCACAGGCGACAGCCTACCTGTAAAGAGTAAAATCTACAGACAGCCTGACCATGTATGGGGTTGCATCAGGACAGAGGTCTAAAAGATGCTGGAATTGGGAGTCATCGAGCCTTCAGATAACCCCTGGGCTAGTCCAGCAGTCCTTGTGCCAAAACCTCACACCAAGGGTGGAAAAAGAGAGATGAGGTTTTGTGTGGACTACAGAGGCCTCAATGCAGTCACTAGGACTGATGCCCATCCTATTCCAAGGGCAGGTGAACTTATAGTTTCTGAGTACATTTGACCTGACTGCTGGCTACTGGCAAATCAGACTAGCTGAGGATGCCAAGCCAAAAACAGCATTCTCAACCCCTAGTGGGCATTATCAATTTATTTTGATGTCCTTTGGTCTGAAGAATGCACCTGCCACATTTCAGAGGTTGGTGAACAAAGTCCTAACAGACCTGGAAGCCCATAGTGCAGCATATCTAGATGATATAGCTGTCTTTAGCTCCACCTGGGAGGATCACCTGGTCCATCTCAGAAATGTTCTGGAGGCCCTGCAAAAGGCTGGCCTCACTAACAAGGCCACCAAGTGACAGATAGGGCAGAGCAAGGTTGTTTACTTGGGCCACCTGGTAGGTGGAGGCCAGGTTCAACCATTGGAGAGCAAAATCCAGACCTTTGTGGACTGGATTGCTCCCTCTACCCAGACTCTGGTCAGAGCTTTCTTGGGTCTGACTGGGTGCTACAGACGATTTGTCAAGGGATATGGCTCCATAGTGTCTCCCCTGAATGATCTTACATCTAAGAAAATACCCAAGAAAGTTCAGTGGACAGTAAGCGGTCAAAAGGCATTTGATGACCTGAGCAGGACATTTGCACTGCTCCCGTCCTGAAAAGTCCTGACTACTCCAAAGCTTTCATTGCCCAGACAGATTCATCTGAGATAGGGGTAGGGGCTGTGTTATCACAACTAAATGCAGAGGGCCAGGATCAACCAGTAGCTTTTTATCAGGAGAAGGTTGACTCCCAGGGAAAAACGTTGGTCAGCCATTGCAAGGGAAGCCTTTGCTGTAGTCTGTGACTTGAAGAAGCTGAGGCCATACCAGTTTGGCACTCACTTCATTGCTCAGACAGACCACAAGCCCCTCTTATGGCTTGAACAGATGAAGGGTGAAAACCCCAAAGTTTTGAGTTGGTCCATTTCCCTACAGGAGATGGACTATACAGTGGAACATAGACCTGGGAGTAACCATGCCAATGCAGATGGACTCTCCAGATAATTCCACTTAGAAAATGAAGACTCAACTGGGCAAGGTTAGTCTCATCTCCATACGTTTGGGGGGTGTTAGACCTGGCACCATTGGCGTGGGTCTCCCTTCCTCTTTTCGCTGTTGTCCCCCTTGTTTTTGCTGGTGTTAGATGCTCTGGGCGCTGTGACACTGCCATTCGGTGCCACAGCGCGAATGCTCCCTGTGTAAATAGGACATGTGAATTGGTATATCCCTGATTGGTTTATTTGGGTTACCCGTTAGTCCCTAGTAACGTGGCCTGTGAGTGCCCAGGGCTGGCAATCCGAATGCTGCCAGTGGGCCTGCAGCACGGGTTTGCACCACCCACAGGAGCCGCTTGCAAAGTGTATCTCAGACCTGCCACTGCAGAGTCTGCGTGCTGTCCCGAACTGCCATTTTGGCTGTGAAGTGCACCCACTTCCCAGCCCCTGAACCTTCCCTTGGCATCATGTAAGACACCCCTATGGTAGGGTGCGTTGTATGTGTAAGGTAGGACATGCCTTGGTGTGTGTAGCATGTCCTGGTAGTGAATGACACCCCATTTCGTTTTTCACTACTGTAAGGCTACCTGTTCCTCATAGGCCAGACTGGGCAATTGTGACTATTACATTCTATAGTCCTAAGTGACCCCAGGAACATGGTAGAAAGACGAACTTAGTATGCCTGAGCTCAGAATATTAAAATACATCTTTTAGTGAAGTGTATTTTTATATCCTGCGTTTGAAAATACTACTTTTAGAAAGTAGGTATTTTCTTGCCTTAGCCTTCCAGTGTGCTCTGCTGGAATGTGTATTGGCTGTCTGGTTTTGGAGGGACAGGGCAGGCTGAGCCAGACCTGAGTTGAATAGAGAGATCTGGATTGGAGTATGCGGAGGGGTAGCTCCTTGACCTGAATAGGGCTGTGCCTGGCAAAGGTGAATGATGGCTCCACCTCCCACTGTGCGTCTGATAGCAGACCCCCTCTTCCTGAAAGGAAGGATGCAGCCTGGTAAACAAAGTGCTCCAGGACCGAACAGAACTGGTTCTGGCTAGGCTCAGTGACTTGTAACTTTTAAGAACAAAGACTTTTGGGGTATAAATATCTGTGCTGAAACCCCTACAAATTGTATTGCTCCTGGACATCAAGACGAACCTCTGTCCGTGTAACTGAAGGAATCTGCAGGAGGGGACTATCCTTGTGCTTGTATGCTGTTTTCTCGGATTGGCCTGCAGTTGTTATCAGTTGACTTTGAAAGAGAGGAAAAAGGACTTTTGGAGAAACACTTTTAAATTCATCTCGCTAAAGCAAATCACCCAAGGGCTAGAAGAGAGCTAGCCTCCTGTCGAAGTCTCAGGCACATTAGACTTCACCCTCGATCCCCTGAATCCCCCCAGCGAGGACATCTATTTGCAGGTGAGGCTCCTGTCAAGGAACTCAGGGCCTCTAGTACTACTGCAGAGAACGCGGATTGAAACCACGAAGAATCGCACGCTTGTGAGCCGCCGCAGCTGAGAGCGCTGTCAAGAATCGTCGCGCTGCTGCCGCTGAGTGCTCGCAACAGGTCAGGATCATCGCAGCATCCCCACCCGCGTCGCATCCCCGCAATCGGCGCCTCAGGATATCGCACCAAGAGCGTTGCAGCCCCACGATCGGCGCACCACGACCTCTCAGCGCGGACGCATTGCGCCAGCCAGCTACTTCGCATCGCACCCGGTTCGTTACTCCCGAGCGGAGCACCGTCCTTGGCATTCGCAGCGTCCCCACCGCGTCGCATCCCCGCGATCGGCGCACCGGGACCTAGCACCTGGACCGACGAGCACTGCTTCACTTTCCCTCGCATCCGCCGACCGGCGCCACACCTCCTCCCTCGCGGCAAGGAGTCAGCGCCCTGTCAGCCCGTGGGGAGAGCACCAGCGCTACAGCTCCAGGACAACGTTTTGCTTCTGTGCCTTGCCAAATCCAGGTACTATTGTGAGTAGAAAGGTCGCCCAGACCGCTGCCTTGAACTGAGTCCTTCGTGCGCACTTTGAACTATTTTTGCAACATCCCAAGAGTAATTCCGTTTTTGATCGTATTGTGGCTTTTTGATCGTTTTGGGTCTTGTGATAAGCCTTTATAAAGATACCTATTTTTGATATAATTATTTGTGTGGTGTCCCTTTGTAGTGTCACTTACTGTGTTTGATCATAAATGCTTCACACACTGCCTCTGAGATAGGCCTAGCTGCTCGTGCTACGTTACCACAGGGTTGAGCAGGGGTTATCGAAGGGTGGAACCCTCTCACTCTGACTTAGGAAGAAGGGTCCCTACTTGGACAGTGGCTCGCCACCGCCAACTAGAGACCCACATTTCTAACAGGGGGGCTGTGTAGGAAAGTAGGATCTGCCTTTATGGTTGCCCCTACTTTTTGCCTGGTGCTATGCTGTTTCTGGCTAGTCTGACTATAATCCTGCAAATCAGGACTCCAGTCACAGTGCTTTCTCCTCTAAATTGGTTATGGTGAGTACTTCGGTACATCCCAGATTGGCTACTGGTGTACCCTTATAAGTCGCCAGTATATGGTACTGAGGTACCCAGGGCATAGGTACACCAGGGATCTCCCATGGGCTGAAGCATGTATTATGCCACCCATGAGAGACCACTGAAATTGTGACTATGGGCCTGCCATTGCAGCCTGTGCAAGCTGGTGCCAGCACCACTTACAAAAGATATAGGTTTCCCTATATCTGAGGTCATTGCACTTAAAACCTATAAGTCAGCTCTAAGGCAGGCATTTCAATCTTGAAGGCAGGGTGCTTGGTTCCAAGTGTGAGGGTGCCCCTGCATTAGGAGGACACCCCTACAACCTTCAAAGTCCATTCTCCCAGGTTGTAAGTGCATCAGCCATTACGATACAGAGAGTGGCCATGCGTCATTACGCGATGACCATTTCTAAACTTGCCGTAACGAACCCTGTCATGTTTGGTATCAAACATGTTGGAATCATACCCCGGTATGGGAGGTATGATTTCTTGCACTATAAAGCTCCTCCGGGAGGCCCTCAGTGCTCCTGGTACCAGTCTTCAAGACCCAGACAGCACAACATGGCTGCTGCCGACCAGAGACACGATTCTGCCCTCCTGCTGCTGAGCCAAGCTGGAGTAGGCAGAACAATAGGTATCCTGTCACAGAGAGGAGTGACCACCTCCCAAACAGGGAGTAATGTATTAAGGCCGGGTGTGAGCGCTTGCCAGCGCCACTCAGTCTGCTTGAGGGACACATTTGGTGCCCTCCTTGCATTGTCCAGTTCAAACCAGCTAAGGAAACACGCAGTAGCAAAGAGCCGAGACGGGGTGGAGGACGCATCTCCACGTACTTGCGGAGTGTTACTTATCAGGGCTGTCCTCCGGTATACTATTGATTTTATTGCGAAATGCGGGAGATGGATTGAAACAATTTCCTTCGAGTGTCTACATATCTGTCATCACCATTTATCGGTTTGCGAGACTTTGTCCACATGAGGGACATTCCAATTCTTGTCCACATGCGACACGTTGGACGACATACTTCTTGTCAATCGCCTTGAAAAAGTCTAAGGGAAGACGAAACACGTGTTGGCTGATTTTCGTGCTGGATGAAACAAGAATATGAATAAAAATGCTAACTTTTTGAAGAAACCGAACATTGTGGACTCTGTATATTCTGTATAATTAGGAATAGTGTGTTACTATATGGACCAGGTTGACTTGAGAATTTTAGGTATCTTTACTAGCTGTTATTTGAAAGAATCTGTACTGCACCAATATTTGGGGTGGCCTTAACTAGAATAGGGTGTGCTTGGAAATGCTCTCTCTTTTTTTGTATACAGCTAAGGAAGCCGTTGGCTCCCGCTCTGGTGCAAAACTGGACTAAGAACATGGGAGTATCCTCCCCACTGTCCGACTCCTCCCCTGGGAGGGAACCCTGAATCGTCCCAACCCTTTGCTTAGGGTACTTAAGGGCTTACCTGTAGGTGGGTCCCTAGATTCGTCGTGGGACAAGATTCATATCAAGACACCAACCACTTCTTCTTCGACCGTCTGGGCACTCTGGACTTCGCTGGACCTTGCTCTGGGCTCCGAGACTGTAACAGGGAAGACTCCTGCTGCTTCTGGTCTCGTCGTCGTACAAGTCTGCTGCAATGTTTGTGCCCGTAATCCTTACAGGAACCTTCCAAGGCCTGTGGACATCCAAGACACCTGAAGTAATCTCGCTTGAAGAGAAGGAGTCACTTTCCTGCATCTGCAGGCACTGCAACTAAGCTGACTAGTCTGCTGTTCCTGAGCTCACACAGACTCCGAAAGACTCAGCAACACAGGTGGTACTGCTTCACATTCCTCGAGGCCTGCCCTGTCCTCTTACCAAGTTTGAGGCCAGTATTCCTTGTTGGAGCCGCAGGAACCAAACCTCTGTGCACCGCGTCGATTTGCCGTTGCAAAGACTTGTTGGCTTCCTTCCTCCAAGATCTCCGGGCTCCAAGTAGCCCCAACCTCAGGCATCTCCAGTGACCAAGATCTTCGTCCTCACCACATCACTTGCACCGGGGACCTGCATCTTTGATGAGCTGCTCAAGGTCCTCTTGTGACCTCCGTGCTTCCGGCCTGTGGGTCCCCTTGAGAGTCTTCAATGATTTGAGTGGGCTCCCCAGATTGCTCGGGGCCTGCCCAGACTCCCCTGCTTGTGGTGAGTCACCTGGACCTTGCTGGTCCCGAGACTGCAACTTGTTCGCTTTCCACATTATTTGCGGTTGCCTATGATTGTTGGTGGTACCGACGGACACAGACCGCTCAACTCTCGACATCAACGTGGGCCAGCTCGTGAATGGCTCCTGGTCTTCCACAGCGTCGCCTGGTCTGCACAGCTGCAGCTCCAAGGTCAACTCACCTGCAACACCTGATATCGGTGGGCATTTGTCTTCTGTGCCTCCTTGTCACTCCTGAGTGGCATAGACTCTGTCCCCTCTGCTTGCAGGTACTTCTCATCTTGAATCCACCTTTGGGTTCCAACGGACACTTTCACCTTCTCCAGCAGCGGCATCTTCCTGAAGTCCTCCATTGAGTTTGACTGCGGTTTCCAATGCCATTTCACAACTATGCACCCCGCTGGTGTAGGTATCCTGGTTCCTAGGGTATCCACGAGTTGGGTGGCTCTCCAACCTTCTGTCTTCCACTGGGTTTCTTCAGGGTCCACTGGGAAGGGTCCTTCTTTAAAATTGCAACCGCGACCTACCCATAGACTTGTATTGAGCCCGCGGTCGTGTTCCCACTGTGCACACGGTCTCTGTGGGGTTCCTGGTTACTTACCTCGGGTGGTTCCTTGGGTCCCCGGCACTTCTACATCTTCTGGGTATAGTCTTGATTTGAGTCGTGGTTCGCATACCACTATTTTAATATATGGTTTGGTCTCCCCCTGGCGACCACTAAGTATTTGTTCTACGTACCTGTTTTATTTGGAAAGTATTGTGTGCATTGTGTATATCTCCGGTTAGGAGATATTTGTATGCGTTAGTGAGTGTCTTATAAAACATACATATTTTTATAGATACACTGTGTGGTTCTTTTTCACTTAATCTATACCAATAAGATTATGTTCTGGTAAAACAAGCTGCTTTACACTCCTTCTGGACTAAGCCTGGATGCTGCTCTCCACAGCTACCACTTAGAGAGCTTTCTAAGGTTGTCTAAAACCACTAAAATCACCCTAAGGGTTGTCTGGAATAGTGCAGGGTGTCTACTTACATAAGTGTACACCATATACTAAGCCAGCTTCTCACAGATGCAGACTGGTATGTTATCACAGACTAGCAGTACAACTCACCTCAGTCTCCACAACAAGGATTCAAACTCCCATTAAGGCATTGACATCCCCAAACATACCCCAAGTTTATTCATGGAGTCCTTTCTGTTGCTCTTAAGCTGGAGACAAATTTAGGTGTCACGTGCACAAAGGTGTCATAAATAAAATCAGAAAAAGGAGAGGCGAATTTTCAACAGGCATATACTGGCATTCTGGAGAAGTGAAAAAACCTAACAGATTCCTCATTTGAATTGCCTTTGATATAACGAGAAAGCTGCACTACCAAAGTGTGCTCCACACAGCATCCTTTGTAACAAAGAACACACACTTTCAGAGTGATTGCAAAGTATTTTCATCTATTCCAAAGGACCATTTATTGCAATGTGTTTTTATTGTGTGTAACCACCCCGTCAAGATGTGTTGTAATACACAATAAAACCAGCGGGCAAGTAAGAGCACACCGTTCTTTGTTGCAAATAATACTAAGAGGTTACTAAAACTGAACACGGACAAGACAGAGGTCCTCATCCTCGGCTCCAACCCCTCAGCCTGGGACGACTCCTGGTGGCCAACGACACTAGGAGCAGCCCCGACACCCACCGACCACGCACGCAACCTGGGAGTCATCCTCGACTCAACGCTCTCCATGGCCAAGCAAGTCAACGCAGTCTCCTCCTCCTGCTTCAACACCCTCCGCATGCTTCGCAAGATCTACAGGTGGATCCCGACAGATACAAGAGGAACAGTCACCCAGGCCCTCGTCAGTAGCAGACTTGCCTATGGGAACGCCCTCTACGCGGGAGCCCCGGCCAAGCTCATCAAGCGACTGCAACGCATACAAAACGCCTCCGCACGCCTGATCCTCGATGTACCACGCCACAGCCACATCACCCCCCACCTGAGGAACCTGCACTGGCTCCCCGTCGACAGGAGAATCTCCTTCAAACTCCTCATCCACGCACACAAGGCACTCCACAAGACTGGCCCAGCCTACCTCAACAGACGACTCCTCTTCTACGTCCCCAACCACCAGCTCCGCTCCGCCGACCTCTCCCTCGCCACCGTCCCTCGCATTCGAAGAACCCACCGGCGGCAGATCCTTCTCCCACCTCGCCGCCAAGACCTGGAACACCCTTCCACTAAGCCTACGACAGACCCAAGACCTGCTGACCTTCAGGAGGCTACTCAAGACCTGGTTGTTCGACCAGTAGCAGCACCCCCCCCTTTTTTCTCCCCAGCGCCTTGAGACCCTCGCGGGTAAGTAGTGCGCTCTACAAATTCTGTGATTGATTGATTGATTGTGCATGTATATGTAAATATATATGTAAATAGTGCATTCCCTCAGGCCTTAAGATAGATTAGGGAACAATGATATATCTTCTAACAAGAGGACTATATTTACAATTAAAATTCGAAACAAAACTATGAAAAACTAATAAAGGCAACGAAATAAAGCAGGGCAAAAAATGCCACAAAAAGCGCAAAAAAAGTTCCGTATGTTGTGTAGCAAAAAATTAATTTCTATGCTGCAGTATCTTGGAGGGTCTGAAGCTTATAGAACTGGTACACTGTACGCTGCCAGGCCCGGTATGGATGTCACGCTCGGCCGCAGACCCAGGCATGGGGGAACGATCAAAAGGGTCGGCCCAGCTGTCAGTCGTGACCACGCCGTGAATGGAGGACCGAAACAACAATTCACTCTCACCGCCAGGAGCCCTATACTACGCTGTTCACCTTCCTCCTTCCATCCAGAATGGGAGACGACAGCAGCGTAACATGAACGGCCCAAGACAGGTTGTCATTGCCCGGTACGTGGCTAACTCACCGCAACACCTCCAACCAAACCAGACGCGCTCAAAACTGAACAGTACCCGCCAACTATAGGAGGACGGCTCGGACTAAACCACTGTCGGACTCCACAGCCAACCAGCACGTCGGAATTGTCTGTGGCGTGCTAGGATTGGTTAAGGTGCCCTCGCTGCTCCAATCCTTGGTCACCTTAACGTTAGTAGTACGCCCCACACCCAGGCTACTCCCAGAATTATGTTCGGATTTTGGATTGGTTGTTGTGAGACCCGGAAGTTCTAACATTACAGACAAATGGCATGACAGCCGTTGAAAGAGCTGCAACGGACAACCAGCATTGGGTTGAATGCACGGGCGGTCCGTGTAAGTGGCGGACAAGTGGTTTCCCTCGTCTCTGCTTTCATGCTTCAGCTGGAGATTGAGTGCGATAGTCTTTGCCTCAGCAGGTAAGAGTGTGTGTAATACAGCTGGGGAGAGTTTTCAGTTGATAATTCCGACCGTGGTTCAGAGCTCGTCCAAGCTCAACTGTAGTGTGAAAAATGTATTTAAATCATTTCACTGCAGTGGGCTTGGGACTGCCTGCCTGACAGAGTTAATGTGATGTTACTGCTGCCTGGCTAGATTTTCCAGGCCGAGGAGAGGTAGTTGTCATGGATACGCGTCGCACCTGGGAACTTTGTTGTTATAGCCTGTCCCTTGGAGGCCACAATTAACAGTAATGGACGAGACCCTTGATGCGGTGGCGTCAGCGTCATGTGGATGAGATGTAGCGCTGTGCCCTGTCCACATAGAAACAAGTACCCATACTGATTAGACGTAAAAAAAACGAATATGCACTCACGGTAATATGTCTTCACAGACACTAAAGCCTGGGAAGTTTTGCAAATATTTTTTAAATGTGCTGCAAAAATCTGCTTTGTTAACGTTTATAGGGCTATAAATCAATAATTTCACAGTTTGTTAATAGCATTTTTGTGAATTTGCAGCAGCTTGCGTATTTCTGTGCTTTAATGGAAAAATAAGAAGTGCAAGGCCAGACTGGCAGTACCGGGCATTTCCCCGAGAGGCTGGAAGGGTAAGGGGCCGGTTTTGTAGCAGTGCTGCAGCTTTAAAAGCACTGCAGAGATACTTGTATAGCCAACAGCTTTCAGGGAACAATAAAAGTGCCAAGATAACTCTGGTGATTAATATGCCTGCTAGGAAGAGAGCAGAAGTTAGTCTAGTAGCAGTTTTGACTCCTTTAAGGCAGCGCAGAGGGTTAATGTGCCTGCTACAAAGAGCGTGTACTGTGTAGATCACAGAACAGTATTTTATGAGCATAGCTCAGTGGGTTACTGCTTTTGATACAGAGATCCGTTTGTTACTGTGCTGTTCATAAGTTACAATCGTAATCTAGGTTAGAAAAATATGTCCCCGCCCCCCCAGTCTTTCATTATCCTAATTTTGCTTAAAAGGGTATGTTTGGGTAGAAATAAACTCTTATTAGTAAAGTAAATTCTAACCACTGTGCTTCATTCTGAATCCTGAGTTGTGTGCTTCCCCAGGCCAAGTACTCCTTAAAAAATGCCTACCTGTATGGATGACATGTGAATCCTTCACCTTGTAGTCCCTTCGTTTTATGTAAAAAAAATTATACACTGATTTACACCTGTATGATTTATTGTGTGTGTATGTCTGTCATGTACAATGCTCCAACACCATACACTGGTATGAGAGGCACTATAACAAATGAAATATATGTGAGAGGGGGCTATGGCGAGATAAGAGGCACTGGTGGAGGGTGATAGTGAGGAAATCATGAACAGCCCCAATAAAGATTGCTGTGTCCAGGTGCACTGTAAGGTTCTCATTTACTATGCTTTAAAAACTAATAAAATTAAATATATACTAAAAATGTGTTTGTAGAATGCACCATTTTTTCACAAATGTTCTTGGAAGGAGTTCACACACACGCACACACACAAACTATATACCGCAGGGCACCACTATGATTATTTCTAGTCCTTTTATATGCCTGTTTGTACTAATCTGACCACCTGGGATTATCCGAAGAGAATAGTCAAACGGGCATATAAAAGGGTCAGGAAAATATCATTGTGATGTCCTACTGGAGACACGGAATAAGGAGACGAATAATCCTCTTACCTGTGTGACGACTTTTACGCGTTCATCCAACAAGATCCAGAAGATCATAAGAAAACAGTGGTCAGTTCTCAAAAGTGGTACTCTTGATATTCCAGACATCGGGGTTCGCATTCAAGCGGACGCAAAATCTAAGAGATCTTTTGGACCACACACGCCGACAGAAAACGAAGAAAACAACCCAACAGACCCCCTGGGGACTACCTCCAATAAAAGAACACTACCCATGTGGAAACTGCATAGTATGCAAACTAACTAAAAAGAGATCAACCTTGAAGAAAATCGTCCATGGGTTCAGAGAGGACATGCCAATTGTAATACAAGGAATTGTATTTTATCTTATTACCTGCCCATGCGATCTTCAATATGTAGGGATGACCACCAGACCTATCAAAATGAGTCACGGAACACAGCAGCAACATCCAGTGTAAGCACATTACGACTAAGATGACCACACACTTTGCAAACATTAATCATGCTCCAGATGACATTAGATGGACAATACTAGAGGATAAGGACTACTAGGGCAAGGGGTTGCTATTAACAGAAAAACAGTGGGTGTTCCATCTAAAAAGCCATATACATGGACTAAATGACGACATCCCGTGGCTTTATTGCAACATTTAAAACTACATGGGACACTTCTCTATGAACTCTGAGCCAGGTACCGAGGTGGGGAGGGCTAGAGTCCCCTCCATTCCACACTTCATTCCTTGAACAATAAATCTGTACCATCACGGATTCCTGGGGCGATCATGAGCATTTTTAATGAGTAATGTCATGGCAGCTATTGGAGGTCCCGACCACCTAGGTTCAGATACCATAGCCATTTACCTTATTTAGGACGTCCTGCCAATTATACAATACCAGAAAATACTGGACGGCTTACCTCACATGACTACCATAGACTGCCTAGGTCAGATATCATAGCCATTTCCTTTATTGGGGGGTAGTTTGACAATCAAAAAACACCAATAATATTGGAGGTCACCTCACATGCCCACCATAGAACACCATACCCTATCAACTAAATACCCTGATTGATTTAAGATTCTCCCAAATACTTCAACATGGCCACCACTATATGCCCCGAGCACCATAGTCACTTTTATTAGCTTGACCATATACTATGCCGGACTGTATGCAAATCTAAGTTCCGACCACCCCGGTCTAGACATCTCAGCAATCCAGCTTGCTGGGAATAGTCAAACCAGTATTACATGGAACACATCTCAATATACACAGAATATCAAGATTGACATAAGATCCCCCATGACGATTGCATTATGGCTACCATTGGCGATACACTGACCATTGTAGTGATTTAACAAAGATTGTCCTTGTATAACAAGAGAAATTTCAGAGAGCCGACTTATTAACGGGAGCTCCGTAAGAACACGAGACCCCTCTGACCATTTCAAGAAGGCGGCTACCAATTCACGTAATCTCCGTAGAACATCTTCTACAGAGAACGGAGCCTCTCCAAGATGGCCACCACCATATGCCTCGACCGCCTTGGTCTCACAACTACCCACTATGCTTTTTTATGCAGAGAGTACTTCCGGGTCTCTGCTTCAGGTGAGCCTCGTTAACCGGGCTCTCTGTACTTAACCCCAAGCCCCTTTCGGCCATGCCCTTCATCAGCAGGCAGGCAGGACGAGGGGTAGGTGACGGGCTGCTGACCGCGCTTGGAACTAAACCGCAATAATCTTGCGGTCCCCGTCCTTGACCTAGGGCACATTATGGCCTATGAAGAGGGGTAAGAAATACAAATACTTTGTGGGAGTCAGTAATGACGAAGCATTTTTATCTGTAATAATAACACTGTATGTTGTGAGTTCCTGGTGTGTAGTCTCTATTTTATATTATTTAATAACACTTGCTGTTACACGGTGATTTCACAAGTGATTTTAGGCACTGGTGGCACTCGCCAATAGAAGAGCTAACGTAGAGCTCAGACAGCATGGCACTGCATGATACAATGATATGCAGAGACCATACGTGCATCATATCGGCTGTTCACAATAAGACATTGATTGTTTGGATATTTCAAGTCGTTTCCCTATATCTTTCTTCTTTCCTCCATGTTGATTTATGGATTTGAGCTGGGGTGAGCATGACCTAGATACCTAGGATCTATTGTATCCCTACCAGGGATTGAGTATAATAAGACTCTAGATACCCACCCTAATTCAGGGGTAGGGAACATATTTTTGGTCCTGAAGAAACGCTAAGGATCCAGTACTGGACAAAGATAGCGTGAAACATGTTGACCTGAATAGTGAAACCACGATAGTTCACTACAACACAATCACTGAGTAGTGGCATATTAACCTTGCACATACTGCCACATCTTACTTTTTAACCTTACTGAAGGGTCTCTGAATAAAATTTGATTTCCTTTAGGTAATTTTAAGATCACACTCTCCACCTTACACATTATACCCCCATACACCTGCATGCACCGTCATCGCTGAAACAAGAAAAGATCTCTGACAAAGAGCCCTCTCGCGGAGCCCGTGGGGCATTGCAGCACCGGCCCCACGAGGAGCAAAACGCCTGATGATGAAGCATGACATCCACATGGGTGTGTGAGGGCAACACTTCCAAATAAGGAAGATCCCCCTGGAACCATATATTCCAACCACACCTTTCCTTTAACGTTTTCTATACCCTCTCCATATAGGAACAAGTACCCACACTGATTAGATGTGTCAATTATAGTGAGGAGCATGAGTACTGGGCCTTAATCGGCTCCCAGTCCCCCTGTTTTTGACTCATGATTTATTTGTTTTTTTAGACAGAGGCCCATTCTCTTTTCTAGGGAGGATGAACATTTAAACGTTTTATGGCTTGAATTGTGACACCTACGGGTATAGTTCCTGTTAAAGACCATATGAATTGGGTGCAATGTAACTAATATTAAAAGGAGAAGCACAAGTACATGTCTCAGAATGCAAGCGCTTTTGGCAAAAAAAGGACTGATTGGTGTCAAACATGACACAGAGTCTTGGTCTGTATGCTTTGGCATCCTATTGTGCAGAGGCAAATGTTTTTCCATTACTTTAAATACAGACCAAACACGTTTTTAAAGTAGGTTTCGGAGTGAGCAAGATTGTTTTGCATGACCGCATGAGCTCAGGTAGAAAGCATCGCCTTGCCCAGGGAAGACACGAAGGGTTTGCACAAATTCCCCCTTGCATCTACCTGGAACGCTATCCTGATTGATTTTCACACCGCTTTACAGCACACGGACGAGTCCCCTGCCACCCACCGGACTCCATGGTAGGCTTCCCTTTTTAGGTTGATCCTGAGCAGCGCTTGCGCTGCTCTGCGAGGCATGCTGCATTGGAGTATACTCTCGAAGCCCCGCCCACTCTCAGCCCATATTTTCCATTGGTTTGTGTCATTGTATTTCGTAAATGCTGGTTTCTGATTCGTTAATAGACTTCTTTGTCCCTCCTTAGTACTGCGCTGTCTTCATTTGTAACCTCCCATGAGGACTGGCCCTTTTACTTCTGTTGTTACATGGTAAGTCTTATTTAGTCAGTAACACTAAATTCCTCGGCACACGCTCAATATCTCTTAGAATACAAATAATCAGTCGTTGTCGACCGGTGTGTCTGCTTCTTTATTCTTCTCCTTGTAAATCCACCAATCTCAGCCAACACGTTTTTCGTCGCTTATTGGGCATCAAGTCCTGCGACTTTTTTCTCTTGAGACCCTCCTGCCTTATTTTCGGACATGGGGCAGCCAGGGGACACTGTGACTACAATGACCAATGTGTTATAAACAACAAGAGAGTGAGGAAAGGATTAAATGGGGCTACGTCCTCTTCCCTAATTAAGTTAACAATAAACAACATGGACAAGCCCACAAAGAAATGGGGTCACTAGGTGACGCTTTAATTTGTACAAGAGCACAGACATCCAGTGGATGTATAAGCAGACCCCTCACCCACCAACCTAGTCGTTGGCATTCTTCATCATTGGGGTCCCAGCTGGGCTGCCGAATGCAACCCAGCTGTGCTACGCCTGATCGGAGCGGGTATTGTGATGTGAGGTGAGCGCTCTGTGATGTAACAAAGTGTTAAAAATGTCTCTAAGAAGTGCCCTTATAAAAAACTTTAATAAAAGGGTCTTAGGACATGGTTAAAAACACAGGCGGGATATAGTGGAGATAAAAATTGTACTTCAATATCCCTAGAATAGAGGTCAACTAGTTTCAGCCTTCTACGGGGTTCGTGAGGCTTTCATCAGGACCAATGTGAAGTGGCTAAAAAGGTGAAGTAGCCACAAAAAGTGCAAATATCAGCACACGTACTAAAGTGTGCTGTGAGTGTGGTGGGTACATTGTACTTACGGACCCATGAAAGGTAGGTATCTGTAAAACAAAAGCATACAACATGAACAATATACATATATAAACAGAACAGACAGTGAGTTTTCCTTACTTGCATGCATGATGGTAAATTGCTGAGCTCACTGGGGCTCCTCGATGAGCTGTAGTGCACAGACTGTAGGTGAACTAAAAACATCATGCATGGTGACAGGTACTAGCATGCATGATAGTTATATTATCTGGCATCATGCGTGGTCACAACGGTGCGCCATGTAATCACATATATGATGGTTATATTGTAAGGAACCATGCGTGGTCACAAAGATGCGCCATTATCGGCCGTTTCAATGAAATAGGCTTAGTGTGGACATAAGCCAAATACGCAATATAGTAAGCGCGTACAAAGCTGTGCCCGTGGTGGTTTACCTACAGTAGTTACATCCATAATTTATAAATGCAGTGGAATTTGAGGGGTGGTTCGTGGTAAAAGAAAATGTTTGCACATCGCGTATATTATATTCATAAAAGTGCATAATACTCGTAGCATGAGCCAAAAGGGTGCGGAATATGAAAAGAGCCTTACTTTAACCCTTTATTAACCGGTCATACTGATCCTGCCAAGGGGAACCTCCTATAGTCCCACACTGCAGATAGGGGAAATTTAAAAGAAGCAGTGAGTGTCCACAGGAGAGTCAGCGAGGCCTGGGGGGGCCCGCTATGTTCAGACGTTAGTTATGCCATGCCAGTTGAACTTACTTCGTCAAGGAATGGTTCCCTCGTCTCAAACCTGCATTGCTCTCGGTCAGGATCTCGCCGGTAAAGTGACCGGCGAGCAAGGAGTATTTGACTTCTTGGTGTGGGCGTGCCAACGTCAGACGACGCGTGTCGCGTGGTCCTGGAGCTAGTGCACTAACCTTGTAAAACGTAGTGACGTGGGAGTGATACTGGCAGGACCTTTCCTAACCACTTCTTGTAATACGTGGTTTGTGAAGGACGGGGGGAAAAATTGATCTATAGGTGCATAACTATTTCGAATGCTGAAAAAAGAAGGAAAAGGTGTGCTGGACCTAGCGGGGATATTCGAGTCGATTTTATTCAAATATGACTCCTATGCAATGGCACAAGCGGGCAAGGTATGCATTAAAATAAGCATAGTAAAGTTACGGCGGTTCAGTTTTATGATGGATATGACGAATTACACACAAGAGAAGTGGTTGAGGTCATGGGTGCATGATTCAATTGCCATTTTGAAAAAAAATAGCCATAAATAAAAAGTAGTATTGGACGTATGGGAGGTGTTATAGTCCAATATGTATAAATACATGAAACCATAATGGCCAATGGTGGAAGTGCTGTGAGTCGGGCCTTATGAGGTGCATTTGTCAGTGTGAATGATGGTATCATTCAGAAATGCCAAAAGCCTAGAGCGCAATGTCCTTTGAGTATGCTGGCATGGCAGTATGGTGTCATGCTCTGCGTTTACTGGCATAGTGGTATGGTGTCATGCTCTATGTAAGGAGTTCAATGGGATGTTATCGTTGAGACCCATGAGATGGGTAGATGGGCGATAAACCCAGCGTTGTTCTTTTTCCAGGAGCTGATTTTGTAGGTTGGTCGTGTTTTTGTCTATTTGCTCAATGATTACCCAGGTCATGTCGTTGGTGGTATGGCCAACTTCTAGGAAGTGGTCAGTCATCTTGGTAGTGCTGCGTTTGCAGCGAATGTTGCTTCTGTGCTCCCAAATTCTGACTTAAATTTTTCGGCTCGTCATTCCAACGTAACTGAGTCCTCACGGACATGTGATGAGATAAATCACTTTGGCTGAGTTACAGTTCGTATGTTTCCGAATTTGCCATGTTTTCCCAGTTTCTAGGTCAAGGGTTTTTGTGGGTCTTGTGAGGTGGCACACGCTGCAGTTACCGCAGGGGAAGTGGCCCACTATATTAGGCTGTCCCCAGGCATTAAGTACGCTGTTGGCTGTAACGGTTTGCTGCTTGGGGCGCGTGGACACCAAACTATCTCGTAAGCATTGGGCTCTTCTGTAGGATAATAACGGTTTTTCCCATTGCAGCTTTCCGGTGGTAAGTATTCTCCAGTTTTTTGGGATGATTTTGGTCACCTGATTAGAAATTGAGTTATAAGTAGTGACACACATGAGTGGAATAGTAGGTTTTAGGTTTTTGACTATTTTCCAGCAAACTTTTGCGGTTCTGGTTCCTGGCTCTTTTCTGTGCTTTTTTGGTGATCCTTTCAGGGTATCCGTGGGTTTTGAGTTTCTCTGTCAATGCGTTTGATTGGTCTTTGAAATCATTGATCTCGCTACAATTGCGGCGTAGTCTTAAGTATTGCCCATAAGGCAAATTCTGACGCAAAAGTCTGGAGTGGAAGCTCTCAAAACGTAAAAGCAATTTTTTTGCTGTTTGCTTGAAGTGTGTTTTGGTTGAGGACACCCCTTTGTGCCTTGATGTCAAGTTCCAGGAAGGTGATACTTTCTCTGCTCACAGTATGAGTGAACCTAAGATTGGGATCCTGTACATTAATCCAGGTCAAGAATTCTTGTAGTCTGTTGTCAGTGCTCTCCCATATAAGGATCACATCGTCGATGTATCTCTTATAGAATGTGATTTCAGTAAAAAATGGAGAGGTGGGGTTCAGAATGTATGTCTTTTCAAAATTATATACGTAGCCCCTGCTACACTGGGAGCGAATATGCTGCCCATTGAATTTCCGTATATCTGCAAAAAAAAGGTTTCCTTCGAATTCAAAAAAGTTGTCTTTCAGGGCTATTTCCTCACATTGTAGGACAAAAGATTTAGGTGTCTTGTAATTCCAGTTGGTGGAGTCAAGTGAGGAACATAGTACTTGTAATGTGTCATCCTGTGGTAAGCTGGTGTATAAGCTTTCTATGTCTAGACTCACCAGGATTGAAGTTGCTGGATTGAAGCTCAGGTTACTGAGGTACCCTAGCAGGTCTTTTGTATCCTTTAGGTAAGTGGGAGTCGCTTGTACTATTGGTTGGAGATAAAAATCACAAAAACGGGAAAGAGGTTCCAGCAATGATCCGATCCCCGAAACTATGGGGCGGCCAGGTGGTGGTGATCTATTCTTGTGAATCTTTGGGATTGTATAGAAGTATGGAATTTTTTCGCCTCCTGAGGTCAAAAAAAGTGCTTCATGTTTGCTGATCTCTCCATTTGATTCTGCCTCTTCCACCAATGTGTGTATTTTAGTTTTGAGGTAATCACTGGGGTCATGGTCTAGCCGTCTGTAGTTCTTGGTATCATCCAGGAGTCTTAAGCATTCGGCTCGGTAAGCTTCCTTGTCTTGTAACACAATCCCTCCACCCTTGTCCGTCGGTTTGATGATGATCTGGTCGTTAGCTTTGAGACTGTTGATTGCTGCAAATTGGTTAGCAATGGTGTTTTTAAATTTAGCTTCCTCCTTAGTATCTTCAAATTCCTTGTAGATTGCTTGCTCAAAGGCAATGAGTTCCACTGGTATAGTATGTGGTGGGGGGTTGAAGGTAGATTTTAATTTGCGGTTGGTATCCCCTTTGTGTTCATCGGATTCCTGTGACGGTGGTTGGTTTTCAAAAAAGGCTTTTAACTTGAGTTTACGAAAGAACTCTGATAGTTCACAGTGCAATTTGAATTTATCAAGTCTTGCAGTGGGGGCAAATCCAACCAAGTCCTTTGTTTAGTACTGACTCTTCTGCCTCAGTCATGATATGGGATGATAGGTTTGTAACTAAAACCTGTTTGTGCTGGGTCCCGCTTGTTGCTCCCTGGATTTGCTGCGAGTGTTTGCTTCTGGGTTTGAGTCCTCTTCCCAATGGACGTGATTTTGTTTCCATCTCCTCCTTCATCATCCTCTTCGGCCTGTTCCTAAAAAAAGGGAACCTTTGGTTGGGATTCATAAACTGTATTGGTGGCTGGGCAAATGGAGGGTTCCAGCCATCCATCATCTGTGGGGCCATTGGAGGGTAAGGACCAGGGTAGTTCATTTGGCCACCTTGAGGTGTATGTGGCCATGGTTGGTGCTAGTTAGTGTTTTGACCTCTGCCTCTTTGTTTGTTGCGATAACTTCCATTGCTTGACCCGCTGCTTATAGAGGAGTCCTCATCAGAGGATCCAGATTGTGTTGTGCGTGCAGTTGGTTTGTAATCCGCATCTGCGTATGGATTGTTTTTTTTTTTTTTATGTGTGAAGATTTTTTTAGATCTTTTTTTACATTTTTCGATTGGGTCAAATCATCTTGGTATTCAGCCATCTCTTTATTGACTTCAAGTCTTTTTTTGAATGAAGTCAGTGTGGTTTTGAAATGGCTCTCTGTTTGGATATCTATAAGGATGGCATCAGACAGTCTTTTAGCTGTCTGTATAATTAAGATAATCCAGTCTCTGGTACAATGCCAGGCTATTTGAGCCCAATCCTTGCGAAATGCTGCGTCATCCAAAAAGATACGTGGAGCGTTGGTAACTATTAGTCCCTTTGGGGCTGTGTTAGAACGCAGATATTCTGTCAGAATTACTCCATGAAGAATAGTTCGAACGCGATTTTTCTTTTTTTTTCGGTGAGATTTTCCCAATCTGCACTTTGTGCAATTGTCTGGGCAACATTGAGGTCTGACATAAGGGGTGGGACTGAGAGGATGTTGTTGACATCCTCCTCGGTAAAGGTTAATCCAGGATTTTCCGCCATTATGGGTAGTGCTACAGGGCATACGCTGTTGTTATGTGCAAAAAGAAGAAGGCTCTCACAGCTGTGCGCTGTCTAATCCGTTATAAACCACAAGAGAGTGAGGAAAGGATTAAATGGGGCTACGTCCTCTTCCCCAATTAAGTTAACAATAAACAACGTGGAGAAGCCCACAAAGAAATGGGGTCACTTTAGGTGACGCGTTAATTTGTACACCACATACTATACCAGTGGAACTCACTGCCTTTGAGCAAGCAATCTACAAGGAAATTGAAGATACTAAGGAGGAACCTAAATTTAAAAACATCAGTGCTAACCAAATTGCAGCAATCAACAGTCTCAAAGCAAATGACCAGATCATCATCAAACCGGCGGACAAGGGTGGAGGTATTGTGTTACAAGACAAGGAAGCTTACCGAGCCGAATGCTTAAGACTCCTGGATGATACCAAGAACTACAGACAGCTAGACCATGACCCCAGCGATTACCTCAAAACTAAAATACACACATTGGTGGAAGAGGCAGAATCAAATGGAGAGATCAGCAAACATGAAGCACTTTTTTGACCTCGGGAGGCGAAAAAATTCCATACTTCTATACAATCCCAAAGATTCACAAGAATAGATCACCACCACCTGGCCGCCCCATGGTTTCGGGGATCGGATCATTGCTGGAACCTCTTTCCCGTTTTTGTGATTTTTTTTTTTTTTTATCTGCAACCAATAGTACAAGCGACTCCCACTTACCTAAAGGATACAAAAGACCTGCTAGGGTACCTCAGTAACCTGAGCTTCAAACCAGCAACTTCAATCCTGGTGAGTCTAGACATAGAAAGCTTATACACCAGCTTACCACAGGATGACACGTTACAAGTACTATGTTCCTCACTTGACTTCACCAACTGGAATTACAAGACACCTAAATCTTTTGTCCTACAATGTGCGGAAATAACCCTGAAAGATAACTTTTTTGAATTTGAAGGAAATCTTAGTTGCAGCTATACGGAACTTCAATGGGCAGCATATTCGCTCCCAGTGTAGCAGGGCTCTACGTATAAAATTTTGAAAAGACATACATTCTGAACCCCACCTCTCCATTTTTTTTTACTGAAATCACATTCTATAAGGGATACATCGACGATGTGATCCTTATATGGGAGAGCACTGACAACAGACTACAAGAATTCTTGACCTGGATTAATGTACAGGATCCCAATCTTAGGTTTACTCATACTGTGAGCAGAGACAGTATCACCTTCCTGGATCTTGACATCCAGGCACAAAGGGGTGTCCTCTCAACCAAAACACACTTCAAGCCAACAGCAAAAAATTCGCTTTTACGCTTTGAGAGCTTCCACCCCAGACCTCTTGCGTGAGAATTTGCCTTACGGGCAATACTTAAGACTACGCCGCAATTGTAGCAAGATCAATGATTTCAAAGACCAATCAAACACATTGACAGAGAAACTCAAAACCTGCGGATACCCTGAAAGGATCACCAAAAAAGCACAGTAAAGAGCCAGGAACCAGAACCGCAAAAGTTTGCTTGAAAATAGTCAAAAACCTACACCTACTATTCCACTCGTGTGTCACTACTTATAACTCAATTTCTAATCAGGTGACGAAAATCATCCAAAAAACTGGAGAATACTTACCACCGGAAAGCTGCAATGGGAAAAACCGTTATTCTCATACAGAAGAGCCCAATGCTTACAAGATAGTTTGGTGTCCACGCGCCCCAAGCAGCAAACCGTTACAACCAACGGCGCACTTAATGCCTGGAGACTGCCTAATATAGTGGGCCACTTCCCCTGCGGCAACTGCAGCGTGTGCCACCTCACAAGACCCACAAAAACCCTTGACCTAGAAACTGGGAAAGCCTGGCAAATTCGGAAACATACGAACTGTAACTCAGCCAACGTGATTTATCTCATCACATGTCCGTGTGGACTCCGTTACGTTGGAATGACCAGCTGAAAAATTAAAGTGAGAATTTGCGAGCACAGAAACAACATTCGCTGCAAACGCAGCTCTACCAAGATGACTGACCACTTCCTAGAAGTTGGCCATACCACCAACGACATGACCTGAGTAATCATTGAGCAAATAGACAAAATCACGACCAACCTACAAAATCAGCTCCTGGAAAAAGAACAACGCTGGGTTTATCACCCATCTCATGGGTCTCAACGATAACATCCCATGGAACTCCTTACATAGAGCATGACACCATACCACTATGCCAGTAACCACAGAGCATGACACCATACTGCCATGCCAGCATACTCAAAGGACATTGCGCTCTAGGCTTTTGGCATTTCTGAATGATACCATCATTCACACTGACAAAGGCACCTCATAAGGCCCGACTCACAGCACTTCCACCATTGGCCATTATGGTTTCATGTATTTATACATATTGGACTATAACACCTCCCATACGTCCAATACTACTTTTTATTTATGGCTATTTTTTCAAAATGGCAATCAAATCATGCACCCATGACCTCAACCACTTCTCTTGTGTGTAATTAGTCATATCCATCATAAAACTGAACCGCCGTAACTTTACTATGCTTATTTTAATGCATACCTTGCCCGCTTGTGCCATTGCATATGAGTCATATTTGAATAAAATCGACTCTAATATCTCCGCTAGGTCCAACACACCTTTTCCTTTTTTTCCATTTTTCAGCATTCGAAATAGTTATGCACCTATAGATCAATTTTTTTCCCCCGTCCTTCACAAACCACGTATTACAGGAAGTGGTTTGGGAAAGGTCCTGCCAGTATCACTCCCACGTCGCTACGTTTTACAAGGTTAGCGTGCTAGCTCCGGGACCACGTGACACACATAGTCTGACGCTGGCACGCCCACACCAGGAAGTCAAATACTCCTTGCTCGCCGGTCACTTTACCGGCGAGATCCTGACCGAGAGCAATGCAGGTTTGAGACGAGGGAACCATTCCTTGACGAAGTAAGTTCAACTGGCATGGCATAACTAACGTCTGAACATAGCGGGCCCCCCCAGGCCTCGCTGTCGCTCCTGTGGACACTCACTGCTTCTTTTAAATTTCCCATATCTGCAGTGTGTGACTATAGGAGGTTCCCTTTGGCAGGATCAGTATGACCGGTTAATAAAGGGTTAAAGTAAGGCTCTTTTCATATTCCGCACCCTTTTGGCTCATGCTACGAGTATTACGCACTTTTATGAATATAATATACGCGATGTGCAAACATTTTCTTTTACCACGAACCACCCCTCAAATTCCACTGCCTTTATAAATTATGGATGTAACTACTGTAGGTAAACCACCACGGGCACAGCTTTGTATGCGCTTACTATATTGCGTATTTGGCTTCTGTCCACACTAAGCCTATTTCATTGAAACAGCCGATAATGGCGCACCGTTGTGACCACGCATGATTACAGATAATATAACTATCATGCATGCTAGTACCTGTCACCATGCATGATGTTTTTAGTTCACCTACAGTCCGGTGCACTACAGCTCATCGAGGAGCCCCAGTGAGCACAGCAATTTACCGTCATGCGTGCAAGTAAGGAAAACTCACTGTCTGTTCTGTTTATATATGTATATTGTTCATGATGTATGCTTTGTTTTACAGATACCTACCTTTCATGGGCCCATAAGTACAACGTACCCACCACACTCACAGTACACTTTAGTACGTGTGCTGATATTTGCACTTTTTGTGGCTATTTCACCTTTTTAGCCACTTCACATTGGTCCTGATGAAAGCCTCACGAACCCCGTAGAAGGCTGAAACTAGTTGACCTCTATTCTAGGGATATTGTAGTACAATTTCTATCTTCACTATATCCCGCCTGTGTTTTTAACCATGTCCTAAGACCCTTTTATTAAAGTTTTTCATAAGGGCACTTCTTAGAGACATTTTTAACACTTTGTCACATCACAGAGCACTCACCTCACATCACAATACCCGCTCCGCTGTAATCTGGCGTTGTAGCACAGCTGGGTTGCATTTGGCAGCCCAGCTGGGACCCCAATGATGAAGCATGCCACCAACTAGGTTGGTGGGTGAGGAGGAGTCTTATACATCCACTGGATGTCTGAGCTCCTGTACAAATTAACTCGTCAACTAAAGTGACCCCATTTCTTTGTGGGCTTCTCCACGTTGTTTATTGGTACAATGAACAACTGGACAGGAATAGGGGGGCAGACGATCTTTTCAATAATTTGAATAGAGGCGCTACTGACAACACAAGAACAGGGAGTGGAAACCCACAAAGGCAGGAGGGTCTCAGAGAAAAAAGTTGCTGGAGTCCATGCTCCTTCTGAGGTTTCTTACTTCCTCTGATACTTTTAGGTGGTGTTCCCAGATCATCAGGCTAGGCGGCGAGCGCGTCATCATTTTTCCAATCACCGCACTTGAGTATTTCTGTTGTGGAAGCATTCAATTTGAGATGGCTCCACATCATCCATTGATCCACGGCTCTGAGACAACTGAAAATTGGAGAGTTTCCAATGTCTTTGGGGCATTCCAGTTGAAGGAGTATTTGTGTGTAATCTGCGTAGTTATAGCATGCGAGTTGAAATTGATTGATCAGTGCCGGTAATGACTTCATGTAGATGTTGAAAAGCATGGGCGAGCTCATAGAGCCTTGAGGGACCCTTGCTTTCGTGAAGTACGGTTTGGACGAGAAAGGGGGGGTATCTACGACATTAGTTCTGTTGCGAAGGTAGGATGTGATCCAGTCTAGAGCAGTCCCCTCTTTGCCGGCTTCGTAGAGTCTTTGTATCAGTGTGTCATGGATAACCGTGTCGAAGGCAGCCAAGAGGTCCAACAGAAATAGTGCAGCAACCCCATTGCAATCAGCTGTGTTATTCAGGTCACCCAGATGGTAACTAGGGCTGATTCTGTGCCTCTTCCTAGATGGAATCAAGACTTAAAGTATGGCATTGTCTTCAATGAATTGTGACATCTGGGCGAATGCTGCTCTTTCTGTCGGTTTGCCCAGGAAAGGTCCATATGTAATGGGTCTCTAGTTGTCCGGGTTCAGCGGGTCCAAATTTGTTTTCTTCAGTATTGGGCGTATGTATGACTTTTTGAGTTCTTCTAGAAATATTCCGGTAGTTAAGGAATTGTTGATGATTCTTTTTACTGGTGTGGCAGCAGAGGTTGTTAGAAGAATTGTCTTGAAGGTTTGCGGTGGACAGGGATCGGAGGAGCTGCCTGCAGGCCTGCTTGCTTAGACCAGGTCCATAAATTCATTGTGTGAAATAGGTTGGAAGGAACGGAGAGGCTGGGTTAGAGTATTCTTGGATTGTTGTTTTGGAAAAGGGTCTGTGCTGGTGCTTTGTCTTTGTTTTAAATATGAGTCCAACGTGTCTGCTTTGGCCGTGTAATGATTATCCAGTTTGTCTGTGAAATCGTGAGTAGTGGGATGAGCTCCTTCTAGGCAATTTGGTTTACTGAAATTCATCGAATTTTATAGAATTCTTTATTTGCACATTTAGCCTTTTGAATTCTGTCTGAATAGTACCTTTTCTTAGCTTTTTTGATAGCTAACTTGTATAATCTGTTAATTTTCTGAAGGTGAAGTTTGTCTTGATAGTGGTTTGTTTTGAGTCGGGCACTTTGCAGCTTTCTAATTTGTTGTTTTATCTCTGTATTTCTCCAAGGTGCTTGTTTTCTTTAGTTCTGTTGTCGTTTATAGTGGTATTAGGATATTAAAAGCTTTTTGTAGCCACTCATAGTTTTTGAATAGAGTTTATTATGTCTAGATCTGTACTGGATGTTGTGTTTCCAAGTGTTCCAAATTGAGTTTGTTCCACGGTCGATAGGTGGATGCACGTAAGGTAGTTTTAGGTGCGTCGCTTTGTGGTGTTTTATGTTGGAAAGCAGGCAAATGGTGGTCTTACCATGTGACCGGAGTCATCGTTTGTAAGGTAACTAGTTCTGTATTAGCAAAAATGACATATAGGATGTGTCCAGCGATGTGTTGATTTGTGGACTATCTGATGCTGGTTCAATGCGTCTAGGCCAGCGATTAATGTTTTCGGATGGGACATATTGGGTTTGTCAAATCAAATGTTGAGGTCACCGAGAATGCATAGGTTGGAGTGCAGTGTTATCGGGTTTGAAACCGTGTCTGGGAATGTCGCATTGCTCGGTGGAGGTCTGTAAAGGAGCAGGAAGTTAAAGGAGGAAGATGGTGTAGGATTGCATCTTGTGAAAAGGGCCTCACAATCTTTTATGGAGACATTGTCTGCTTTAGTGATATGTAATGTTTGTCTGAACAAAACAGCTAGGCCACCTCTTTTGCCTATACGATTTTGGGTGATAGTTTGAAAGCCTAACCGAACGGCGTCATGCAGGACTGGAGCCATATCTCCCAACCATGATTCAGTTATGAATAGTATGTCAGGTTTTGCGTCCGTGAGAAGGTCGTAGATATGTTTGTTTTTAGAGAGCGATAGAGCATTTATTAGTAGACAGTTTAGAGAACGTGCTTTGGCGATAGTGTGACTTTGTTTTGTAAAAGAGTGAGCAGTATTTTGTGAGCTTGTAGCGGGTGTGTCCTTAGTGTTGGTGTTAGCTTTATAAGGATAGCAAATGTGTACCTGTTCTGTATCGTGTTCCTCCTCCAGCAGGCTAAGAAGGCATTTTGATGGGTCTGCATGTGTAGGTGGGTGAGAGTGAGTGGATTTGCTGTGGTGTTTTTTTAGTGTAACATTGTTCTGCAGTAGACCTGAATAAGCGTAGTTGTATGTTTTTTGGCATGTTGCTTATTTTGTTTGCGTTTGTTTATGGCAGAAGATGTATGAATTAGGGGTGTGGTGAAGCATGTAGGTCATGTAGTAAGGTTCTAAATTGATGAGCGGCGGTTAAAAGAGTTGCTGTATATGTGTTGGGTGTGGTGGAAGATGGGAAGCTTGGCATTGGCGTTTGTTCATTTGTGTAGTCTGAAAGGTGGGTGTATGTTTGTAGTTGGTGATCGAAAGTATTATGAGGTGTTGCGCTTGAGAGATTTTGTTGTGTTGGTTTACGTGTTATGTTTTTGTTTTTTAGGAGTAGTGAAACGAGGTGCTGATGTATTTGTTTTATGAGATGGATTTGTTTGTGTAGTATTAGTGTGTGAGCGGAAGTTGTATGGTAAAGGGGGTGGTGATGTGTTTGTGAGTAGAGTGTATGTTGTGTGTAAGAGCGCATGAAGTAGAGTTAAGTGTGTGTGTGTGTTAGACTTGATTGCTACAAGAGGTAATATGTGTGGTGCAGTGGAGTGTAAGTGTTTTGCGGTTGTGTTATTGTGGTAGAAAGAAGAGGAGGGTGTTGGTTGGAGAAAAGATGGAAGGCTGAGTATAGGTTTGTTAGTTGCAAAAGGGGGTTTGTTAAGAGTAATTGGAGCAGGGAGTGTGTGTTTAGATGAGATATAGTTGAGCATGGTGTGGATTTGGGTTGTGTTATTGATGAGTTGATTGGTTAGCGGTATAGGATAGAGTTGTGTACTGTTTTTGGGTGATGGTGGAAATGTGTGGTAGCTGAGATAGAAGGGTGTATAGGTTTGATTTCTGGAGTTTTGTAGTGGGAGTAGAGTACATGTGCCATGAGTGTGTTACTCTTGTTGTGGATGGGGTAGGGTGGGTGTTGGTGTATGTACATTTGGGCAGCATTCCTGGCCCTGTTCCCGATCAGGCGCAAACAGGCAGCTGCCCTTGTCCACTCAGCCCTTAACCTCGGTGTCCGGGCTGAGACGCCCTGAACCCTGGCCTTAAATTGCCCAAGTGAACAGGTGACCCCATCGGCAAATGGGAACCCTAGCCCTATCCAATCACAACTCTAGCCCTAAGCCCTAGCACCAATAGGACAGCAGCTTCTCACAGCCCTGGTCCCAACATCCAGTTGGGTACGAAACCCTAAGCCCTACTTCCAATAGAAAGCCTAACCCTAACCCCAGCTTTAGTCCCATCCCTTTTCCCTGTAGCCAATCATGCAGGAAACCCTAAACCTAACTAATGATGCTGTCAATACAGCAACTCAGACGAGTGGGTGTTATAAAGCAGCTCTCAGTGCCTTTTGGTAATAGTATGGATTTGTGTAACAAGGCTTTTGTAAATTCCTCATTTGGTCGGGTGGCGTGTTCTACCATTAGGGTGCTGTTGATAAAGGGAATTTAATAGGTCTGTTGGCAGTTCGTCACACTAACAGTGGGCGTGGTACTGCTGCTGTCAGTATATAAACAAGTAAGAGCCGGTGAGGGAGCAAAATGTTTAAGCAGCTTCTTTCTTTCTGCCGCCTTAGAGGTCACATGGCGGGTTCAGGCACAGAAGCAAGTTGATGGTTGTACAGCAGTTCCCGCTGACAGTGTGTGTTGAAAAACCATGGACCATGAAGGCATGGGGGGGGAGGATGGCGGGTGAGCCAGAATCACCATGACCGCTTCAGAGAATGCTTGATTAAGGATCGTACAATGGTAGCAGCTTGCTTTCGACACATCACACTCTAAGGAAAATGCTCAAAGGTTACGCACAAGCCCATAAAATGATCAATAATGCTCAGTACAGGTAGCAAAGGAGCCAGCTGGGAAAAGAATAATTTGATGGAACAACAGAGTCAATAAGACAATCATTATACAGAGCGTACGTGTGTGTGTGTGTGTGTGTGTGTGTCACACTGTGTGAAAAGGTTTGTGCTTGGGTGTTCCATTAAATATTTTATTTGTTGATAGGCTATCTTGTAAAGCATCTTTTGTATTTTGAGGGGCACACGGAGGAAGAAATCAAAAGCCTATTTCAGGGGCAGCCAGGCCAAGCATGGAGTTGACAAGCAGCTTTGCTGAGCTCCTTGCTTAATCGGCCCTGAAAGCGTTGTCTGCACTCCAAAGTGGAGGCGCAAGCCTAGGAGATCGCTGCGGACAGCCGGTGAGCACCCCGAGCCCCTCGGAAAGGAGAAGGCGACCCAGGCACTTGCTTCCTCTTGACATCGGAGAAATTGGCCGGGCAGAAGGCTGATGAAGAGCCCTTTCGCCGTCTTGTCACCGAGGCAGGCCCTGGCCGCTGTAGATTGATGACCCTGGATCCTTGGCGTCCTGTGTGGACCTTGAGTAGAGCTGTAGAGCAGATGTGTCCTGGGGACCTCTCGTCGACCCGCTTGACAGAGAATCATCCGACTCGCCTGTATCGCTGACGCATAACGGGCTACGGTCAACTGCAGCATCCACGACCTCGCTTAAAAACAGGTGACTGCATCCCTACAGCAGCACCCCGGGGACACGCTAGGGAGGCTATGCAGAACTTCTGAAGTCCGTTCCAATACAGCAATGCAACAAGCTGGATCCCCAGGTAAGCCACCAGTGAGGACCAAGGCCCCTCCACTCCCTCCAGATACATGCCCCCCCCCTCCCCCCTCTAACCCCACCTGGGTCCAAGAACAGTGCTGTGGCCTGGGAGGAGCCTGTGGAGGACCCGGAGCAGGAGGGTAAATCCCTATCTAACCCACGGGTCTACACACAGAGGACCTCCCATCGCCCTTTCTGAAGTCTCACAGAACTATGAACAGACTCCTGAACCGCCTCACAGCCATGGCAGGGAGAGGGGCATAGGCTACCACACCCTTGAAGCCTAGGTGCTGCACCCGGTCACCAGGAAGGGCCCGCCTGAAGCTCTCAGTGCCTTAGGTTGTAAGAATTGGGATAATCGTACTGATTTTGGTTCCTCAGTTGTTAAAAGTAGGTGCAATATGGCAGCTACCAATGCCTTGGCTGGTAGGGTGAAGTAATTCCAAACATTTCATGACTCTATGCCACAGTTTATCCACTCCATACGAGAGGGGTTCTAGCAATGCCTTTGTTGACAAAGGAGGGAAATCTGGCTGCTGCAACTGCCTTAACTAGTAATGGGTTGTGTAGATTAGACGTTTCTTAATCTGGTAAAGGGGGTAATCTGGGTGGCTCGGTCGATTAATTCATCCTTTCCTCTTCACATCCACTCAGTCTTTTGTCCTTTTTAAAAGTCAATAAAAATAATTGCCATTTGTAGGAAAGTAGGATCTGCTTCTTATGGTTACCCCCACTTTTTGCTTGATGTGATGCTGATTTTGACTAGTCTGACTGGGATCCTGCTAATCAGGACCCCAGTCTATCTGATTTCTCCTTAAACTGTTGTGTTATGTACTTAGGTACACCCCAGATTGGATACTGGGGTACCCTTGTCAGTCCCTAGTATATGGTACCCATTTACCCAGGGCATAGGTACCCCAGAGGTCTCCCATGGGCTGCAGTATGTATTATGCCACCCATAAGAGACCATTCAAAATAGGACTACAGGCCTGCCATTGCAGCCTGTGTAAGTTGGTGCATGCACCACTTACAAAAGATATAGGGTTACTATATCTAAGGGTCATTACACTTAAAACCTATAAGTCACCCCTATAGCAGGCCTTTATAATCCTGAGGGCAGGGTGCTTGGTTCTAAGTTAGAGGGTGCCCCTGCATGAGCAGGACACCCCTGCAGCCTATGGAGTCCATTCTCCCGTGTTGTCAGTGAAGCAGCCATACACTATATAGAGGGGCACCGCATAATCACGCGATGACCATCTCGAAAACGGCTGCAACGAATCCTATCATGTTTGGTATCAAACATGTTGGAATCATACCCCAACACCGTAAACGTGTGGGAGGTATGATTCCAAGCACTGGAAGAGCCCTCCGTTAGGCTCTCAGTGTTCCCTGTACCAGTCTTCTAGTCCCGGACAGTATAAAATGGTTGCTGCCAACCAGAGACACATTTCTGCCCTCCGGCTGCTGAGCCAAGCTCGAGCAGGGGAAGGTAGAACAATAGGCATCCTGTCACAGGGAGGTGTGACCACCTCCCAGACAGGATTTAGTGCATTAGGGCTGAGACGGTGCGCTTGCTAGCGCCTGAAAGTCTGCATGAGGGGCACATTTGGTGTCCCTGTGTATAGTCCAGTTCAAACCAGTCCTGGGAGCCGTTGGCTCCTGCTCTGGCGTGAAACTGGACAAAGGACATGGGAGTAACCCCCCCCCCACCTGTCCAGACCCTCCCCTGAATCTTCCCAACCCTTTCCCTAGGGTACTTAAGGGCTTTCCTGGGTGTAGGTCTTTAGATTCGTCGTGGGATAAGATTCAGAACTGAAACCACTGCACTTCTACCGTCTGGGCACTCTGGACTTCGTTTCGGCCTGACTTTGTCTCCCTTCCAGTCTACTGCATCGTCTGTGCCGGTGCATCATACAGGAACCTTCCAAGGCCTGTGAAGCATCAAGGACAAGCATGAAGGAGTCACTCCCCTGCATTCGCAGGCACCGCAATGAAGACGACTGGTCTGCAGATCCCGAGCTCCTCCGGACTCCGTGGGCTCTGCAACACAGGTGGTAGTTTTCCTCGGCTCCCGAGGCCTGCTCTACCCTCTTACCAAGTTTGAGGCCAGTAGTCCTTGTGGGGGTTGCAATAACCGAACCCCTGGGTACTGCGTCTCCTTTGCAGTTGCAAAGGCTTGTTGACATCTTTGCAAGAAGATCTCCGGGCTCCAAGTAGCCTCAACCTCGAGCACCTCCCATGACCAGAACCTTCGGCCGCACCCCATCGTGTGCATCGTGGCCTGCATCTTTTGGTGAGGTGCTTGAGGTCCTCTCACGACTCCTGTGGCCAATGGGCCCATTTGAGGGTCACCTTTGTTTTCCTTGGGCTCCCCTGATTGCTTGGGGCCTGCCCTGACCACCCTGCTTGTGGTGAGTGTTAGAAAGTGGTTCTGACACTCTGGGCCGCCTGGATTTTTCACTTTTTGAGCACCTAGTTGTTGAGCTTTTACTGCGGGAGAGCCTCATAAGTTGGGACTCACCCACAGGGAACTCATGATGAAAGAGACTGCATGTGGATTTTACTGGTGTCCCCCTAGCTTGACTAGGCCGCTGCGCAGCAGCTGGAGTAAGGGGCACCGGGCTGGTTACATGCAGACACCTGTGAACATGCGTGTGCACACGTGTAGGGACTGCGCCGGGGAGATTCCTGGCATGCGCAGTCCAGGAGCAGCTACAAAGTGAATGGTGTGGCAGGACTTATGCAGAATTGGGTGGTGACATGGAATAGGCTTTATACACTGGGAAGGAACATGCCAGGGAAAGTCAGTGTGTTTTACTGTTTTTCACTTCATTATTCCCCTATGGGGGTGTGGAGCCCATGTGCTAGATTAACTTTCATAAGGCCTACAGATTCCAGACACGCACTAAAGTCCACTGTAGCGGATGTGAAAAGGAGTATTCTGCAGAGTCATATTTGTACTGCTTTTGGGTCATCCAGAAATGTCACATTTCTCGGAGTCAGTCATAACCAGGGCCAGGCTGAGGGCTGACCTCAGCTGAATGGTTTGATAACCTTTCTTCCACGAGGAGAAGATGGGTGGGGCTACAGGCTCATCCATCAGCAGCTATCACTGGGTGCCAGGCACCAGGCTGCACCAAGGAGGGAAGGGCTCGTTTCAGAGACCATGTGGCCTGAGACCCTGGACGAAGCCATTTTGAACAAACCCAGAGGCTGGACAAGAAGGAGGGAGCAGGGGCAGGGAAGTGATGTGTCTCTGTTTGACAGGACCAACAGAGACTGCCTGCCAGCCCCCTACTCAACTTTTAAAAAGTGCTTGCACAGGAAGAGAAGCTCTCTCTGGGGTGTGGTCTGCTGAGGCGGAAGTTGCTGGAGCCTGGCAATGGGCAGTTGGAAGGAGGAACCCCCTGACTGCCCCCCAGGGCCCTAACAGCGCCAGAAGAAGAGCCCAGGACCGGTGCGCAGAAGCAGGGGCCTCTGCGCAGGGAGAAGAGAGGCCCAGGAGGAGAGCAGGCGAAAGGCTGGCGCAGGGAGCCCGTGAAGACCGCTCCCTGCAGAATGCACCCTCTCAGAGACCCGTCCCAGTGGCTGGGGAGCGCCACCCGGAGCAAGAAGACACGAAAATGGAGGAGATCAGACCCCTGGGGGATGAGAGATGCCCCCCAGAAGGTACGCAACCTTTGACCTTTGATGGGACCGACGACGCATGTGGGGCTCCGCCGCCGGTCTGGAAACTGCCCCCGGGGTGGGTCAGGTCCCGGGGGCTGCCCCCCAAAGAAGGAAAGTCGAGGTGCGCCGTCGCGCACCCCGTGAAGAGTTGCCGGGGGCGGGGAGCGCCGTCGCGCCCCCGCAAAGATGACCCAGGGGCCCGGGACCCCATCCCCAGGCCCGAAGCAAAGTCGGGGAGCGCCGTCGTGCTCCCCGTGAAGATGCCCCGAGTGCTGGCAGGCGAATGGGGAGTGCCGTTGCACTCTTCCCCCCCCCTTCCGCCCCCCCCCCCCCTCCTGGAAGCCGGAGGAGCCGGCGAAGATCCGAGCGTCTGCCCGCCGGAGCGGGCCGACCAGAAGTGCACAGCCGGCTCCAGCACACGAGGGTGCTGGCCGTGCTGGGAGCCGGCGGGGGCAGCCGGGGTTGGGCTCCCCAGGCTGCCCTCCACCACGCAGGCAAGCCGGGTGTGACCGGGACCCCGATCCCACGAGGAGGAGCGGCATGGGGCCCGGGTTGGACCGGGCCCCCGAAAAATGTGCAGAGCGGCCGGGGGTAGGCTCCCCGAGCCGCATTCCCTTACCTGGGGGTCCGGGTCGGACCGGGCCCCCCCAACGAGGCCTGAAGATGCGGCAAAGCTGCCAGCAACTCAGCGCGGCTCTCCCCGGCACAGCGGAAGAGCCGCTCATCTTTTATTCACAAGAAGGAGCCTGAAGCGCCCCATAATGCCTTGCAATGCCTGGGGAAGTCAACGTTTTTGGTGCCTGGTGGCCCCCAGAGGAGGGGGGGTCACCCTCCGGTGTGAAAAGAGGTGCAGGGGGAGCTGCAGGAGCAACGCACCTTCCCCCAGCACAAAGAACAGTCCGCCCCTAAGTTTCATGGGGCATCTAAAAGAATAACCCCTCAAGGGCTCAGCCAGCATTTAAACGCCCCCTGGGCTGGAACTTCTGTTCTACAGCTGGGGGTGTTGTGGAAAGTGCACCAAGGGATGAAGGTGTGAGTTGGGGATGTCTGGAGAAGGGCATCCCCTGAAGGTGAAGTGGTGTAATTGCACCTGTAGTGCATTTACTAATGTTATTTCTTTTAGAGGGACTGAAGGTCACATGTGCATTGTGAAGTACCTGTGTAAGGTGATGTCATAAGCAAAGTAGGGTTATGTTGCCAGACATTCCTGCTAGGGTGTCTGGCTGTATATGCGTAATCCTGTGATTTAATCTGTGATGCCTTTAGGGGCTGTAATTGCAATGCATTCTAATGATCCACAAATGTGATGAGTACTGTCATTCTAAAGTAATGCTTAAACATGTATTCTTGCTGCTGCGCTTAAGTGAGGAACAACCCAGACTGGTAGCCCTGAAGATGTAGGGGTGCATACTGTATGGTCAATATAAGATGCTCAGTCAGGGTTATGTGTCACTAGGGCAGGTGAACCTATTTTTAATGCGTGTTGAGTTAATGGGGTGGTTCGCCACTGGGATGGTGCCAGTGCGCAGGGCCCTCGCTCCAGGTTATGTTCAACTAACTGCATTGGGGGCAAGATGATGTGCATACATGGGAGTGGTGGTACTAGACCCCACCCCCCCCTTTCGGGAGGGGTGGAGATGTTATGCAATGTCACAAAGTAATTCCAACAGCTTATGTATATTTGTAAATTGGTGCATAGTATTGAGTAGTGTGTGTGTTTAATAAATGTACTCTTACTTTTATAAAGCAAAGTACAGAGTGGACAATCAATTGTTGAGTGTTATTTTTCGCACCTGCGATTTCTAGCCCACACCACCTCCCTTGAGTAAGCCTCAGACTGCTCTGCAACGCTACCCTCCGAGTCAGGCGCTACAATTGGGTGTTTGGTTCCCAGTGAAGGACAAATGTAGTCATGTTATTTGTGCAGGCCTCACAGATGCTGCCTCGTTTTCCAACAGTGAGACTCCTGGACCTTGCTAGTCCCAACCGTGCACCTTCTTGACTTCCTGCGTGGGTTGCATTTGCCAAGGCTTGTTGGTGCTCCCGCCGTATACCAAACCCCCCCCCCCCCACCCCCACCCTTAGCACTCAACATCCTTCGTGGGACAGCTTCTATCTGGGTCCTGGCCGTCCTCCGCGTCGCCTGGTGCTCACAGTTGCAGAGTCAAGGTCACTGTCCACTTTCCTGAAGCACCCGACATTGGAGGGAATCCGTCTTCCAAGTCTCCTGGTCACCCCTGAGTGACATAGACACTGTCCCCTCTGCTTTCAGGTACTCCTCTTGAAGAATCCACGTTTGGATTCCTCCAGACACTTTCTCCTCTTCCAGCAGCGGCACATTCCTGAAGTCCTCCATTGAGTTCGGCGGTTTCCAACGCCACTTCACACCTATGCACCCGGCTCCCCTGGGATAGGTAACTTGGGCCCCATGGTATCCACGGGTGGGGTGGCTCTCCAAATTTCATCTTTCACGGGGTTTCTTCAGGGTCCACTGGGAAGGGTCCCTAATCTCTAAAATTCTCACCGCGACTTGCACATAGACTTGTATGGAGCATGCGTTCGTGTTCACACACTGCACACACTCTCCGTGGGATCCCTATCTACTTATCTTGGGTGGTTCTGTGGGTCCCCAGCAATTCTGCGTCCTCTCGACATTGTCCTGACTCGAGTCATAGTTCTTATACCACTTTCTTAGTATATGGTTTGGTTCCCTCCCGGGGCCTGCTTTGTATTAGTGCTATTTACTGTGATTTCTTTGCTAAAGAATTGTGTGCTTTGTGTCTGTCTCCGTGTAGGAGATACTGTAACGTAATAGCTAGTGTTATATAATAAATATATATTTTTATAAATACTTTGTGTGGTTCTTGTTCATTTAATCTGTACTATAAGATTGCATTCTGGTAAAACAAGCTGCTTTACACTCCTTCAAGACTAAGCCTGAAGGCTGCTCTCCGCAGCTACCACTTAGATAGCTTTCTAAGGTTGTCTGAGACCTCTTAAATCACCAGAAGGGTTGTCTGGACTGGTGCAAGGTTCCCACTTACATTAGTGGACATCATATACCAAGCCAGCTTCTCGCACCATTGACTTGAGTAACAATAAACATCTGTTAGTTCAGTACCACAATTCCCTTCAGGGTGAACATGCGCTTTACAAATACATGTTCTTTTATGTATATAATGTCTTAACTCTGTGCTACATGAAAATGATCCATTAATCTGTTAGCACAATATAGACTGAGAAAAGGATGTGAGCGCTGTCTTTGCCCCACAGGTGATCTTTTTTTCTAGTAGGAAGACGGTTGCCGGTAACATTTGTCATGTTTCTTTTGTCACTCGCAAGGACCGATCCAGGGCTGGTAAATGAGGTGAAGGGAATGATTATTTATTTACAAAACATATAATACTCTCAGTGCGTCATTAATTACCCTTTTATACCCACGAAAGTATTTTACTTTTATCTTTCGACAGTAAAGAGCATAATATTCCCCTCTGTGAATGTTGTGTGACGGCCTGCTGAAAGTAAGGGAAAAGTTCAGACCTAAAAAAAAACATAAAAATGTTACCCTGCCGCTAGGTCTAATGCCTTGAATAATCTATTCGACCTAACTTTAATGCTCATGACCCACAAACTGATTTCCAGTTGTGTGCTCCTAGGCAAGTATTTTATTTCACAGAGCCTCCCTCTACTTCATTATTACATGAGAGCATTTTCAAGACACGAGTTCAACATGTGCGCTTAACAAAAAAAAAATCTTTTAGTTTAACAGACTAAGGGGCATATGTATAAAAAAAAACGTTTTGCGAGTCCTTAATAGCGAATTTTAGCGAATCGCTATTAAGGACTCGCAAAATGAAATGTATGTAGGTTTCGCAATAATAATTGCAATTCCTACATATTCCTTAATTGCGACTCGCAAATTGCGATTCGCAGTTAAGGAATACCTTCCCATTTATTCCTATGGGCCTAGAGGCCCTTAGGAATGAATGGGAAGACATTTGCAATTTGCGAGGACCCATTAGGTACTCGCAAATTGCGAATGCAATTTCAAGGGTTCAAGCGTGTCAAAAAGACACCCTGTTGCACCCCTGAAATATGCATGTGTTCACATGTGGCGCACATACATACCCTAAGGGCATGTATGTGCGCCACATGCCACTTTGAAAAATGCAAATTTGAGCATTTTTCTAAGAATTTGCAATTTACCACCAACTTGAAGTTGGTGGTAAATTGCGATTTCTTATAGCAGGTTCGCAATTTAAAAAGGACTTCCTGCATTGCATTTAGAGAATCGCAATTTGCGATTCTCTAAATGCATGCGCAAAATAGGTAATAGCAAACATTGTGATTACCTATTTTGCACTTGCCTTTCGGGATGATACAGCCCAAAAGGCTTTTTCCCGTTCGCAAAAGGGTTGATACATATGGCCCTATACCTTTTTGCTCCATGTAAAATAAGAATCTAGCGAGCATATAGTGTTCACTTGACCCATGACTTGCCTCTTAGTTTACTAATGGTATTGTCATCAGGGTGGGGGCAGGAATATTTGTCAGTTCATGTTTAAAAAAATTCACTCTCAATGCAGTGATGTAATCTGATGTGCTTAGATTAAACTCTTCCGCTTGTTAAAGAAATACATTTTTCTTAATTTTGAAGACATTATCATATTCTAGCATTATCTTTTAATGCATGATTTGCAAGTCAGATATTTTTAATGTTCAGCTCGTGCTCTGAGAGGGAGCTCATCCTTGACTCTGCTCTCCCTGTTCATTTGTTGACTTGCCAAGTGCATGTTTAAAAATGCTCACTTTTAATACTTCTCAACGAAGTAATACAATCTGATATAAGTGAAATGCTTCTATATTTTAAATAAATACACTTGAATTTTCCTGTATTTATCAAGGAGCGCCACACAGTGGGGGTGTGTCACTCTAAGCCAGCTTGTGAGATTGGAGTGACAGGGTTTTGACCCAGCCAGCTTCGAGTCAGCTGATGTGTTATGATTAGGTCTCCCGTTCTTATGGATAAATACAGACGGAAATGTTAAAAAAAAAAATACCATATTTATTTTTTGGCCATCTTATCGGTATTAATCCATATTTATTTTACATTTTGTGAACAGATGATGTGATAACTCGTATATTTCCACATTTATTTAACAGATAAAAGTGCACTCATCTTGATGCCTGTAGGGTTTTAGCACATTACACAGCCAAAAGTAATAGAAGAATAAACCCGCATTAATACATTTGCATAACAGCACCAATACATATTGAGATATGCAGTAGTTTAAGCAAATCTCATCAAGGTTTGTAACTCCCATGCTGCCAATTTGTACAGCTATTGGCCCGAAAGTCATTAATCTCAGCATGGAGAGTCACTCAGAAGAAGCCAAATTACCTGCATTTTTCCGCTTTTAAAAATAAATACAGACAGGAAACGGAATGTTTTCTGTCTGTATTCATCTGTAAAAATCAGTAAAAGCGGAAAACAGGGAGCCCTAGTTATGATTCTTTGACACAGCTACTTTGCTTAAAAAGCTTGGGAGAAGCACTTTCCAAGACGGACGACGTTCTAAGTACAGTCTAATACTGCTACTCATTCCTGGGCAATCCACATGAGGCACCGTCCGCAGGCCCTGGCAGAAGAAGTGTGCATGCATCTCTGGCTGTATATGAGAAGCACACTATATCATTGCCCAAAAACACAAGTATGAGCGGCCATCTGATTGGCTGATTGCAACTTGGGCTCTGCAGTCTGAGCGTGTTGGTGCCCTTCAGCCAATGAGAACCAGTGGTGCTGAAACACTTTTCAGAGTGGGGGGGGGGGGCCTTCCGTTCTACCATCAATGTCGCGTTGCTGAGACAAGAGCGATTATGAAAAATCCAAGCCTCACAGAAAGAACAAGTATAGCAAATGGCCCATACCCATGCAAAGGAGAGTGTTAAATAAGGGTGTGGTATGTATCCAGTGGGTTCATTTTGGAGCACATTGCACTACCACAAAATGCTTTAGTATTAGACTTGTGACAATGTCCTTTACAGACTGCACGTTTAAGTGTTCTGATTTGTTTTTGTTTGATCCTATTGAAATCTTCGTTTCCATTATACCTTAGAATTTCAAATAATGTGCTTTCCTAACTAATATATATATACAGCTCATTCACAAGGTATTTAAATGTTGTGTGTTAGAAAAATAACTCTCATCCTTTACTTTCACACTCCATCTACCCAGCGCTATTATCAGATAGTTTGCTTTACAAAATCCTTTAACTTTGCAGTCCGAAAAAGAAAAGTAAACCCCAATCTCCGTGATAAAATTAGTAGTAATTTGTAATAAGACATAACCTGAGATTTGACCTCGGTCTTTGAATGCATGGCAGATGTGAGAAGATAAAATCAAAATTTGAAGACCTTTATGGTTCATTAATTTTTGATGAACACAGCTGTTCTTTGCCAGTCTGGACTCTCTCGCCAGAACAGGGCAGTAGGCTCAAACTTTCACGCCCTGATAAAAATGGATTTTCCATGGCGAGTAGATTTCTCGACGCTTACATTTGCAGACCCTTCAGATCCAAAAAATCAACAAAATGCCACTAGACTCATGTGTCGAGGGACTTAATAAAGTTTCTCCATCCTCAAGGTGACCTCTTCGCCTTGTGTGTTTTTTATTTTTCTCAGATTTGTCAAAATTAATTCCAACTTAATTTTACATCATGTAATAAAAAGCATCTAACAGATATGATGGTGCTAGGTGCAACATTAACTTTGCCCAAAATGTACTGTCCTTTAAGAGGTGATCCTGACTCGTGATAGCAAGCAACCGGAGCAACTAATCTTTCAATCGCCAGCAGATTTTCAGTTGCAAATTTGTAATGTGACTGACCATTAATAGCCCTACTCCCATTTTGCTGGGGATCTTGCCATTTGATTTAATAATGCTTAATTCTGCTAACCTTCCAGATGTAAGTTTGACGTTTAATTGAGTCTGCTCCAATTCTGCCTGTCTTTCAGAGAAGAGCCTGACATGATTTTAGTGCTGACGTTCTGCTTATGTCATTTAAGACCCTTTCAGCAATTCCCAGCCTTTTTAATAGTAATACACTGTGTTGTGGTCTGTGGTAAAAGATAAACGCTGGTAGCCAAGTAAGTTCTCAAGTATCTTTATTCCAGTTGTACAGCTAGATGGTAGGTAGGCACATCAGCTAGGTAGACCGGATAAACAGGTGGTAATGATGTAGGTTAGACCAGTAGTCAGCCCTTGGTCCTATGCCACAGCAGCCCCACCAGGAGCAGCCTGCCTGCTGCTCAGCCCCTCTGTAACTGTCATACCTCACTCAGTCAGACCCCCAACATTCCACGCATCACTGCATTCCCAACATTCTACTCCAAACACACACAGTGGCTGAGCAGCAGATGGACTGGTGAACTGTAAGACAAAAGTGTACTATGCAAGGCATAACATATCCCCCTCCTTTAAAAATGAAAAACGAAAGTGACATTGGTACCTGAGAAAGACAACAATGCAAAAGAGAAAACTATACACTATTAAAATTACATTTGCAAGAAATAATTCAAAACTCAGGGATGCATAAAGAAAACTATACACTATTAAAATTACATTTGCAAGAAATAATTCAGAACTCAGGGATGCATAAAAGGAAGAAAGAAATAATACAATACAGAGTGCACTATAACCCATCCTCCCAAAAGAAGACAAAAATGAGACAATTAGTGGGGTATAGCAACGGAGGAACAAACCCCGCGACATTAGTCCCAAACTATAAAACATTCTGTTGCATAGTGCACAGATTACTAATTTTGCAAAGGTTGCAAAATTACAAATGTAAGGAATGGTTCAAAACCCAGGGATGTGCAATTAAGAGAACATCACGAGAGGGTATGAGCCATTCAAAGCAGAAAGAATGGATAAAATACAACAACTGAAAAATTGAGTACAGAAAACCCATCCTCTCCCAAAAGATAAACTGAGAAAAAGTTGTTGCATAAGGTAAACACCCCGCCACTAAATATGTCATTGCGTAAGGCAAAAGGTAAACACCCCGCCACTGTATATGGGTCCAACACCCATGGAAGCACATCCTGTGTATGGATGACCGTCGTATAAATGTAGATAGGACCCAACCCAAGCAAACCAACCCTGTGTAGGGGTTATGCGTAACGTAATGGAATAGACCCATGAAGACCAACCCTGTGAGGGTTAAGTGTACTGTTGATTGGAACGTACCCAACCAACTGTAAATGGGAATATAACCCATGAACCCACCCCTGAGTAGGGGCTGCGTGTAGCGCACTATGGAAAGGGGCTAGTTCCGAAACCATGACCATCCCTCATGTAAGGGAGAACACACCGCGTGTAAGGGTGAACCCACCCCTGTGTAGGGGCTGCGTGTTGCGCACTATGGAAACCCAAACCATGACCATCCCTCATGTAAGGGAGAACATACCCCGTGTAAGGGTTCCACCTCTGTGTAGAGGCCGCGTGTAACGCTTTATGGGACAAGGACATGTACCTAAACCCATGACTATCCCTCATGTAAGGGAGGTGTAAAGCACACTATGGATAGGGACTCGTACCCAACCCATAACCTACCCTCATGTAAGGGAGAGCGTAGTACAGCTACCCATTGAAACAATACCAAAACATCCCCTACGTAAGGGAGAACAACATGTGGAAGCTGAAAACAGTAAGCTCAAATCTGTGAAACATAAATACAAAGTTAAGCAACTCTGTGAGCAAGCATAGCATAAATGTCCACAAAAGAAATGTTAAAGTTCAACCTTGCCCCCAAACCACTATAAAAGGTGAAATAGGCCACAACCCCAGAACGTAAAAATAATGTAAACAACGAAAGTACACTTGAACCACCGATTTGCAAGTAAGTACAAGGGGAGCATACAAGGTTGCTGGCAAATAGTACAAAACATGAAGTTGATTACCTTCTGTGTAAAGGTACACAGACATACTTGTACGATTAGACAAATGAACAACAATTTTTAAAAGTCAATGAAATCAGTCACACTAGGCATGAAACGGAAACCATTTAAACTGTAAATATGAGTGGCATCATCCTGAAAAGAAGAGGAAACACTATCTTAATTGCGAAGGTCCAGATCATACTTTGTTGGTAATAGAATGACTGTAATTATCAACATGTTCATAACCCCTAAAAAAAAACGCCGAATCGATACCTAAGGAATTCCTCGACGATGATAACACAGCCAGTTCCACTGCGTTGACTTCGAACTCCATGCAGCCACGTTGAAACAGTATAAAGAATCCCTCGTAGTGGAATCCTCAACATACAGAGCCAAACAAACTCTGCGTTGTGACTGGTTCCCATCTCTTTTTAAAAAAAAACTTTATTTAAACAGGAAAGTCATAACGAGGTTGGCAAAATTACGTGCTTGTCAACATTACGTGGTTGGCAAAATGACGCACTGTGTACCAGCAAATCAAGAAGACGATTTCAACCCCAAGATGGCGTAACGCTATCCCACGCCGTGCAGGATGGCTCACGGCACGCCAGTGCCTCTAAACGTTGCCGGGCAAACACGGAGGTTCCTCCAACGTCACAGTTACAAAAAGGAACAGCGCGAGAGACCTACACGAAGGTAAGCCTCCTCGCGCTACTGAAGGCTCGTGCCTCGTTTTTAAATCCCAACTGACAGTTGAAAGGTCCCCGCAGATTTCAGGTCTCCTAATCAGACAACTATAAATGTCAAAAACGTATCTCACCCGACTTTGCTCCAGAGACACTGCATCAGTAAGGGGTCAAGCCTGCACCACAACTTGTCACCACACTATTAGTCATAGGGAGAACCTCGCAATTGCCAAGAACTTTTCAGAGAGACTGCGCGTGACATCCACTGCTCTCCTTCATGTGAATTGTCCAATGCACTCTTGCCAAACCAATTCGTTGTGTGGCCCCACTGCAGAGATTTGTACACACGTAGTAAAAGCTTGTGGCACTTAAATTCCTTTTTCTGGCACCTCCAAAGTGGCAGACACATGCAGTATCACACAGACATTGCGCAGGCCAGATGATGACATGTGCAGCATACCAGCACAGTTTAAACATCTTTAAAGTCGTTATCAAAGAACAATCTTTCCTTGATTGCACAGGCAACACACAGTACAGCATGCTTACGTTAGGGCTGTCCGTTGTCCAGGACACTGGTGGGGCTGCGGTGAATGCTGTGCTAGTTTCTTTAGTTGCTTGTGGCATCCTGTGTTGCGATGGAACCTCTTGAGTCTCTTCATATGTTGCCTTTAGTATGCTTAAAGTTGCGTTGGTTCCATGCTGTCTGGGCAAGTTAGACCTGTGGCTTCTTCTCATCATGTAGGTACGTCTCCAACTCTCGCTCGTCGCCAAAATATGTTGTGGTCTGTGGTAAAAGATAAACGCTGGTAGCCAAGTAAGTTCTCAAGTATCTTTATTCCAGTTGTACAGCTAGATGGTAGGTAGGCACATCAGCTAGGTAGACCGGATAAACAGGTGGTAATGATGTAGGTTAGACCAGTAGTCAGCCCTTGGTCCTATGCCACAGCAGCCCCACCAGGAGCAGCCTGCCTGCTGCTCAGCCCCTCTGTAACTGTCATACCTCACTCAGTCAGACCCCCAACATTCCACGCATCACTGCATTCCCAACATTCTACTCCAAACACACACAGTGGCTGAGCAGCAGATGGACTGGTGAACTGTAAGACAAAAGTGTACTATGCAAGGCATAACACACTGCCTCTAGGGAATTGTAGTTTTGCTGTTTTTCCCGTTTGTAAGTGTGGGTTCAAAGTCTTACCATATGAAGTGTTGTAGGTAAAAAAAAAAACTACAGGACTGGTTGTCGGTATAGAAGTTACCTGGAACCACTTTTCAGATATGTTACTGACTGCTCCCCAGTACCATCATTCTTTCTTTCAAGATTGGGGAGAGGAAAGCATACATGCTGAAAATACTAGTTACATTATTAGCATTTTCAATAAGCATCACAATATCACACAAGAATTGTGTTTGAAGCACTCTGCTCCCACATTACACAAAATATCATAGTTTGCAGTCACGCAGGGATCATAAACTCAGTGATGTCATTTTTTTTTTTAAGGAATTGGAGGAGGACTATCTTTTTGCCACTGCCACACCCCAGAGAGTGAAATACATATTGAGAGTTGTATTAAAGAATTGCTTACCGCAACGTTCAATGGGACACAAGAATATGTGCCCTTGAACGTAACAATCCTGCACTAAGAGATGAATTGTGATTATGTATAACGTTTTCTGCAATAAATAAATCAGGAAGGGCTTTTGAAGCCAATGTACACACCTTGTAGGACTTTGATACTGTTTTTCGGATTCCAACCACAAAATATGTTTGTAATAGGGATTGCGTCATCATCAATGTCAAGACTGGACTAGATATGTGTGTCTTTTTTGGTTAGCTTGTGGATTAACCTTGTCAAAACTTATTCTGTTTTACCTTTGCTTGTGGTGAAACCAGTAGATCAAGATTGGGCCTGTGCCTGCAGCGCTGCAAGACAGCAAGATTGAGTACCGACCCTGTGTTAGAACTGATGTGGGGTTAAAGTTTCCTGTCTGTGAAGAGGTCAATAGACTCATTCAGTTGAATGGTGAAGAGAGATCTGGATTGTAGTTTGTCCTCTCGGAGCGGCTGAACAAATATATTCAATTTTGTTGATTGAGGGAGATGTTTGTATTTCCTTTCTCAGACATTCAAAAATGTCAACCATGCGGATAAGGTTTGGCTTGCAGCGGAGATGATTCTAAGCATCAGGGTGCCAACACTTTTTTTTTTTTTTTTTTTTTTTTTTATTGCCGCCATTTCGCGCACACATGAGATGGAATTTCTATGTGACAGAAGGTAGTCTATAGTGCATAATTCTTCAGTTATTCTAAAAAATAAGTCTGTTATATGGCCCCATGGCATGTAGCAAAGACCTGAATCACAAAATGAGTCTTAAGGCTGCACAATTTAGAACTTAGATGTGCACTTTTATTGAGTTGAGAGGGTAATGTACAAATCCCTATTAATTGAATCTGGAATGGTGGGATCTTGCTTTTGCAAACAGAATTTGCTTGCATGGAAATTCTGCTCCTTGTGTATATTTAGTTATAGGAGCATATTTGAGTGTGAGCCTCTGTGGATCTAACAAAACGCCAGTGAACGTCTTGCACTCCCAAGTTTGTTGGTTTCCATCAAACATTTGTAGTTCCTTTCACACCCCTGCACCTCCCCGTCCTGAAAACAGTTGTAAGTGTACTCCCTTCAAGGCTAGCAGTAAATGCTTTTCAGGGTGAGAATAGGCAGGAGAAGCTCCATAGTATATGGGAATGGAGAGGAAGCAGTTTCTACTTGGCAAAACACTTTTTCATTGTGGAGAAACAACATGTTTACAGGTGTAGATGTAATTTGGCTTTTCATTGCCACATACAGAAATGTACACATCCTAATTTCTGTATGTGAAATGGTTATGCATATGAGTACTCTTGAGCACTGAGACACTTGTTTATGGTCATGGCAAACATTTGCTTTAACTGTAGGAGTAACATATCGGGGGCATATTTATCACTTTTTGAAAAACATTTATGATTTTGGCCAAAATCTGTTACTTGAAAGCTTTGTTGGCCTGCTCGGGTATTACTGAAACACTGGATTAGAAGTTATGCTACAGTGTGTGGAGGGGCTCCAGCAGATTAAGAAGGATACATATTGACAGAGAGACGGAATCAGCATTGGGATGAAGATCATCTACTACTGTTATACCCTGATTAAAATCATTCTGTTCCAAGAATTACCAAAGTTGTCTTGCACCAGTTCTGTTTTGATAATTTTGGCCAACCAAGGTAGTTTCACAATTATTGCAATTTCTAGTGCTGAATATTCAATTGTTTGACGTCCATATCTGTTAATGGAATGAGGACTTAATTACTTCAGAAAGAGAGTAATAACACATGTTTGTAGGGACATAGCATCTCTCCCTCCTACCACACCTAAAGACCTTAAGGTGGTGTGCGTGTTATAAATGCCAGCAATGGCTAGAGAGCGTGGTCCCCTCCACTACCAGGGTGCAACTATCTCACTCTACCTGGACTTCACGGTTCCTGTACAGGAGGCATGCCGGAAGTTTATTGATGTCAAGAATTCTCTTTGCAAACTCTGCCTCAAATATGCCATGCTTGATCCTGCACGACAAAGAGGCGAACATTATGGTAAATCACCGTTTGACACCCTGGCGGAAGTGACGGCCTTCTGTAAACAGCTGCCCTCCAAGCCTTCTACACTCGACAAACGTCATCCGACCATGCTGGGACTTTCACCTCCCTGCCGACAACTCCTCCGTGTTGAACTGGCTTGGCACACTGGACCTATCTTGTGTCTCTAGGCCTCCCCACTGTGGTGTTTATCATACGCTTTTAAGGTTATGCACAGTTCCCTATATTGTCAACATTTTTCTACACACGTAATAAATGTATACTTGCGATGGATTCTTTTTCCTAACTTTCAGAGTCCTCTTTATCAGCAGTCCAGGCCATGCCAAGTCGTTGCCTATCCCCCCCTGGTGAACACAACCCTTACTGTTTTGGGAATTTTCTGTTTTACGATCTTATTCCTTGGTATTCACTGGATATGCTTTGATCCAGTGTGGGTATGGGTTCTATGGTTTTGTCCTTGTTGTTTTTCCTGTATCTTTCATGTTTGTTTTCCATAGCACATCATTTATGCATTGCACCATCATTAAATTATGCGCCACGCACCATATACTTCGCCTTACCCTGACACTGCACTCCGGGCCGAAATCGGCAGTAGGAATCTCCCTTGTCACGTGGGATATTCTGGGGATTAAGAATCCCCGTAAGGGCAAACGGGTCTAGTCTTCTCTGAATAGACCTGTGGTCACAATAGCCTTTCTTCAGGAGACTCATCTCTCAACCACCAATGATCATTCATATGCATTGGCTTGGGGTACACATTATTTTTCTAGTTGTAGTTCATATTCCCATGGCGTATGCATCCTCATACACAGGAGTATTCCGTTCTCCCTTCACCATTATTATTCTGACCCAAATGAACGTAATATTTTCCAACAAGGCACCCTAGTGGACAAGTGCGTTTTGTTGGTCAATATATATGGCCCTAACGTAGATGACCCAGACTTTTTCCATGAGCTATATGCACACTTGGGACGTTTGGATGTAGACTACTTGATACTGGGTGGTGAACTCCATATGGCGCACTGCCCTTGCCTTGATTCTACCAGCAACTTATCCAGTAGCAAATCCCGAGCGACAGAGGTATTTCGTCACATCATTGACAGTATAACTTACAGGATGCTTGGCGTGCTCTATACCAATCTATTCCTGGTTTCACTTTTTACTCCGTTCCACACACCGTCTAGACGAGGCTAGATTATTGGTTCCTCTCTGCTAATACTGGTCTATTGACCACCGGTCGCAGTGTTGTCACGGACCCTGTCTTATCATAGTCCTGTCCTTCTTGATCTTCAGATCCCCTGCAGGTGCAGTCTGGAGCGCACCTGGAGGTTCCATGGTGAGGCCCTCCATGATCGTTTTTTTTGTAGTTAGATACTTGCTGTTGTAATTGAATATTTCATGTTCAATAAGGGAACGGTTTCTACACAGGCTACTCTATGGGAGGCTTTCAAACCGTACATAGGCGGGGTGTGCATTTCTAAGCATCCTCCATGACATCCGCTCAGAACTCCGAGTAGAAGCGGAACTGCAGGATATAGACCGAGACGCCACTTCTGGTTTAGATCCCGACTACATCAACGCTTGGTCTTACTGGCCGAGTTTCGAGATCTTGCTGACCGGGAGATTGCATATATGGGAATGTACTCCAGGGCGCTGCGTTATTGCGAGGGAGAGCGAGCGGGCTGTGCCCTTGCACGCCTACTGTGTCCCAAATGACTAACGGGTTACATTACTGAACTACATATGGACTCTGGGTCTCGGATATTGGGAGGTGAGATTATCATAACTGCGTTCCAGCGTTATTATGAGCGTCTTTATGCCTTCTGCGCGCCCGATGTCGTACAAGAGATCTCATCATGCCCGGAGTGAGCGGCAATGGTTCGGTTCACAGATGGTCAGAAGCAATCTCTTAGTGAACCTATTAAGCTGGAAGAGGTCATCCAGGCGATTGATACTCTGGATGGGTCTAAACCCCCTGGCCTTGACGGCCTTACATGTTTTTTTTTTATATAGCATTCAAACAACAACTTGCTCCCCATCTTTTAGCACTTTATGCTGAATCCTTAGTGTTTGGTGTGCTCCCACCTACGTTTCGCAAAGCAGTTCTTACTCTTGTTAAAACCTGGCAAAGGTCCCCACCTCTGCTCCTCTTATCGGCCCCTTTCTCTTTTAAATCTCGATAATATAACTAGCTAAAGTTCTCGCCACTATACTATCTCTCTTAATGGAACAGATCATATCTCCGGTCCAATCTGGCTTCATCTCCCATAGATCCACTTCCGTCAACTTGCGTACTATTTTCGCTGTTCTTAATTGGATCTCCCTATCCATACCTACTATAGCTGCTTTGTTAGACGCTGAAAAAGCATTTGACACCTTGGAGTGGCCATTTCTCAGGGCAGAGCTCACTAAATTGGGAATCCTCGCCACATTAATCTCTTTGATCATGCTCTTATAGGCTCATCTGCTTGCCCGTTTGCAGATTAATGACTCCCTAACAGACACATTTCCAATTGGAAGGGAGACCAGGCAGGGGTGTCCCATGTCCCCACTTCTTTTTATCACTGCGATGTACCCCCGGTCCGTTATATGCAGTAAAGATACTCTCATTGTGGCATTCAACTCGCACACGGACCTCACCCTTTCCCTGTACGCTGACGACATTTTATTGTTTATTCGTCATCCTTCGGAGAACCTTCCTCCTCTTATGAAGGAAATCATACGATTTGGTACACTTTTTGGACTCCGAATCAACTGGATTAAGTCGGAGATCTTTCCTCCTACTGATGCAGCCCAACCTGCCCCCACGGACTACCCCTTGGCGTGGGCTGCGGATATCACCAAGTACATGGGCATTCAACTTCACATGGATAAAGATCAGATTTTACAACTTAATTATGGCCCCACTCTTGCAGATCTTACCACCCAAGTGGAAAACTCGATCAACCTACCACTCTCCTTGGAGGAATGAGTGGCAATTATTAGAATGGTGGTACACCCCACACCCTCCCCCTGCATCCTGTATCTTTTTAAAAAACAAATATTCCCATCCCTCTTTCCATAACTTGTTTTTTAATACCTTACATAGCCTCTTTATTCGCTTTATTTGGGTGGGGACCCGCCCTTGCATCCGCTGGGACACTTTTACTTTCCCTTATGATCGTGGGGTATTCTGGGTTCCGTATCCATTTTATTACCTCGCAGCCCAATGCCAATATGCATCGGTGGTACCATCCTGATGCCCGCATCCCATACCTGAAATCTGAACGGGACCTGTTGGGTGATATCTCCCGCTCCTCTATCTTACTCAAGGGCATCCCGCTAGGTGCCAGCGATATTCAACCTGTGTCCATTGAGTTGGGTAACGATGAACATCTGTTATTCAGCGCCAAGATGCCCCGTTGGGGGTGAACGTGAGCTTTACAAATACACGTTATGTCCATGACCTGTTGGGCATGGCAACAGCTTAGGTGGGTCCTGGGCAGCGGGATTCTTTATTCGCCGCTCTTCCCCTATTGGACAACCCCTGGCTTCCACTCGCAAGAGAGAGATTGGTGCAACGAACACTTTGTCATCATAACCTGTCTACGTAAGGTGACATCTTTCCTAATGGTCATGCTCTGCAACATACAGATGACCCTTGTTTCCGTGCGGCCACTTATATGGATCATTTTATTCTTCAACGACTACATAATTCCTTACGATCTTTCCTACCTGCTTATCCACTTGCCCCAGACGATTTCCCACCTTTAACGCTCTTAGTTTCGGACACTGACCGAGATCAGCTAATCTCCCAGTTATACTGTCTCTGTATTGCTATGAAACCCGAAACCACTCTACGTGTTCGGGAGGCCTGGGCAGTGGATCTCGGACATTCCATTGCAGATAAAATATTGTCTTATTGTTGTGCACAAACACAACGAATATCTGTTAATTATAGGCACAAACTATTACATTTTAAGTTTTTTTTCATTGTGCTGATCTCTTTTCCTCTGATATTGTCAGATTCAACCCTGCACAATCAGACCATTGCCTCATATGCCTGGCCTCAGGAGTGGACTTTTTACATTTGACGTGTACTTGCCTGACGATGTCCACGTATTGGTTGTCTGTTTTTGCCCATGTTTCTGCCATGTCTGATGTAGTCTTTACTCCGGATCCTCTAATAACCCTCCTGGGGCACAAAAGGGACATACCCAGGTCTGCACGCCGACTGGTTTCGATGACGCTTCTGTTGGCAAAGGCTGAGATTGCGATCCACTGGGGCAACAATAAAGTACCCATCCCCACTGCTTGGCTTGAAAGTATGACACATTGTGATAGGGCCAGCCAAGATTTTGCACTTTTGCAGCCTCTTACATCTCATCCCAAGGACTTTTGGCAACCCCTACGAGAATTCCTACGCACCCTCAAACATGATTCCACAGTTGAAGCCGACACCGCTTCCCCCTCCTAATCCTAGGCTCAATTACGTCCAATCATAATGCTCCCTTCTCCCCTATCTCACTGTTCTATTTATCCCGTGTTTTGTATCCCCTGTGCATACTGATCATGCTGATTTGCTATGTATTTACTTTTACCCCTCTGTGTTGGTGCGCCCTTCTTTTTCTATTACTTAAGTGCATATTTCTGTGATGTGCGCTTCTTGCTTTTTTTCTAGTGTTCTCGTGAATGTTTTTTATATGAAAATCAATAAATACATTCTAAAATAAATGCCATCGATCACTCTAGTATTAATGGTTTTACTCACAATTGGAATTAGCAATGCTGCATCCATCCTTTGCTAAATTTATGGAAGAACAATGATTCTCTGACACCTCGGAGTAATTTACCTTAAAAGAGCCAGCACTTCGGCCTTTTCTACAACGGTGAAAGGGAAACTTGACTTTAGGGATTAGTAATTCAGTCTGATACCTAGTATTTGGCCAGGTGTCAATCCACTAATCCTCCACAGGTACATGAAAACTAGCTGTATTAGTTTTAAATTGTTTTTCCAAGAAAGTAGTAGCACTTTTAAATTGCTCATATTTTGAGGAACCGTAGAGTAGTAAAGTTATTAGAATTACAAAATATGTCTGCAAATGTACCTAAATATTCAGAAATCCTTTCAGAATAAATGCTTGTCTAGTTTTATTATTGGCTTTGTGGTAATTCTCCTGCCCAGGTTTTTGGAACTTATTTGAAGAAAATAAGATGTTTCCACTAAGCGTCATTTGAAGGTAGCAAACTTCCGCCTTTTTTGATAAACAACTCATGGCTCCATAATTGCATTTATTCGTTGGTCTTCAGAGGAAGTGTGCAGAGATGCAACTTTCTCCCCAACATGTTTGATGGTATTGTGGAAGAGCTCTAAAGTTGGGCTCTTGTGAGATGACTGGATTTGCTTGCTAAAATTATGGTGAGTTTCTGAAACAAGTCTGGGATTATTACTTCCGTAAATATTTAACTTGCCACAAGTTCAGCATCATTTTGTAAAATAGAAAGCAAGCGAAGCAAATGTCGTGACCCTATGTCTGGCTTGTATGCCTGTGTTCATTATCTCTATATCCAGGGGATGACCTCTCAAATGTGAGTGATATTTAGATTCTGTCAGCATGCTCTAAACCCTCCCAAATGTCTCTCTATTCTTGATAAAAAATGAGCTTTTCTAACCATAAATAAAACAAAATGGCATGTGATAGTAAGTGATTAGAAGTTTAAAGATAAATTAGATACAAATACTGGCGTTCTATAATAACCTGGTTGCTAATGGTAACAAATTACCATTCTGTAACCTACTTAAGGTGAAAGTATAAATTTGCATATTAAAAAATCAAAATATTCTGGGTTCAACATGTAATTGTATGTTGTCTTAAAATACAGAATTTTTGCTAACCCAAGGACTAGGAAATAATCCCTTCCTTGCAGTGTATGAATACCATTCGTACCTCCCAAGGCTCAAATGTATAAAGTTAAGCTGTAGGGCTGAACCGGCCCCTTTGTCACTCTAGATATGTATACACAATGTTTTCTTCAGATTAATGCGCATTGGAATCTCAATACTTGTGCAATCTATCAATGAGATATTCAGAAGTAATATAGTACTCGTAAAATACTCAAAAAAAGAACTGTGTGGTGTGTGTGTGTGTGTGTACGAGTGCACACACACATTATTGTATAGATTTATAAAGCATCATAAATTTGATAGGAATGGTCGCAGCATATGGTAGGTGTTCAGTTTTCGACGCGTTGCACATTTGAGGTGAAGTGAGTGAAAATAAATGTACTTGAAGAGAAAACAAAAAAAAACATATGGTTTTGGCTGTTGAATGAGGTACAATTGGAATATCCCAATAGTTAATATTTCATTTTTAGTTTTATCAGGACTAATGTCACTAGGCATTTATCAAACAGCCCATCTAGAAATGGTCATCCCCCAAAAAATCAAAGCAATCATTGATGTGTAAGCGGTACATGTGTCCCTGCAACTTTGAAGCATGGAAGAAAGTCCACACAAATGCTTGCATTTGAAGCAGGTCTCGATCAGACTCGGAGACACTGCAATGTGGGCTGCTGGGTAAGTTACTGACTTTTGAACCTGCAGACCTTGGTTTTATTACATGCTCTCCTGTACAGACAAAATATCTTGTCATTCCAAGGCAATGGCTCCATTTTCTTTGCCCAAACTATTCTAAATTGTAAGTATGTGAAGTGAAATTTAAGAAAGTGCAAAAAATCCCACATGATTTTTCACAAACTTTCATTGATTTCTGAAGCCGCATTTAGGTACTGGACTCCTTTCACTTCGCCAAAGTCTGATGTATAAACATACTGATACATACTTGTCTACGTTTCAGTACTTTGGTTTTGGTGGTGAAAACGCTTGACAACTAAGTTTATACCTATGTTTACTAAATTCTACTGTGGCTTTATATAAATGTATCCATAAACTGCTCATTGGCAACAGCTGCAACTAAATGTTAGCGTTTTAAATTGTCTTCTACACACCCTCTCCCTTTGGACATCCACCAGACCCCAATTAACAGTGCTTCAACACTTTGTGACCTGATGGGCAGATAGAATAAAATAAAGCAACATGTTCAGAGGAATAGGACATGCGAGGGGAATTTAAAAGAAAGAAATAATGCACATACAGCCAAGTCCCTGGGCGCCCAGTTTACACCTGACATTCACTGTACAAATCCCAAATTCCCAGACCGCTTTGTATTATTCAGATTGTGTGCATTGGATGGTACTGCCATGGAAATGTCAGAAAATTCCTTTTGTAATGACCTGTCTGAACGATCTGTCAAGAGGGGTGCCATAGGAGTCTGTTCACAGCTGGGTTGTATCTTGGGGTGAGCTTTATGGACCAAAGATTGTAATTTACATTGAAAGGAAAAGTTTATGGATCTCTACCCTTTCCCATGAAGTTCACATAGAAAGAGAGCCTAGCCTCTGACTGTATTTCTACTCCTATATTAACCGAAGTAAGTTGGGATACTGCATCCGGACAGCTGGGATCTGCATAAGCCAAGGTTACACAGTTGTACCAGCAGAAGGTCTGCATATGATCTGTTTTTTGTAGTCCTGACAAGATATTAAAGCTGGAAACTGCATTAGAGATCTTGTGGTGGCACAAGTTAATGTAATGCAATTAGTGTATCATACACTGATAGTAGAATGTCATATTAATTACAGGCATGATCTGTGGTATCAAAATGTGGCTGCAGTTGAAATAAATGCGCAATTTAATGATTTTAAATCTATAAAATGGACAAACTCTGTCAGTTGTTAAATGCGACCAGTCCTAATCTAGTCAAATTTCAGTCCAGGCATTTCTATCTTAACTCATTGATAGGGGGCTCCATTGCTTAAGCACTGATTGCTGAACTCTGTGTTTGAAAGTGCAGACCACAGGTTCAGATCATGACAGTACTGAATCGCCGTTCCAAAGTCGTTAAATATTTATATTAATTTTGAAAACAGTTCCTCTATCTTCTGTTTAGTTTAGATAGAACTACAGCCACGAAATGTTCATTTATTACTATACTCTGCTGCCCAGTAAAACTGGTCTCGAAATTGTTGTATGGTACAACATGGCCAGGAAGCTCTTCTTTGATGACCCACTGGAGATAATTTAGTGTGCAAACCAGGACTGTCTATTTGCTGAGAAGCCCAAAAAACCCAGACTTTGTGGCATTGAAATGTACTCTTTGACTAGTTGTGCATCAGGCTTTAGATTGGCTGTGGACTTAAGCTCCTGATAGGGTGTGTATCCTTTAACACACTTTTTGTTGGAAGTGGTGAATTTTTAAAATATGTTTGTCAAATGAAAAGATGTATACCGTGCACAGCTACTCCCAAGAATGTCCCGGCATGATGATCAATGCAACTGCATCCTGAGGAAACCATATCACAACCTAATGAGCCAATTCTTGAGAGATTTTTGGTAAGCAGATTGATCTTCAATGCTGCTCACCTTGACCAAGGCGAATCTAGGCTTGCACTGAAAAGAAAGAAAAGGAAGCGCCCCCTTTCCTGATCCGTTTGATTTTAGAAATCACTACCAGTAAACTGTCAGGAACGTAAGGCCCTCAAAGGGTGATGGTCTATAAACCTTTCTGAGATATTGCGGACCAAAGCCCACTGCGCAAACACCAAGGTCTTAAACTCAGTTCTTTTGTTAATTGGCCACCAATGGATGGCAGAGAGGAGTTGAGAAATATGGACAAGTCAAGGAATTTCTAACAGACATGCAGCTGCATTTTGTACCATCTGCAGAAGGTTAATACGTGTCGCTGATTAGCCCAAGCACATTTGTGTAATGCAATCTTGAAGTAACCGGAGCATGGACCTCCAGCTTCCTAGAGTGCAACGGAAGGGAGAAAAAAAGGAATTTCTGTAAGGACCGATGTATGGCAAAACATCCCACTACTGCTCCGATCTGTGGTTGAAATAACAGCTGGCAAACTAGTGTTACTCTGAAATTCCTAGCCACTGTGGTCAGGGGAGGAGGCAATAAGGCTGGACAGCAGTTCTACCACCTCAAGGATGTAGAGGCCCCAAACAGAATCACTCTAATCAGGGGTCCATTGTAAACAACTGGCCTGGATCCAGTCCAGGGCTGACCTCAAACAAAATTTTAAATACTCCAGGGACTCCTTTTTTGAAGAAGAGGAACAGCTGTGTATCATCTGCATATGTGATTATCTTTTCTGCAAATTTCTCCACCAAAGGGGCCATATAGATGTTAAAAAAGGTGGGGCTCAAAGAAGAGCCCTGCGGCACACATAGGTTAAGAGACTTGGTAGCACAGGAAAATGGTGGCCTCTATACAGCCTGACCTTTGTTTCCCAAAAAAGGAGCAAATCCTTTGGAGTGCCTGGCCTCCCTGCCCAATATCTCTCAATCTCTGCGGTAGAATTGGGGTGGCAGACTCTGTCCAATGATGCAGATCAAATAAGACCAAGGCCACCTTTTTTTTTTTTTTTCTTTATCTAGTGTCTGCTTGGTGGAGGCGACCACCTTGAAGGGCTGATTCTGATTCAGTGCTATCCCTCGAGCAAAAGCCCCATTGACAAGGATGTAACCACATGAATCTTTCAAGATACTCCGAGTTGATTTTATTCAACTTTTCTATAAAAAAAAAAAAAAACTGCCCCAAATAGTGAAAAATTACTTTAGCCTGGTGTCCTCCTTTTTAGTTCATTGACTTAGATTCCAATTTATTAGGAATAAGCTGTTACTTATTTTACCTTTTAGTGTTTAGGTACCAGGCTGTTGCGTACACTCACCAGTTTAGGCCTTGGTTGTGGGATTAAATGGCAAAACTATGTCTGCATAGGGGATGCAACAACTTGTTTAATGTTGCATCGCAATCAGTATTTGATGAAACTATGGTTGGTGGCAATATGTGCTTGAAATCAGATTCTTTTACCTTTCATTTTCTCTTTAAAATATTTGAGCTGATGTCTTCGTGTAGGCAGAGCAGGACATTGATTTGAGAAGTTTTGCACTAGCAATGTTTTCTGCCTTGACATTGTAAGAACCTGTATTTTTTTTTTTTGTAATCTACAAACACTTGGTGCTACTTAAATATGATGAATCATTGGTAGAACATTACTAAAGGTTCTCACGTTTATATAAAAAATTATATCTATCAAAATATATCAGATATAGATTATATTCTCAAAACTGCTGAATGGAATTTCACCAAATTTGTCAGGAAGCAAGATCTTGGTCCAGAAAGTGTGCTCTTTGTGACTTGGTGGAAATCTGTTCAGTAGTTTTTGAGAAATGAAGGTCAAAAATATTTATATAGATGGACCGTCGAGAGTCCCTCAAGCCCAATTAAAAAAATAGAGCCTTCTGATTGGCCCTGGAACCTTTTTATTTCATTTGGGTCAATTTGCTCCTATGGGAGTCAAACTCCTGCGAGAGAGAGCGCTCTGATCAGCTGCCAGCAAAATGACAAATCTGTTCCGGGCAGCCATTACAGGACTCGGGGACTTGGACTCCCGGTCTTGAAGTTTTAAAGAAAAAATAACATAAAAGGGCAAGGTAGAGATACAACAGTAGGCCCTGTGGAGGTGACCTAGCGGGAACCCCCGGGGCCAAAATCAAAAACCAAACTGGGTTTTTCCCACGATTCTGCAGGACTTCCACGGGATCGCTGCAAAAAAAAAAATGCCGGCCACCATTTTCTTTATTAAATATGTGGGGAGAAGGGCGTGAGTAGGGACTCCCTCCCCCAGTCCATTCCCTGGGTTCAGGTATATTAATTAAGGGGAAGGGATTGCTTTGCCCCACTCTCCGAGCCATTGTATGCCCCGGGGCCCCATCTCCCTGGGCTGGCTCATTTACTGTGTCCCGGGCAGCCCACTTCCAGGACCCAGTAGTTTCCTTGCCCTCACCAGCGCGGATAGGGAAACCTTTTTTTGCTCCCGCCTGGTGGATGCATTTTTATATCTCCCGTTATACAACAGCAAACATGGAAATGTGCTTCCCCCTCAGTGGGAGATTTAAACAAGCTTCCGCCGGCTGGGAGCAACTTGTGTTCCTTTTCCCTGCCCGCACTCTTGCGGACAGGGAAACTGAACACACGTTGCTCCTGCCTAGAGGGAGCATGCAAAAAAACAGCCAAACAACAAGCTGGCGCAAACGGAAGGAGTTTCAAGAGTACAGCATCATGGAAAGATTTATTAGAGTCTGAGGTAAAGGATCAATTTTTAATGACTTATGTTTTTTTGCAGGGAGATTTTAGTCACTTTTATATTTTTCAAGGAGTAGTTGGTTAATTGTCCACATTTCAAGTCTCTTGTCCCCTCTCCCTCCCCCGACGTTTAAGTCCGACACTAATAGTCCATCTAAGTCAGAGACACCTGGATAGTATAATCTGGAAACTAAGTATTTGAAATCAAGACCATTTGCATAAAGTTATTCTGAAATACCATGATGAAGCAAATTATAATTGCTGGCATGTGTTTTTAGCAAGGACAATCATTTAATACATTTGGCACGCGTTCCAATACAGACATTGCAATATTGACCACGTTATCAACATGCTGGATAGTTTTTGGTATTCCAGTTTTCTTATGGAAGACACCGCCTCGACCATGAAAAGCATCCACCGACCCCTGCCCCCCTCACATCTACCACAGAGCCGCGGCCGCCATCGCACCCGAACTACAACGCACCATCATCACCACCTTCAAAACTGGCACCTTCCCAGATGACTGGAAGCGCGCAGAAGTCAGACCCCTGCTCACGAAGCCCACAGCTGACCCCACTGACCTCAAGAACTATCGGCCCATCTCGCTCCTCCCCTTCGCAGCCAAAGTTGCAGAGAAAACAGTCAACCGGAAACTGACACGATTCATTGAACAGAACGCCATCCTCGACCCGTCCCAATCCGGATTCCGAAGCAACCACAGCACAGAGACCACCCTACTCGCCGCCACAGACGACATCCGCACCCTCCTGGACCAAGGCCACTCTGCAGCCCTCATCCTACTCGACCTTTCAGTGGCCTTCGACACCGTCTCCCACCGCACACTAGTCGCCAGACTACACGACGCAGGCATACAAGGGACAGCCCTGGACTGGATCCGATCATTCCTCACCGGAAGAAGCCAAAGGATCAGACTCCCACCCTTCCTCTCCGACCCCATGAAAATCACCTGCGGAGTCCAACAGGGTTCATCACTGAGCCCCACCCTCTTCAACATCTACAATGGCCCCCCTCGCAGCCATCGTCCAACAACACTGCCTCAACATCGTATCCTACGCCGACGTCACCCAGCTCATCCTCTCCCTCACCAAAGACCCCACCACTGCCAAACTCAACTTCCAGAAAGGAATGCAAGACGTCGCAGTCTGGATGACCAACAGCTGCCTGAAGCTCAACGCCGAGAAGACAGAAGTCCTCGTCCTCGGTACCACCCCTTCTGCTTGGGACAGCACCTGGTGGCCGACCGCCCTCGGAAGCCCACCTACCCCCTCAGACCACGCCAAGAACCTCGGCATCGTACTCGACTCATCACTCACCATGAACCGACCGGTCAACGCCGTCACCTCCAGCTGCTTCAACACACTCCGCATCCTCCGCAAGACCTTCAGGTGGATCCCCCCTGAGTCAAGGAAGACAGTCACCCAGGCACTCATCACCAGCAGACTGGACTATGGAAACGCACTCTATGCCGGCATCAACAAGTCCCTACTCCGCAAACTCCAGACAATACAGAACACCGCCGCCAGACCCGTCCTCGGCATCCCCCGACACGAACACATCAGCCAACACCTACGAAGTCTCCACTGGCTCCCCGTGGAGAAGAGTCACTTTCAAAATCCTCACTCATGCCTACACAACAACGGACCTAAATACCTCAACGACAGAATCAACTTCCACGTACCCAAAAGAAACCTCCGCTCTTCCAAGCTCGCACTGGCCGAAACCCCGCGCATCCACAGAGCCAGAGCAGGCGGAAGATCCTTCTCTCACATTGCAGCCAAGACCTGAAACGAGCTACTGGCAGACATCAGACGCGCCCCCTCCCTGAACACCTTCAGGAAGACCCTCAAGAACTGGCTCTTCGGCTAAACAGATCTGCGGACCCACCCCCACCCTCACAGGAGAGTAGCGCGCTTACAATTCCCTGATTGATTGATGTACAGCGACAGTTTGTTGTAAATCAGGAGTACTGTGATAAACGTTGTGGTTTTATTCACAGGAGGTCGGCATCTGACATGAGCGTCCATACTTCCGTTGTGCTGCATCCATACTATGATGAAGCCATGGACTCTGCCCGAGGTATGAGGCCGTTCCAAACTTGGTGCTGGCAGTAAGTTATGCTGCTGGGCTGGTGCACTGAGACCAGACGGATAAACCCCGGTTTCCTTTTTGATTGGCCCCAGGTGCCATGAACCTCAGCGGCAGTTTTGGTACTACCAAAACAGCACAGCTATTTGGCCTCCGGAAAGTCTCTCTCTTCAAAAGTCACAATGAGCAGCCGACCACTATTCTCTATGTTCCCTGGTTAAAACAAAAAAGGCCTTAAAACCCCTCCTGGCTGTGTTTGAACAACCGTTGTTTTGTGGTGATGGATGGTGCTTATTGGGGGGGAGGGGGTATTGCTGGGGAGGATATCTGGGCTCACTGGTAGTCTGAAGAGTGTCCCCATCCAGCGGCAGAGTGAACTGAGATTAAAGCATCAATCTGCTCCTATAACGGATTTAACATTGCTGTTAGCAACTTCAGAATATACAGCTGTTTTCAATCCTCAAACAGGTTATCCTTTACAGATAAATATAATTTACAAATCTGCATTGGCAAAGCCAACAGGTCTCGCCTTGGGGACCTATTGGCTTTGCCTCTGTCTTTTGATGATGCTACTCGGCATCGGCAAAAAGCATTTGTTTGCTATTGCTGTGAATAGTCGGCCGAAAAGTGAGGAGGGGTGTGTGCGCAAAGATGTGATGACACAGCCACATCTTGAGCCTGTGTGAATGCTTGCTGATGTGACTTTTTAAAAATTCGTATTTATTAATTTATTGTGGGGACGGTGAGCTTGCGGAGCAGCAGACAGCAACTTGTGGCCTGGCCCTTCACAATGAATCAAATATGTAAAAAAATAAAGGACCATGGCGGTAATGGGGTCAACGGAGACTGGGCTGCAGGAGCAGTAAAATAAAAATAAGGCTGGGTTTGGGGAGAGGTGAAATAAGTATACAAGGGAGAGAACAACATGGGGGAGTGGGGAAAAAACACCAGGGACACAGCAACATTAGGGTGAGGTAGAAGCACGCAAGGAAGAGAGCCATGATGGGGGTGAGTGGAGAAACACATGAGTGAGAGTGCGAGCAGCAATGAGGGAGAGAGCAACATAGAGCACTGTGGGGAAGAGGAGTACAGGAGGACGAGAGCTGGAAAACTCCTGTATTCTCAGAGTGCTTGATCAACAGGAAAAAATAGCTTCCTGAAAGTGAGCATTGGAAGGCTATAATTTAGCCAATCAAAAGGATGGTAAAGTTGCCATGCTCTAAAGGACACACAAACGCAAGAAGAGGAAGACAAGCCAGCACAGTCCAAAGATTAATAAACTAGCAGATCAATGGTAGCCAATGGGCAGGCTGTAAGTGTGAGAAGTTGGCCTGGCATATGCTGTCCACTAATTATAGTGGGCACCTTGCACCAGTCCACACAACCCCTTATTGGAGATAGGTTAAAGACAACCTTTATTGAAAGCTATCCTAGTGGTAGCTATGGAGAGCAGCCTTCAGGCTAAGTCTTGAAGGAATGTAAAGCAGCTTGTTTTACCAGTCTATAATCTCTTGAGTGACCAAATGAAAGAGCACCACACCAGGTATATATTCAAAATATATGTATTTATTACTAAACACACCCCTCTAGTCTCTTTATGAGGCTAGAGTTCAAGTACATAAGTTATAAGTTATTTAAACACAGTAATAGCACAAATACACGTTTGGGCCCTAGGGGTGTACCAAACCATATACCAATAAAGTGGTATAAGAACCACGACTGAGCTAGACACTAGGCCTAGAGCCTGCGGAAGTGCTTGGACCACAAGGAACCACCCAAGGTAGTGACACAGGGGACCCACGGGGGACGCGTGCAGTGTAGTAACACAGCCGCGAATCGTCGTTAACTTCTATGGAGAAAGTCGCGGTTTGGAATTTAAAGAAAAGGGACACTTAAAGAAGGACTTGGAGCAAACCCTTTGAGAACTAGGTCGTTCTAGAGTCTCTACCCACGGGAGCACCGGAGTACTCTTGTTACCTCACCCAGGGAAGCCGGGTGCATAGGTGCCTTTCGGGGTCGGGTTTCGTCGTCGATTTGAATGGCGATCTGCTGCAAAGTGCTGCTGGCGACCAAGTGAAAAGTGTCCGGGTGGATCCAAGGGTGGATCGGAGATCTGAAGAACCTGAAAGCAGAGGGGACAGAGTCTGGGTCACTAGCCAGTGACCAGGAAGGCGATGAGCAGATGCCCACCGATGTCGAGTGCTTCAGGTAGGTTGACGATCGTCTTGACTCTTCAGCCACGAGGTCCAGGAGGCGTTGTCGGCGACCAGGAGCAGGATTCGGGCTGGTACACGATGTCTGTCGAGTGCTGAGGTGTCGGCGACCGGATTGGCCCCAACAAGCCTTGGCAATGGCAAGTCTCGAAGATTGACGATGGTGCAGACCAGCAAGGTCTGAGGAACTCACCCAGCAAGGGTAAGTGAGGGCAAGCCTGGAGCAACCAGGGAGCCCAAGTAGAAAAGATTGGCCTTCGTGAAGGGCTACTAGCCAACGGGCTAGCGACCGCGAAGGAGCCTCGAGACGGTGCACGTGGAGCTGGCTCACAGGACACTCGTGGAGTGGAGGCCAGTGATCTTCGGTGCAGTTGGTGCTGGAGGCTGGGGCTACTCGGAGCCCAAAGCACGACTTCGTGGGAGACCCAGAAGAGGATGCAAATGCGTGCGGTGTCCAGGGGTCACGGTTCCACGTTACCCACGACAGCTACGGGCCTCAGCTTTGCTGGGGACTCAGGGCAGCCTCGGGGAAGTCTGGAAATCCACCTCTGGTGATGCAAAGACTTCGGCGTCCGACGGGAGCTTCAGCGATGCAGACCGGACAATTGCTTCTTTGGTGACTGGGGTCCTATACTTGTACTAAGTTTAGGGGTTGGACTTACTCTGTGGTCCCACCTATGGGTGGGTCAGGGCAGAGGGGTGGCTACACCCCTTTCCCTTTGTCCAGTTTGCGCCAAAGCAGGGGCTGGAAGCCCGTGATCCGGTTTGAACTGGGGTATGCACAGGGACACCAAATGTGCCCCCAGTGCAGGACTTCAAAGCACCAGAGAGTGCTCCCGCCCAGCCCCAATACACACTATCCTGTCTGGGGAGGTGGTTACACCTCCCTGAGACAGGAAACCTATTGTCCAGGCCTCCCCTGCCGGAGTTTCGGTCAGCAGCAGGAGGCCAGACTTGTGTCTGTGGCAGCAGCATCCATTTTGTGATGCCAGGGCTTTGGAAAGAAGTTACCGGGCAAGCCAGTGTACATGTCTCTCCCTCTAGAAGGGTGGAATGCTACCCCCGCCGCCAGAATTGGCGGGGGGGGGTAGTATTCCAAGATGTTTGACACCAAACACGACATGTTTCTGTGCAGCCATCCCAAAGTTAGCATTTAACGCGAGGTTAGAGTATATGGTCCGGCTGCACTACAAACTGCATCATAGAAGGGTCTCCGACCGCTGCAGAGGGGCCCTGCTCATGCAGGGGCACCCTCTCACGTCAATCATGAAGGCAGAGTGCATGGTTCCGAAGGCCTGCCATAGGAGTGACTTGTAGGTTTATATGTGTGTAGGTATGTAGTGATATAGGTAACCTATATCACAGTAAGGGGTGCATGCACCACCTTACCCAGGCTGCAGTAGCAGACCTGTGGTGTCAGTTTGGATGGCCTTCCAGGGGTGGCATAATACATGCTGCAGCCCCTGGTAGGCCTCTGAGGTACCTATGCCCTGGGTACATAGTATACCATATACTAGGGACTTATAAGGGCACTCCAGATTCCAATTAGAGATGTGCCTAAGGCACATGGAAACCATTTTACAGAGAAAGCAGATAGACTGGGGCCCTGAATAGCAGGATCCCAGTCCAACTAAGTCATAAACCAGCAAAACACCAGGAAAAAAGTGGGGGCAACCATATAGTCAGATTCCACCTTCCTACAGTAAGCCCATGTAGTTCTTGGTAAGCCCACAACAGGTCTTTCACAACCAGACCATTTGCTCCGTCTTGTAGGCAAGACCTAAAAACTGCTTGTAGAAATTAATCTGGCTCATTGGTCCTCCAATTACAATTTAAAAGTTTAATTCATTCTACCATTAAATACTAACTTTTGTTGCATTTGCATGTACATTTTCGTATGTCTGAAGGTACAGGAGAACGTGCCAAAGACATGAAAGAAGGGCTGGGAGGGACAAGAAGGGTAGCTGTTGAGTGCTTCAAACAGGACTTTAGCAGCCCATCATAACATTTCACTCTGCCAATCGGCAGCTGCCTTGTGGTCAGGCACTCCTGCTAGATAAAGAGAACGAGCCCCTGAGGAGCAGGGGTGATCAGGAAGATCAACTACTTTGTCACTAGTGCAAACTGTAAATGGAAAATTTAAACCTCACTGAAAAGCTGTTGACTGGTCCGAACTGTCAAGTACAAAGCAGATGGGCAGTGGCTCAAGGGGGCTCAGCCAAACATGCCAATGACTTAATAGTGCTGATCCAAAGCCCTCTCTCTGTAAATGTATGCAACAAGAGGTCTTATTCTTACACAAGAACTGTTAGAAAGAGGATTATTAGGTTGGGTTGGTGTTAGTCCACCACAATTAATGTCACAATTCCTGTTGGGTCCAGGAAAGGTTTCCGTTATTGAAACCTGAGCTCAACCCCTGGTAGCTATGGCAGAGAGCAGCCAAGCTTAACTAAGCAAAATGTGTGAAGCATTAAGAAGTACCAAAACAGTTCACGTCAAACACAACACAATAAAAAATCCCACTCCAATTTAGAAAAATAGAGAATATTTTAAATAACAAAATGGCACCAAAACTCCAATGAAGGGAACCAGAAATATGAATTTTTAAAGTTTGAATTAAATTTTAGTGCAAAGAAGCGCGAATTGTACGCACTGTTCGTACTAAACCGGGATCAGGTTATGGTTTGAGGACGACCATGATGGAGCGTGGGTCGCACACGAGACCCAGGTAGGTCTCGGTGAAAGAATTACCTACAGACTTAGACATTTTTCTGGAGAAAAGGCTGATGCAGCTTGGCCTGCTGATGATGACAAAGTCGGGGTTTGACGGCGGGTAGCTGAAGAGTGGGGTTCTGGTGCGGTCATTGACAAAGGTTAGAAAGCTCAGAGCTAGCAAAGTTCGACAGCTGTGCCTAGGAAGATCTCAATCTTAATTGGCTCGGCGTCGTTCTCCGTAAAGCCCTCGACATTCAGACTCAAAGTTTTCTGGAGAAAAGAGGGTTGTCGACAAGTTGGCTGAGTGCAAGCTGAATCGGAGTCTGGGTTCGATAGCGGCTTGCTGAAGAACTGAGCCACAGTGCAGTTGTCGACAAAGGAAGGAAAGCTCGAAGCGGTAGTAAGATTTCCTTCAGCGGAAAAACCAGCAAGTTGGATTCAACCAGCGATTCGACGTCTTCAGCTTGACAACGGTCCTGGACTTCTGGTTCTTCTGAGAAAAAGTTAGCAAAAACTTTCCAAGTTCCAGATTGTGCAGGAGTAGAGTACTCTGACACTTGTCCTTTGGGATACCATTTGGGTGTTAGGACGCACTCCTGTAGAAGCCACCAACAGGGTCCATAGCAAACTCGTTATCTGGGCTGTGCAGAAATGGAAGCCTTTTGCAGTTTTTGTGTCCCTATAGCTTTACCAGAGGTCAGCCAACTGACCCTTGGAGCAGGCTGGTTTTGCAGTGGGGGGGGGGTTGGTTTTGCAGTGGTGCTGTAAGATCTGCCCCCAGGAACAAAAGCAGTAGTGCCTCACACTAGCACCCCTCAGGAGGTGGAGTGCGGAGGGGGGGGGGCTTGGGGTTGTGGGGGAGGGTTGCGGTAAGGGTTGGGGTGGGGGAAGGCGATGGTCTGACAAAATTGCCAGGGCTGCTTTGGGTTCCCAGTCAGGCCCTTCCTTGGAGTCCACCTCTTGATCCTGGGTATAAGTGGGAGAAGGTCCAGCCCTTAATGTTCTCACAAGGCACAGCAGCAGGTACAATTCTTCCGTCTTTCACAGGTCCAGCAGTGTTCTGAAGAGGGTACTGGGGTGTCCAATGTATGCTGCATCCCAGCCCATTGGTGGGGGAAACACCTGGTCCCTAACCAATGGGGTGAAAGTGCCTGGGGTGACCGTACCCACTTTTTCTGCACTTCCTGTGTGTTGTACTGCAAACTAACTCACAGTGCCCCTCTCTACCTAAAACAAACATGCCAGAACCTATTTTTTTCCTGTGCCACCCCCTCCCCAGAGGTGTGCCTGTGTTAATGGGCAAACCCTCCCTTGTGGTCTCTTCAAATTAGTTCAGGGGTAGTTCCCACTCCCACTGGGTTTAGAGACAAGTTGGCTACGAAGACCAAAAGGAGACATGCCTAGATGTGAGCTACATCTTCTAGTTATACGGTAGGATCCTTTTACGTTTATTCAGTTCCTGGGCACAGCCAAGATGGCCATCCAGTCAGGGAAAGGCCAACCCCTCTACCTGTGTCTCTGCTCCAGTAGCCACTTCACACCTAATTAAGGAGCCATTGAGTTACTGGGTGATGGTCAACACTGACCGAAAGGCACTTTTGGCTCAGGCAGGAAAATTACAACTTTCTAAAAGTGCCATTTTCAAAATAGTAATACAAAATCTAACTTTACCATTACATTGGGCTTTAAACTAATATTGAAATTAGTCCTTCAATCATGTTTCTAGTTACTCCCAACTGAAGTTAAGCATTGTAAGGTGTTATAATGTAATCCAGTGCTTTCCTATGGGAGATCCAGCCTTGCCACAGTGAACAAAAATGACTTTGGAGGTTTTTTGCTGCCAGGACATGTAAAACATAAAATAAACATGTTCTACTTTTTAAATACCATGCACCCTACCCTATGGGCATTTAAGGCCTGACTTATGGGTGACTTATAAGTGTGAAAAAGGAAGGTTTAGGTCTGGCAAAAGGTATATTTTGCCTGGTCTAATTGGCAGTTTTAAAACTGCAGTCCACTAGTTACATCTAACTTACAATCCTTGGGTGCAGTTTGTACCATATACAAGGGCAGAGGCCTTCAAACTTTATGCCAAGCCCCCCACCCCCCTCCACCCGCCCCTTCCGGAGCAAAATGTTTGGGGGTCAGGGCCCCACCCCAAGCATAAGAAAGTGCAGATCGAGACAAGGGTAAGAAGGCTAACTAAATTGTCAGTATATTGGAAATTCCAAGGGGCAAAAGCCCCATTCAGATCTTCTCTGCAAAGCACCATCCTGATCTGTACTTACAACGTCCTAAGCTGAAAGCCTTACAAATTAGCACTGAGGCCACAGCTGCTAAGTTTTCTGAATGATTATGTATCACATTTCCATGGTTTCAGTGTGCTTAGGAGTGACATTCAACGACCAAATGTGCGACACTTAGAGCATGACTTTCCCATTAGCAAAAACAAGCAATGAAGTGCGTGGAAAGAGCTAGATCTAGGAAATTGAACACTTTTATGTTTAAATGTGTTTATTGGCATTTTCGATATCAGAAAACAATTCAAAGGCACAGGCAGTGAAATGCAAAATAGCATACAATACGTACATGTTTGCTTAGCAAGGAGAGCATATTGCTCGCAAATAAAATTGTGCAGATTAAACACTGTCGCAGCAATTAAAGCATTGCATTGTGAAAGATACCACCTTTTTGCTAGAAACCAGAAACTTAAACACCCCCACCCGTCCGATATCCCCGAGCCCCTGGCTGTCCAGACCTTGTCTCGCCACATAGGCATCGCCCTTTCCGCAGTTGAGGAAGGTTGCTGTTCTGCCCCCAGATCCGAAAGTCTCAACACCCTCAGATATTTGGGCTGGGTAACTTCATTGAATTCAGCTAAGAGCAGCTTTAAAAATGGGCTCCATATTTTCTGGAAGGTGGCAGCCGAGCCACTTGGGGTGGCAGAAATGCGTTCCATCCCAATGATATGCCATAGTCTATAGAGCCACCCCACATATGTAGGAGGAGTAGGTGTCCCTCCGTGCATCAAGATGTTCTGTAAAGCTGCACCCAGTGCTAGCCCCATCTGGCGCCCTCTCATGCTCTTCAGGGGATTAGGGAGGCCCAGAATCGCGTATACTGGAAGCATCGGAATTTCAGTATCAAAGAGTTCATCTACCAAATTGAACACATTTAAGCAATGAAAAGCATAAAAAAGTTTTAGAAACTGGCAAACCTCTGCAATGGAAGGTCGCTAATCTATTACCCCTCAATGACCTAACCAATACAAACAAATTGAGTGACAAAAAAATTTTAATCTCCCGTTGCTCAGGCCTGGCCAGTTCGTCCAAGTAAGGCCTGCATTATTATACTTGTAAATACTTTCCTCTCCCATGGTCTGCTTTGGGGTTGCGAGCTTTTTTACAGGGGCATTAAGACTTAGGAAGAGGTTGCTTATGTAGTAGCTAAGCTGTAGTTGTCTAATGCTCCCTGAGAGATGTATGTGTTCTTTTTGTCCCAGATATGCTGTGACTGTGCAGACTGTTTAACAAGCTAATGTCTCATCACTTTTGCACTTTACTCCCAGAGCGGCATTTGGTGTTTGTTTTTAATGATGAGTTTTTTTAATCTGTTTGTTGATTTAGTCTCAGTCAAATTGATCTTGGAACTTTTTTAAGGCATGTACTTTTAAATGTTGTTTTATGTTTTTGCTTTTATGGCTTTTAGTGGCCGAATTAAGTTTCCTTGACTTGAGTGACTAATGCATTATAGTTCTGTGATCCGGACACCAGCACTAAAATGCTTTAGTCTAACCACTGATGCGTGGTACTTGATAGGGCAACCAGACTCATTCTCCAGAGTTCTCAACAAGACGTCCTCTAGAAAGCCCACTATGGACCCCCTCCGCAAAGCCCTTCCTCGACTTTCTCTGAAAAGCGCCACACAGATCCAACCTCTAAAAGCAGTGTGAGGAGCCCCTTTCTAGAAAGCACAATTCAGACATCCTTTACCAAGCGTCATCCAGAACCCACTTTGTAAGACGACATTCAGTAATCCTTTTTATAGCACCACCAAACCTGTTAAAAACCAAATCTAAAACTCCTCTTCAAATACCCATTCAAAACACTTCTCTAAACTACCACTGGGGTGTCTTTTTCAAAACCACAACCAGCCCCCATCTTCTGACTCCCATCCAGACAGTAGCAGCGTAGGGAGTGACCTCTGACCCTGCCTACAGGTTAGGTCGCCCTGGTCTCACCCTGGTCTCCTGCTGCTGTCTCCTGCTGCCAGCTGACTTGGCCTGCCCGCTTGCTGCCTCTGCCTGCCCCCGGTCCCAGCCGCTGCTGAGCCGGTCACCATCGCCGCACTCTTCCCGCAGCTGCCTCCCTGCGGCCCCGCCCCCGCCACCCAGCTGCTCCTCCCTCCCATCAACACTCTTATGCAGACCGCGAAGCGCCGCGCAGCGGGCGCGCCTAGGCAAGCCCGTCTGCGCCTGGACCGCGGCCAGCGCCAGAGACCCTGGCCCCCGCGACCGCCACAACACCCGTCTCCACTACGCCACCGGAACCCTCCACGCACTCAACACCGGACGATCAAGCACCTGCTACCTGGCCGCCCCGAAACGCACCCACGGACCCTTCACCTGCCGAAACTGCAGCTACACCAGCATCCAGCCCGCCAACCCACCCGCCAATCAATCCAACCACCTTCGCTGCATCCTCCTAAACACCCGCTCCGCCAGGAAACACGCCGTCTAACTCTGGGACCTACTCGACACCCACACCCCTGACGTCGCCTTCCTGACCGAGACCTGGCTGAACTCCTCCTCAGCACCCGACATCGCCATAGCCATCCCGGAAGGCTACAAGATCATCCGCAAGGACCGCACCAACGGAATAGGAGGAGGAATCGCCATCATCCACAAGAACACCCTCAACATCTCGACTAACGACGCTGACACCCTCTGCACCGCCGAACACCTGCACTTCCAGATCCACACCGACCCCAACACCACCCTCAGAGGAACACTCGTCTACAGACCCCCCGGTCCCCGACCACAGTTCTGCGACTCCATCGCCGACCTCGTCAGCACGCACGCCCTCGCCTCCATGGACTACATCCTCCTCAGGGACCTGAACTTCCACCTCGAGAACAACAACGACCCCAACTCCTCCTCCCTGATCGCCAACCTCGGACTCGGACAGCTCGTCACGACGCCCACCCACTCCGCCGGCCACACGCTGGACCCCATCTTCTCAGCAAGCACCCACGTCTGCTTCAACCACACCACCGAACTCCACTGGACCGACCACCGCTGCATCCACTTCACCTTTCGGAAACCCGTCGCACCCCACCGCACCCAACAGATGCCACGCCGCTGCTGGAGCAAAGTCACCGATAACCAGCTAACCACCACCCTCGCCCAAAGCCCACCCGCAGACCCGACCGACCCGGACGCCGCAGCCCACAACCTCAGACAATGGATCGAAAACTGCGCCAACGCCCTTGGCCCAATCAAGAAACCCTCCACCAGCCACACCAGGAAGAAAGCGAGCTGGTTCTCCCAAGACCTCCAGGCATCCAAGAAAACCTGCCGTAAGTTAGAGAAGAACTGGACCCGCGAACGAACCCCGGAAAGCTACGCAGCTCACAAGGACGCCACCCGCAACCACCACCACCTCATCAGATCCGCCAAGAGAGCCTCCTTCAAAGACCGCCTAGACAACAATGCACACAACAGCAAAGAGCTCTTCAACATCGTGAAAGAACTCTCCAACCCCAACTCCAGCGCCAACGACATCCCACCCTCGCAAGAACTGTGCGACTCACTGGCCACCTTCTTCCACCGCAAGATCACGGACATCCACGACCGCTTCAACACCGCGATCGCCCCGGCAACCACCGAAACACCCACGACCACCACTCGCACCAACCGCCTGACCTCCTGGACCAACATAGACAACAACGACACCATCAAGATCATGAACTCCATACACTCCGGATCCCCGACAGATCCATGCCCACACCACATCTTCAACCGGGCCAGCACTGTCATCGCACCCCACCTCCGGAAGGCCATCAACAGCTCCCTCGAGACAGCGACCTTCCCAGAGGACTGGAAGCACGCCGAGATCAACGCCCTACTGAAGAAACCCACGGCTGACCCCAAGGACCTCAAAAACTTCCGACCCATCTCCCTGCTCCCGTTCCCGGCGAAGGTCATCGAGAAGGCCGTCAACATACAACTAACCAGGTTCCTCGAGGAAAACAGCATTCTGGACTCGTCCCAGTCCGGATTTCGTCGCAACCACAGCACCGAGACAGCCCTCCTAGCCGCCACCGACGACATCAGAACCATGCTAGACAACGGTGAAACCGCGGCCCTCATCCTCCTGGACCTGTCGGCCGCCTTCGACACGGTCTACCGCCACACCCTACGCGCACGCCTCCACGACGCAGGGATTCAAGAGAAGGCCCTGGACTGGACCACCTGCTTCCTCTCCGGTAGAACACAGAGCGTCCGCCTTCCTCCCTTCCGCTCCAAAGCCACCGAGATCATCTGCGGCGTACCCCAGGGCTCATCCCTCAGCCCCACGCTGTTCAACGTCTACATGGCCCCGCTCGCCCGCATCGCCCGACTGCACAACCTCAACATCATCTCCTACGCCGACGACACCCAGCTGATCCTCTCCCTCACCAGAGACCCTCACACATCCAAAACCAACCTCCACGAGGGAATGACGGTCGTCGCCGACTGGATGAGAAACAGCCGGCTGAAGCTGAACTCAGACAAAACGGAGGTCCTCATCCTCTGGTCCACCCCCTCGGCTTGGGACGACTCCTGGTGGCCCTCCTCGCTAGGAACGGCCCCCGCACCCACCGACCACGCACGCAACCTAGGGGTCATCCTCGATTCCACCCTCTCCATGACGAAGCAGGTCAACGCCGTCTCCTCCTGCTTCAACACCCTCCGTATGCTTCGCAGGATCTACAAGTGGATCCCCACCGAAACCAGAAGGACTGTCACCCACGCTCTCGTCAGCAGCAGACTGGATTACGGAAACGCCCTCTACGCCGGAGCCTCGGCGAAACTCCTCAAACGGCTCCAACGCATCCAGAACGCTTCAGCACGTCTGATCCTCGACATCCCGCGCCGCAGCCACATCACACCCCGCCTGAAAGACTGCACTGGCTCCCCGTCAACAAGAGGATAACCTTCAAGCTCCTCACCCACGCACACAAAGCACTCCACAACACCGGACCAGCGTAACTCAACTGCCGCCTCAACTTCTACACCCCCACCCGCCAGCTCCGCTCCGCCGACCACGCCCTCGCCACCGTCCCCCGCATCCGAAGAGCAACCACCGGCGGCAGATCCTTCTCCCACCTCGCCGCAAAGACATGGAACACCCTCCCCCTCCACCTACGGCAGACACAGGACCTACTGACCTTCAGGAGACTCCTCAAGACCTGGCTATTCGAACAGTAGCAGCTCCCCCCCCCTCAGCGCCTTGAAACCCTCACGGGTAAGTAGCGCGCTTTACAAATATGATTGATTGATTGACAGTTGAAAAAAGAATTGTAAAGTGCTCAGTCTCTGTCCACCCTTCACTACCATACGAGTTTCCGAGGCTGCTCCTGCTCTTCCTTACACCAGTCCAAGCCATTCTCAGTACAAGCCCATCTGTCTTTAAAAATAAGGCCAAAAATGCACAATGACTGAAACGAGCTACAAAATGCACTAATAAAACCCACTGGTGAATGCGTTCTGGGGCTTCTGCTTGCCACTGTGGGGACGTGGACTGGCGCCCCCCCAGGGGGGCGTGCCCTACAGTTTGTAGACCACTGTACTTGCGTTAAGTTAAATATGCTAATAAGGACAAAGTCAATTTGACATGTTTTTACGGGTCAGAGCATGTACACTGGGCACAGGACATCAGTGTCCTAGTGTGAAGAGTATAAAAGCCAGCAACAAAATCTAGCAAAACAAGCATTGGCATAGCCAATAGGTCTCGCTTTTGGGACCTTATAAGTATTTAGTTATGCAGTACAATATCCTTGGTGCAACAACATCAACTGTTGCATGGCTAAACACTTATAAGGTCCCAAAGGCGAGACCTATTGGCTATGCCAATGCTTGTTTCATGTTTGCTACCTCCATGCAAGGCACAGCAGGCATGAACAGGAAAAAAAGCTACCACAAGCTCGACACGCACAGCACTGGTGTACTTCTATCTTGCTTGATCGGATTCTTCTGTGTGCAGGCCACTTCTTTGAAAGTGTTTGGCAATTTCTGCGGATCAGAGTAAATCAATAAAGAATGCAAAGTGGCGGTTCCTGCAGTTCAGATCCTACGAATGGAAAGTCACACCCCTGTTCCTGTTTCAGAACAAAGGCATGCTGCTATGGACCCTGCCAAGCGTGCCCTACCAGGATGAAGTGTGATAAAGGACCAAGAGCTTCCATGATCTTTGCATTGCTCAACTGCTGTGACTGCTGAAGTGCAGGACTACCTGAGGAGGGTTGCTCACTGTGGGCGGGACCTCTGCCCAGAGCGCAGCCCTCTGATTAGCTCCGCTGTCGGAGCCCGCGGATTGACGAACACCAGGAGACCTTTTGAATGGCTGGTTTAGAACGCCTCCGTCGATGCAGTCCCCTGCTGCTGACCTTTCCACACCAAGAGCAGCACTGACTCCGCCTTTTGTTATTTCAAAGTTGATAAAAGACCCACCAGTGAGTTTACTCTATCACGAAAACCAGTTCCTTAAGCAGAAAGCAGCTGGTTTTCGAACTCCGTTGGTGTTGTGTTCCTACATGAACCTTATTGTCAAAATGTCATTTTTCAACACACATCACTCACTTCCTCTTTCATGAGCACCGAACCACACCCTTAATCCCCCAATCCCTGGAGCCCAATGGGTCTGCAGTGAGTGTGGTGTACTGACATACTCGTTCTTCACTCCTAGCTGAAGAAACTGGGCCTCTGTGTGTGTCAAGAGCCTCTCCCTGAACGCCAAGGACGTGTGCAAATTAGCGATGAAAGGCGCACAGGCAGGGGAGCGAGAGTAAAGCGCGCGCGGCCACGCTAATTGGAAACAGATGGCCCCTGCCCGCCGCTGCTCGCTCCCGCAAGGTGGATGCCAGCACAAGCACGAGCGTTTGAAAACTGCAGACCGATTCCAAAAGGTAATCTCCTAGAGCAGCGCATGCGCGCTGCGCTCGACCTAAAAAAGGGAGTCCCCTCGGAAAAAGCAGCATTTTCCTCCATGAACTTAAAGACACTCATTGTATGGAGCTGCCCAAGGCTAAGTGGATTCTGGGGAGAAATCAACCAGTACTGTTAACAAACTGAAAGTACGCAGACGTTGGATATACAGATGGCTATTGCTGGATATTCACCTGGTTTAGCAGAAGATCTAGTAAAAAAACGAATGTACATAGTGGTGTTATTAGCACAATCTCGAATTCTTCAAAGGTGGCGAACAGACTTTGCAAATTAAATAAGATTAAAGAGTCGGAAACAAATATGCACTAAGGTCGGGGGAGTACAGGGAGTTTAAGAAATTATGGGAACTGTTCGATTAAATAGGTGTTTATATTGTGCCAATTCTTAGAGGATGTTGAATTATGAATATATAAAACGGGGGTTATTCATATTTTTCTCATATTTTATGCATCTGTGATGTACTTGGGGGTGGGGGGAACAAGTATGATGATCAGGGCTTAGAAATTTTACATCTGTTTGACGATTTGTATTGTACAAATAGGAGTTAATATGCTGGTGCAATAATTTATGTATTCTGGTATGGATGAACTACTACCAAATAAAATAAATTGAAACATTTTAAAAAAAGAACTTAAAGGCTGGACAGAGAAAAGGTGTCACATGTTAAATGGGGGCATCTTGGCAACACTACGGTCACCTATAAGGATCATCTCTGAAATGCTGGTAGATTTGAAGCCGAGCTTGATACAAGTCTGTTCTCCACTCCTGCCAGACGGTAAATGGGAACAGTCCGTCACATCCTGGGATCGTCTGTGAAACCCAGATGCTATGGGTAGGAGTCGGGCAGTTGATAGATTTACCTCTAAAAGGATGGGTGCTGCTTCAGAGTCCGTTGCATGTCAGACCAGTGACTTGAACATTAGCAGTACTAGGCCCAGCAAGTCGCTCTCCTCTTAAAGGATGGCTAGGCTGGTACACAATCAGCCGACTGTCATTCTTTTTCTCTGAAAAGGCCATGAATCCGTGGCAGTGTCGGTCATATCCAAGCACCATTGTGTATCTATCATTTGAGGCAAAAGTGCTCTGGCAAAAAACAGTTTAGGTATGCTGTGATTTTTGACTTATGAAAAAATAGCACCACATACTTTTTAAGATAACCTGTCCAAGTGACTGTTGGGCCTCCAAGTCAGTTTGTTGATTTTTCAAGCCCTGCCGTAGCATAATGTATGCAGGCAATTAAAGCAGGATGCAGTATTATGAAGTAATTGGGTTGTGTAGAGTCTCCTCCTTAGAGGCTGTGACTCCTGTTTAGTGTAATAGTTTCCTCTTACTGCGGTTTCCAATACGTTGGATAAGTAAGCATATGACGCTAGGCAACTTGGATAACCTTTTAATAGACAATGCAGCCTGACAAAACACCTCAAAACATCTTTAACACACTACCCGTGACGTTGTCGCTGCACAGTGTTTCACTACATTTTGAATTCCTCTCTACAGGTAGGGTGCATTCCTCAACCTTAGAAACTTGCCATGGTTCTGCTCCTCCTGAAGAAATCCAACCTGGAGCCTTTGAATTGGTCCAGTTCTAGACCTATTTCCATGCTTCCCATTAGGCCAAAATCTTGGAAAAGCATGTCAACAGACAGAGGTTTAGAGCAGGTCACAGTACGAAATCCGCCCTTCTAGGAGTTGCATTACATCTCTGGCGGCTCTTGGATGATGGCTAGAAGGCAGCGCTGATTTAATTAGACCTCATCGCTGCTTTCGATTGTGTCACATCCTACTTAATTGGATAGTATCGTTACCATAGGTTTACTAGGTATGGCTTTATCCTGGATGGCATCTTTCTTTGGGTGACAGTACTTTCTAGGTCTCCTCAGTAAAAGCCTCCTCCACAAGACATGCTCTTACATCGGGGGTTCCTTAAGTCCGGCCTTATTTAATATCTATGTCCAACCTCTGGCCTGACCATATTGTCCTACTCGGAAGACACACACATGATCTTCTCTCTCTCTTCCGCACAGGATCATACTTCAGAGGCCCAGAATTCTTGCCTAGCCAGGGTTGCCTCATGGATGATCTTGAATTCCTTGAAATTAAACGGGGGTTGGGGGTGGTTGGCAGGGACTGGAGCACCAGTGTTGGGTAAAAACCCAGCCCTAAGGGCCCCACAGCATTGGCCTCAAAACCTGGGTGCACTTCCTGCTGCAGCCCAAAAGGTGAAGAACCTTGGTTTTTTGATGGATGATAAATTGTCCATTAGGCCTCGGGCTGCGAAGGTGGTTGCAATCTGTTGTGGTGTCCTGAAATGGCTGTGGAGAATCCCCTGGACTCTTACCTTCCTAGCCCAAAGGACAGTCATTCATGCCCTTATTCTATCTAGATTGGACTATGGCAATGTCCTCTATTTGGGAGTGTGTGAAGTTGGCCTGGTATATGCTGTCCACTAATTAAAGTGGGCACCTTGCACCAGTCCAAACAACCCTTATGGTGATTAGGTCAAAGATAACCTTTATAGAAAGCTATCCTAGTGGTAGCTATGGAGAGCAGCCTTCAGGCTAAGTCTTGAAGGAATGTTAAGCAGCTTGTTTTACCAGAATGCAACCTTATAGTATTGGTTAAATGAAAGGGAAACCACACAGTAGTTATAAAAATATGTATTTATTATATATAACACTCTCTAGTATCCTCTACACGATGATAGAGCACAAATCAAATAATACAGTTGCAAAGAATCAAACGTAAGTAGCACAATACACAGTGGGCTCCCGGGGGAGACCAAAACATATACTAAATAAGTGGTATAAAAACCATGACTCAGGACTAGACCTAGTCTAGGAGGTGTAAAATTGCTGGGACCCCAAGGAACCACCTAAGGTGAGTGAGTAGGGACCCCACGGAGGACGGGTGCAGAGTGAGAACACGACTGTGTGCTCTGTACAATTCAATGGGAAAGTCGCGGTTGGAAAATCAGAGATTAAGGACCCTTCCCAGCAGATTACGAAGACAACCTTTGGAATTTAGGAGGTTGGAGAGCCACCCCACCCGTGGATACCTTGGTACCAGAATTACCTATCCCAGAGGAGCCGGGTGCATAGGCACGAAGTGGCGTCGGAAACCCTTGTCGTTCTCTATGGATGTCGACAAAGAAATGCTGCTGCTGAAAGTAAGAAAAGTGTACGGTGGAATCCAAACGTGTATTCTAGATGAGAAGAACCTGAAAGCAGAGGGGAAAGAGTCTGGGTCACTTTGGAGTGACCAGGGGCTCGGTAGACGAATGCCCACCGATGTTGGGTGCTTCAGGTGTGTTGACGGTTATCTTGACTCTTCAACTGCGCAGACCAGCGGACTTCTAGGACGACCAGGAGCTGGATACGAGCTGTCCCACGAAGGATGTCGAGTGCTGAGGGGTCGGTGTCCGGCGGGAGCACCAACAAGCCTTGGCAGCGGCAAGCAACGCAGATGGTCCAATTCGGTGTCGATCTGGCCCAGCAAGGACCAGGAGACTCACCACAGCAAGGGGAGTCAGGGCAGGCCTGGAGCAACCAAGGAAGCCCAAATAAAGCAAAGGTGACCCTCGAGTGGACCCACAGGCCAAAGGCACAGGAGTCGCGAGGGGACCTCAGGCGGTTTCACAGGATACCAGCTAGCAGGGTACAGAGTGCGAGGATGCCGGAGTCCTTCTCAGAAAAGAAGCGCTGGGGTCAGCGCTACAAATGGCCCAATGCACGGAATTGTTGCACAACAAGCATGTGCAGCTGCAAATGGACGCGGTGCACAGGGGTACGGGTTATACGGTCCCCACGAGGGATATCTGCCTCAAACTCTGTAAGAGGGCAGCTTGACCTCGGAGACCTTCAGAAACCCGCCTCCTGTGTTGCTGGAGCCTTCGGAGTCTGCAGGAGCTCAGGATCAGCAAACCGGTCAGATGCGTTACGGTGCCTGCTTTTGCAGGGGAGTGACTCCTTCACTCCAAGGGAGATTCTTTTGTTGTCTTGGAGGTCCACAGGGTCTTGCACAGAGCCTGTACGGATCACGGACACTGGCGAAACTGGGGACGGCAAGGGAGGTCCAGCGAAGTCCAGTGGGTCCAGACAGTCTAAGTGTAGTGGTATCTTCTTGCAGAATCTTGTCCACGTAAAATCTAATGTCCTGTAGCCAGGTAACCCATTTTATACCCACGGGAAAGGGTTGGACAGATTCTAGGGACCCTCCTAGGGGAGGGTCAGGACAGGGGGGAGGCTACTCCCATGTCCTTTGTCCAGTTTCGTGCCAGAGCAGAAGCAAATGGCTCCCAGGGCTGGTTTGAGCTGGACTATGCACAGGGACACCAAATGTGCCCCTGAGCCAGACTTTCTGGCACTGAGCTAGTGCACCCACCCAGCCTGAAAACACTAAATCCTGTCTGGGAGGTGGTAACACCTCCCCGTGACAGGATGCTTATTGTGCTGCTTTCCCCTGCTCGAGCTTGGCTCAGCAGCAGGAGGGCAGACTCGTGTCTGTGGCTGGCAGCATCCATTTTGTGCTGTAAGGCTCGATAAAGTTGGTACCGGTAGACTTGGGTACCCTCGGTTCTGAGGGGAGGAATCATACCTCCCACACCAGTTACTGGTGTGGAGGTATGATTCCAAGGTGTATGACACCAAACATGACATACTTCGTTGCAGTCGTTTTCGAGATAGCATTTACCGCGAGGTTATAATGCACCTCTACCTATATGTCTGGTAGTATCACGTACAGCCCGGGAGAATGGTCTCCAAAGACTGCAGAGGGGCCCTGCTCATGCAGGAGCACCCTCTCACGTAAAACCCAGCACCCTGCCTTCAGGATTGTTAAGGCCTGCTGTAGGGGTGCTTACGAAGTTTTAAGTGTAGTGATATATATGTAGATATAGTGAACCTATATCTAAGGTAAGTGGTGCAATCACCATCTTACACAGGCTGCAGTAGCAGACCTAAGGTTCCATTTTGCATGCCCTCTCAGGGGTGGCATAATACATGCTTCAGCCCATGGGAGGCCTCTGGGGTACCTATGCCCTGGGTACATGTGTAGCATATACTAGGGATTGATAAGGGTACCCCAGTATCCAATCTGGAGTTGTACCAAAGTACATATAAATCAATTTAAGGGAGAAAGCAGATAGGCTGGGGTCCTGAATAGCAGGATCCCAGCTAGATTAGTCAAAACAGTGGGTGCAAAAAGTGGGGGTAACCATAAGAAGCAGATCCTACTTTCCTACAGGGAGTAGATCACGCCTCTATAAGAAGGTTACAAGTAGTCCAAACTTGGCGGCCAGGCTACTCTACAGACTCCCAAAAAGTGCATCTGCTACCTCTCTCTTGAAAGAGTTGCGTTGGCTTAGGTGGAGAAGGGAATTCAATTTAAAGCCCTGTGCTTTATGTACCGAGCTAGATCAGGAGCTGGCCTCTGCTATCTCCATGGACTAGGGAGACCCTATCTACTGACTCTTGCATTACGTTCCAGTGATCTCTTTATGCATGGTTCCGAGAGTCAAACTGACTTGTATGAGAGGACGGCCCTTCGCTTACCAGGGTTCTAACCTTTGGAACAACCTTGCACAAACCTTGAGATGCTGTACCTCACTGACCTCTTTTCGGAAGCTGCTGAAGACCTGGTTGTTCTGAGTTCTCAGACTGTACCCTATCCATATCTAAGCGCTGGCAAACCCCGTTGTGGGTAGCTGTTTGCACTTAATAAGCTTTCTTAATAATAATGCTCTGATAGATGTTTAATCTTTCGGTATTGTCACTACGCTCATTGTTCTTTAGATCTTTAGGACCACACTTGCACCTCATTAGATTTATTGCATTACCTCGGTGACCGCTGGGATGTTGCCCTGCTGTTGTCTCTCACATTCAGTGTTAAGGGTGGGATGGGTGGGTGGGGAAAGGGGACATAGGAGGTGGTCTTTTGGATGGTTACTTTTTTAGTGCTAACGTTGTAGTACTTATTTGCGTTTTTCTTTCATTTTGACTTACTCAAGTTTGCTGACATGGCAAGCCAATCTTTTTGTCTCACTTTTCCTATCCACTGGCGGCAGTATGATCTTACACAGAACCTCATATGAGACATATTAGCCCATTTATATCCAAGAATTGTGACTACACTGGTACTAGGTCCACTAGATGTGTGCTGTTCTATGTCCACCCAGAGGCACTCTAGAGCTTCTGTCGATCCAATGCTCATGTATCCCCCCAAACCATACTCATTCCTATATTATGGCTAGTTCTTGCCTCTCAGAAAATCTGAAAGCGATGTCACTGAACGTTAAGGGACCTAATTACCCAGTCAAACCCAAATAAATTGCACTATCTATTTAAACTCCAAGCCGATATAGTCTTCTTGCAAGAAGCTAAGATTGGACCTAAGGAAGCAGCTTCCTTTGGGAATAATTGAATAAGTGGAGTTCCTTGTTCCCCAGCATCAAACAAGAGGAATTGAGTGGTGACCTTGATTGCTGGAAACTCTGGCCTGACTCTCAAAACTTTCCAAAAACAACCAGGCTTTCCATGTCTTTAATGTTTATGGACTAAACTCAGAGGACCTAGACTTCTGGGATTTCTTGCCTGTTCCCCTAAACCACATCCCTGGTGAATATCTTATTGTAATGGGCGGCGACTTCCACCTGCCCCCTAGACTCAACTTTAGACAGGCATCCAAGAGCCTCATTTCAGGCACCAATGTCCCAAAAGTCTCTCCTCAAATTATGCTCGAGATTCAACCTACATGACTGTTGGAGACTACAACACCCTGATACTAGGGATTACACTTTTTATTTTTCTCTACCCCTCACAAGTTGTCCTCGAGAATCCATTACCTTCTCGCCTCCAACATGCACCTCATCGACCAAACCGATATACTTCCTAGACTGGTCTCCGATCACTCTTGTATTTCCCTAATTCTCATAGTCATTAACGCAAAACCAACTTGCAAGATCTGGCATTTTAATGATGAATCCATTAAAGATACTGTACCCAGGGACACTTGGGTGAAAAAAAAAAACATTCTTAACTACATCAAGGACCATATGTCTCTCCCACCACTTTTTTGGGATGCACTTAAGGCTACTGTTAGAGGCACTCTAATAGACCTACAGGCAAAAAGAAACAAAGCCCATTGTAGCAAATTATCATGGTTAAAACGAGAAATCAAGATGCTAGAGGCAGTCATATGGCCAACCTGGATGCCTCTACACATGCCATCCTAACGAATTGGAAGTATGAATACAACCAGATATTGAGTGAGAAAGCAGGCGTTTGGATTAATAAATATAAAAGCTTGAAACTATGCGAAGAAAATAAGACCAGGAAAATGCTTGCATCCTACCTAAATCAAAAGGGCATCACTGTGATCAAAGATCAGTCCAATGTGATGCAAACCAATCCACAAAGGATACTAGAACTCTTCAGGGAGTTCTCCTAGTCCCTATAAAATGATGATTGCCATTCCTCTAACGAAATATGCAGTGTGTGCCTAGATAGAATACGCCTACCTAAAATCTGAGGAGGGTAAAAAGACCCTCAATTCGGCATTTAGTTCGGAAGCGATAACTGCAGCAATTAAAACCCTTAAATCAAACAAAGCCCTGGGACCATATGGTTTTACTGCAAATTTCTACAAATCATTCACATCCTCCATCACCCCCACACAAGTTGATCTTTTCAATCACTGTGTGGATCCTGGAGCTATTACGGGAACCACAAGTGAAGCCACTATAGTGGTGCTCCTGAAAGAGGGTAAGGACCCAACACTGGCTAAAAACTATAGGCCAATTTCACGAATATATTTAGATGTGAACATTTATGCTAAAATACTATCTATTCAGATAGAACCCTGCTTATCGCACTTAGTCATACCCAGGTAGGTTTCATGAAGAATCTTATGTCTAACGACACACTCCTTCTGTGCCATATCCTAGAAAAAGCCAAGACCACTTCTTCTGGTACTGTTATAACTTCCGATGACAAATGCATTTGAGAGGGTTTCATGGCCATTTCTCAGAGAAACACGATTAAAATATAATCTAGGTTATGATTTTATTAAAATGTTTATGGCCCTCTACGGCAGTCCCCACTCTAGGGTACGAGTGGATAGTCTTGTATCTCCTTCCTTCTCACTAGAGAGGGGAATGAGGCAGGGCTATATGGTCTCCCCCCTCCCTTTTCATCTTGGCATTGGAACCCTTGCTCTATAATATCCAGTCCAATAACTTGATCAACGGTATTGCCTTTAACAGGACCACTGTGATAGTGGTGGCGTGCGCTAACTATATTCTGATTGTGACTGAAAACGCATGTCAATTTATGAAGGCACTGATGCATACAATTGACGATTACACCTTCGTGGCAGGCTATAAATTTAACAAGGACAAATCTGAGGTCCAGGAATTAAACCGCTTATATACCGGAGGCCTCTTAGATGACTGTGGTCTGGCGTGGCAACCACAGTACTTGAAATACTAGCCATAGAATGTGGGTCGATTCGGATAGAAACCTTACAAAACAATGAAAAATTGACATTAAAGAAAATAGAAGATATGCTGGATGGGTGGAACCCTAAATTTATCACCTAATGGGGGCATATTGAGACGATTAAAATGCTGGTAACCCCAATGTCAATTATCTCACAAGTATGCTGCCAGTATTCCTGCCTGAAGATTTCCACCAGAAACTAGATAAGGCCTTGGAAACATTAATCTTTCAAAATGAGCACCCCAGGATATCAATTAAGAAACAGACTTCCCATAAACTTGGGCAGTGTAAATGTGGCTGGTGTTTTTTGTTGTTGTTGTTGAAACAATCAAACCACATTCCTAGGCAAACCCGGCTCCTTATGGTTCTCTAAATTGTTAGATTGTAGCACTTCATGGTTCTCAGTTGAAAAATAGATCCTTGATGATATACATCCCATTATGGTTTTATCCACCAAAATTAGACCCTCCCACCCTGCCAAATATATATTCAACAACACTAAATGGGCACTATTGAAGATAGACAAACTTCTAGAGGTCCCAATAAATCAATCTAACCTTTCTTCGCTCTAGTGTAATCCCAATTTTAAAATACATGGTACAACTCTGCATTGGAGTTCTTTGTCCACCAAGGGCATCCACATCTCCTTTTTAAAAAAAAAATGTTAACTTGTTTTTATTGCAGTTTTCAAAAAAATTAAACAAAAGCCACGATACGCACAATGCGGAGCATGTTAACTAAATGTTGACATAGAAAATGACATGTAAAATGACAGTGGCTAATACAACATCAACAACCAAATAACAGTGTAGGCACATACAGTGATAGACCTTGATGTATCAAATCATTACAATCAGCTAGCTGACACGGCATTTATTTTTGCAATGGGAAGCCCTTCAGTCGGTAAGTTTAGGGTGGAGCAGCAAGTAAGAGCGGAGCGGCTGCGAAATGTTCTTTGGTGGGGAGGCAATAAAGATGCATAGATGTCGCTGGTGGTGTCACAATACGTTAAGTCTTTAGCCAGGCCTTTACTGTTGGTGGCGCAGATCTGCCCCAATGTAGGGAGATCTGTCTTGTGGCCAACAACAGTGCAATTGCAGCAAAGCGTCTAATCCCAGCACTCAGAGGAAGAACATATCCCAGCAGCGCGAGCAATGGAGAAGGAGTAAATTCGGTCTCGACCATCAATGCCAAATGTCCAAACACCGCCTCCCAGAATGCAAGGACAGAGGGGCAGTTCCACGCTAAGTGAGTAAAATCCGCGTTTGCCATCTCACATCTCTGGCAACTGTCTGGCTTAGTACGATCCATTTTTGCAAGAAGCGCGGGGGTGACATAGGCTCTATGTATGTATTTAAAATGCAGGAGTTTGTGCTTGAAATTATTGGATACATAACGAGTCTGCTCACAGCAGTAGGCCCATATCTTGTCTGTCAAAGGGTGTCCCAAATCTCCCTCCCAGGCCGCCCGCACCCTTCCGCCCATCACCGGCCGGAGTGACTGCACAAAATGATACATTCTGGAGACTAGGTGTGTGCTGTCGGGCAATGTGATTATTGTAGGGGGGGGGGTAACTCTAGGGGCTTCACAACCGAGGGGCGTATTGCAGCAGCCAGCGAAACCTGCGTCCTCTGCACAAGAAAACGGTCTAGAGTGGATATGTCGCTACCCTCTATCAGGTCCTTTTACTGAGTACATTTGCCTGCCTCTAAACACATCTCCTATGGTTCGGAGCCAACAGCGGGTGAGCACGTGCTGTGTCAGGGTTTCAGTGTCAGGGACAGCCATGGGTTATCAAGAATTGGCAAATGTGGGGAGTACAGGCAGTCAGCCTTTAGATATTTACAGAGTCGCTCCCAAGCCCAGCATGTGGTTTGTAATGTGTGAATCTCCGTTGGAGTTCTCGGAAGACCAAGCAGGAGAATAGTGGAGAGGAGATAAGGGCGGGCCTGAGTATATTCGGGCTTCAGAAATTGTAATTGCGCATCTGGGTGGTACCAAGAATAAGCATAGTGTGTCTGTGCCACTAAATAGTATAGGTAAAAGTCAGGTACTCTAAAACCTCCCCACGCAAAGGGCTGGGTGAGCGTCTGCCATCCCACCCGAGCCGTTCCCCCGCCCAGACCAGCCAAATCAACATGCCCGAAGGGTGTTTAAAAAAAAAAAAAAAAAAAAGTGACTGTGAGCAGAATGGGAATGGCTAAAAACAGGTATAAAAACCGGAGCAGAACCACCATCTTAATGATCGCAATCCGGCCAGCCATCGACCGTGGGAGCGCTATCCAGCGATCCATCTGTCCCGCAAGGCAGTCTATGGCCGGGCCATAGTTAAGACGGATGACTTCGGTGGCTGTGGGGTGCAAGAAAACACCAAGATATCTGGGGGGGTCATCGCACCAGCTCAGGGGAAAGTCCAGTGCGAATGGAAGGGTAGCATCTGTTAAGGGAAAGACCTCAGATTTGGTCCAGTTGATAACTAGATCGGAGAATATGCCAAATCGTACCACTTCCCGAATAATCGGAGAGAGATTTGTAGCAGGCTCCCAAACAAACAAGAGAATATCATCCACATATAAGGAAGCCAGGAGAGTGCCCCGATGGAACCCAATCCCCCGCTGAAGGTGCCGCTCCTGGAGATGTCACACCAGCGGGTCCATCGCTATGATGAACAGTAGGGGCGAGAGTGGACTTCCCTGCCCAGTGCCGCGTGACATGGTAAATTTGTCAGAGAGCTCCCCGTTTACTCTAAGCTGCTCAACGGTGTTAGTGTACAGAAGGCGTACAAGAGGACGAAAGTTATGTGGGAAGCCCGGTTTGCTGAGTGCTGCATGACGGTAAGCCCACTCCAAAGAGTCAAACGCTTTTTCAGCAATAGCAATATCGCTGCAGCAGGAAGAGCAGGGTCGATCTGGTTAATAACAGTGAATAGTGTACGCAAATTTACAGAGGTCGAGCGGTACGAGACGAAGCCCGATAGAAGGGGAGAGATGTTTTGACCGATTAAAAGTGATATACGCGTCGCGAGAACCTTTGCCAATATTTTGTAATCTTGATTTAAGAGCGATAGAGGCCTATATGAAGCACACCTATCAGGTGGTTTGCCCGGTTTGAGAAGTAGAGTTACAATTGCCTCTCGCATAGTAGGGGGAAGTTCGCCGGAGTCCAACGCCTCTGGGTAAACCTCCAGAAGATGTGGGACCAACAGCGTTTTGTATGTTTTGTAAAACACGCCTGTAAGGCCGTCCGTGCCAGTGGCACGGGAGCCTTCGAGGCTGTTGATGGCTTTGATGATCTCCTATGCGCCAATAGGCGACGCCAAAAATTGTTGCTGCCCCTACTCAATCCACACCATCGCTATCTCCTCTAAATAATCGTAAAGGGCTGAGCCAGTCGGTGGGGAGCATGTAGTGTATAGCCGAGTGTAGTAGGACAAGAAGGCAGAGAGTATGTCAGCGCCATGCATAACACAGGCTCCGTTTGGAGTTGAGTGATGTACGCAGTATGTTGTCGAGGGGTGAGTAGCCGGGCCAGAGTGCGCCCCGGTCTCTCTCCCTCCCCGTACACACAAGCGCGTGTATATTTCCCTAAATAGGCGGTCTTGCGTGAGGCGAGTTCCTGGAAATCACCCAAGAGTTTCGCACGTTGATGCAATGGGGGAGGAGCGGCACCCGCCAGTGCCTGGGCATCCAAGTCCCGCAGTGCCCGCTCGGTAATGTCAAGGTCTAGGCGGATTGTGCACAGGAATCCGGCCTGCTAAGCTATACAAACATCCCGGATGTATACTTTGAACGCTTCCGATAAGGTGGCATAGCGAGGCACAGAACCCGTGTTGGTCTGGAAATATTCTACAATCGCATCCTGTACCTCACTCTTAAAGACGGTGTCAAGTAAGGCGTCAGCTGGGAAGCGCTAAGACCTGAAAGGACGCGCAATGTTAGGTAAAGTCAGCAATAACAGTACTGGCGAGTGGTCTGACAGGGTTTGAGGCAAATAATCCACCTCTTGCATTGTGATCAGGCGGTCCTGAGTTGTGTACCACCTTTCTATGCGGGACCAGGTAACATGTGGTCCAGAATAGAACGAGAACCCCTTGTCCGTGGGATGCCGATGTCGCCATGCATCGCCCAGTAAGTGTGTATGCAGTAGCGTCTCAAGTTCTTCCATAGAACACAGCTTTGTGATGTGGCCTGTGTCTGTAGTGTCGGACCCTGGTTGCAGCGTGAGATTAAAGTCACCCCCAAATATGAAGGAATCAATCGTTATGCCAGAGATATGCGTAGAGATATTGGCAAAAAAGCCACGTGCATCCACGTTAGGGGCATAAACATTAATGAGGAGTATCCGCTTTGTGCCCAAGCTCCCTGCCACCAGTAAGTATCTTCCTTCAGGGTACCCAATCACTGTCTGGGTCGCAAAAGGTAGCGCTTTGTGGATCAGTACACAAACTCCAAGGGAGTAGGTGCTATAGCTAGCAAAGCACTATTGGTGCCCCAGGTAGCGGCAAAACGGTTGTCTGATTTTGGGGCATAGTGGGTCTCCTGTAATAGGGCTACGTGTATTTTATGTCTAGCCAAATAGGCCAGTACCTGCCGTCCCTTGCCGGGGTTCGACAGACCTCTCACGTTCCATGTCATGCATCACAGCTCCTACTCTCTCGCCCCATCTCCCCCACCGGGCCCCCTACAGCAGCAGCAGTATATGATCTGACGTGTCCCTGTATTTGGGCCTAAGCAGCCAGCCAGTGTATAGAATAGTGTCCTGCAGAATACAAACAAACTTCAAACCATAGAACATGAACTCCCAACCCGCCACCCCCCCTCCCACATCGGATAACCACCCAATCTGTACCTGGTAAATCCCAGCACATCACAACAACAAAAAAAAAAGAGAGGTAAGTACAAAAGGTAGGCGATCTCCTAGGGGGGCCAGCAACGCACCGAGCGGGCCACTAAAAGTAATAGCAATGTTCGTAAATGTATATATAATTGCAGTTGAATAGGACAAAAGGTAAAATTATCTTGTTTCTTTATCCTCGAAATATCCATGGATCCGTGCCCAATGGACCTGCCTCACATGCTTAAAGTTCGTCTTTCTGATTTTTGTGCAACAGCAAGTAGTGGGGGGGTCATTTCCCAGGGTAAGAGTTTCTATTCGATTTATGGCGTGTCCAGAAGTCCTCTGCGTCCGCAGGTCTATCAAAGATGGAAGTTTTTTCGTTAATCTGGATACGGAGGCGCGCCGGGTACAACATAGCATAATGAATATTTTCGCCTTTTAGAGTTCGCTTAATGTCCTGGAATTTACATCTGGCCTCTTGTACTACTGGCGTGAAGTCCGGGTAAAGTGACAGTGACATCCCTTGAAACTGTAGGTTTCCCACCTCTCTGGCCTTGCACAAGGCGACGTCGCGATAATTGAGCAATTGCGCTATAATAAGGCGTTGGGCAGCGCCAGGGGCCGATCTGAGGGCCTGAGATCTGTGGGCTCGCTCCACCGCAAATGTGGTGGAGAAACTGAGCTATTTGGCGGAGACAGTCAGTAGCCGCTCCACATACGCCTCCATGGGGCCTGTGTTGGTAGTCTCGGCCACTCCGGCTATCCGGAGATTGTTGCGGCGTGACCTTGCCTCCAAGTCCTCTGCCTTCGCCTCCGTTGTTTTGAGGAGGCGCTCTGTGCGGTCAAGACGTTTGGCAATGGGTGTTTTTGCGTCTTCAACTCCCGAAATGCGTTTCTCAGCAGTGTCGATGCGGGCCTCGTGTTGCTCCAATCGGCCATGCATGGTATCGAGACGTGCAACCAGGTTGTCGAACTGCGCATCAATGGCTTTGAAGCCCCCGCCTAGTTCCGCCATTATGGCAGCTACGCCCTCCAGTACAGGTTGTTCAGAATCTGGGGGGTCTGCGGGATCCGGAGGGTCTCCACATGCGGCTTCATCTCCGCCCTCCCGCCTGGGGGTTTTGGTGGCCTCAAAAGAGTTGTCGTTGTTTGGGGTCCCCACGACCCATGCTGAATGGAGGAAGGTCAGAGCGTACAGAGAGCAATGAATCAAACCCCCTGGAGGGTGAGAAGGGGGACGCCACCACACCGTTAATATGAGGCCAGGGAGAGGGTGCTCAAATGTGTCGAACTCACTTCGTCTTAGCTACACAGAGAGTAGGCCAGCCAGACGGCTATTGCTTTACATAATCTGCAGGTCTCAGTGCTTCACTCTCCCGCTGTGCACAAAAATGACATGGAAAGCGGCAGTGCCCCTTAGCACTGCAGCCGCCGTGATCCACACTCTGGGGTCAGCCTTGCAAGTTTGCCGCCCGTATGGCCCGCCATTGGGCCCGCCGTAGGCCGGGCTCCAGTGCTGCCACTGCAAGAATTATGGCAGAGGGGGCAGCCCGCTCACCCAGGGGGTCCGTGGCTGAACGCACGACTTACCGTCCCATTTGGGATCCAGCCATCCAGGAGCTCGCTGGTCCGCCGCACCGCCTCGCTAGGCCTCCAGGTCCCAGCCTCGATTGTCCTGGCAGCCGCACCTCACACGTACTCTAGATATAGCGTCATTCTCACCGGCCCCACCGCTCTCCGCCCACACCTCAGGGTCTCTGGCAGTTGCGGCAGTGTTCGGGGGCACAAATCGCCGCGATGGAGTGCAGCTAGGCAGTTAATAAAGCGTGGCTGCTCGGGAGCTCCTCGATCAAGCCACCATCTTGGTGCTCGGTCAGGCCACACCCCAAGGGGGATCCACTTCTTAAAACAGGTAGGTACACAGAAATCCCCTCTCTCCTTTAAAGAAATCCAACACCAGTACATCCTGCTGGAGTTAAATTTTTATGTCTTCCTTAAGCTTAAAGCTTGCATGACCAAGTGCTCCCATAAGGAACTCTCTCTGCCTATACTTATGTCCTCATTCCACAAATCCGGGCCCCACATTTCCATATTTTACCACCTTTTAAAACCCAAATCCACTTGCATGAACTTTTGTCCTATTAAGGAAATGGGACAAGTTCAATAGCATCTCCCCGGATGACTGGATCTCGATTTGGGAATCGGTTGTTTCCCACAAAATTGCCCCTTCCTTGTTTCAAACTGAATATTGGCTCGTCCACAGATCATTTTGGACACCCCCTCGCCTCCATATTATGTCCCTCAGAGAAGATTCAATATGGTGGAATTGTAATAAAAAAATCAGGGACCTGCCTCACTCACCCCTTCTATTGCAGCGCTCTCTCCCTATTTTGGGATAAAGTCTATGACTTTATCAAAACTCTACTTGGAGTCCAGTTGAAGCGTGACTTTATCTCTCTTATTCATGCATTCTTGGTCCACGGGTCGGTTCGCCTAATGATAGACTGCTAATAGATATCCTACTGACTGCGGCCAATAAGTCTGTGCTCAATAATTGGGAAGACAATTCTGCCACCTCCTTTAAGTCCTGGCTGAACTGGTTTTCGCATCTAAGAGGAGCTGACAACATTGCACTCCAACACTTGCCCTAGAAACTTCAGCACAGACCCAAATGGTAAATGTTGGACAACTACTTTGCTAGCAATAAACCCTCTCCTCTGCCACCTTCACTATTACGCCTTGTGTTAGATTTATTTATTTATTTATAACGTTTTATATAGCGCGAACAAGATCCCGAGGGATAACGGAGCGCTTTACAATATGATGGGAGGAAGGACAAAAGCAATATCTATAACAATATCCATAAGAGGAAGGGAGAGAAAGAAAATGCAGTGCAAAATACAACTAGGAGGGTAATGCAATAAACATGTGTAGGCGGGCAGCAAGGGTGAGACAGTGTACAATAAGGGGGAGCTGTATCAAATGTAAGAACAAAGGTAGCAGGAGCAATGTCAACGGGCCCGTGAGTCTAACCCTATTAGGGTACAAATTTGTTCATTCGGAATCTTTTGGCTTCCACTTTGAACGCCGTCAATGAGGAGATTCTGCGAGCTTCCGGTGGAAGAGAGTTCCAAATCTTAGGGGCAGCTCCGGAGAAGGCTCGGTGACAACTTCTCTTTTTATTAAGGATGAGTGCTTTCAGGAGGAGAGTAGAGGCGCTTCTTGAAGCTCTTACGCCACAGGATAGTTTAAGTTTTTGCGCAAGGAATGTAGGAGTGTTAAGGTGAAAGGCTTTGTGTGTAAGAACAGCAATCTTTAATTGAATTCGTGCTTCGAAGGGCAACCAATTGAGGGATTTTAGGACTGGGGATATATGATCTTTTCGCTTGGTACCTGTAACCAGTCTAGCAGCCGAGTTAAGTGAAGCCCTTAGTGGAGCCAGGGCGTATTTGGGAAGGCCACAGAGGGTAGCACAGCCGTAATCTAACCTCGGCAAGACAAGCGCTTGGACCACTTGCTTGAAATCATTTAAAGGAAGGAAAGGTTTGATATTTCTGAGTGATCTCAAGTGGTTAGCTCCTTTGCATACATTGCTGATATGACCTTTCATGTTCAGGTGCTTGTCCATGGTGATACCGAGAGACTTGGCTGCGTCTACAATGAGAGGAGTACAGTTGAAAGTAGTGAGGTGACTCAGCCAGAGGTCTAGCTTGAGGATGAGGTTCGATGGGGAGATGAGCAGGAATTCCGTTTTAGAAGTGTTGAGCAGGAGATGATTCTCCGTTAACCAGTTTTGAGTAAACATTAGGGTAGTATTGAGTGAGATGATGTTTTCCGAGGATGAGATTTTCAGATATAGTTGCGTGTCGTCCGCATACATGTGGAAGAGAATGTCCATGGAATTTAGAGAATGTGCAAGAGGTTCCAAGAAAAGGTTGAAGAGTATAGGAGATAGAGCGGATCCTTGGGGGACCGCCATGAGTACGGGAGAGGGCTGGGAGAGAGAGTGGTTTGCCTTGACTCTGAGTTCTGTGATGAAGGAAGGATGAGAACCATTGTAACACCTGATCAGAGAAACCCATTCTATTTTGCAGGATGGATAGGAGGTTGTCATGATTAACCGTATCAAATGCGGAGGAAAGGTCGAGGAGGATCAGGAGGCAGGATTCATTTTGGTCGAGCATTATTAAAATGTCATCAAAAACGTGTGTGGGAGCCGATTCGGTGCTGTGCCCCTTCCTAAAGCCCGATTGATGCTGGTCTAAGAGTTGGTGATTCTCTATGTGAGCACAGAGTTGGGATTGCACACATTTTTCTAGTAGTTTCGCTAAGGTGGGGATGTTGGAAATGGGGCGGAAGTTATTGAGATCAGATTTGTCAGCGTTAGGTTTTTTTAGTATGGGTGCTACCTGAGCTGCTTTTAGGCATTCTGGGATCATGCCTTGTGATAGGGAAGCATTTACAATCCTAGTCCATGTGGGGATCAGTGCATTCTTGATTTCTTTGAAGATAGAAGGGGCAGCGGGTTGCTGAAGTGGTTGGAAGGGTTGATATTCTGAAGAATCTTGAAGATATCATATTCACTAAATGTGGTAAAGGTGCCCCATGATGCATTGTTCTTGAAATTCGTGGAGGTCGATTTACGCCTTACCGAGGAGTCGATGGGTGAGGCAGCAATGGAAGAAGGTAATAGAGCCTTCTTAGAGGCGAGGTCAATGGAGATGATTCTTGATTTCTCCGTGAAGAAGGCGGCAAGATCATCGCAAGAGGGTGGGTTGACACCAGGATCAGATTGGTTAGACCCAACGACTGATTGTTGTTTGACCAATTCGAAGAGTTTCTTGGGGCGGTTTGCCGCTTGATCCAGTTGGTGTCTGAAGTAAGTTGCCTTAGCACTCTTGATTTGTTTGTTGTAGCGGCTCCTGGCATCTCTAAGGAGTTTTAGTTGGTCCGAGGAGGGATTGACTCGCCAGGACCGCTCAAATGCCCTAAGGTTGCGGCGTTCTGAGTTTAAGTTTTCGTTATACCAAGGTTTGGATATTTTTTGTTGAAGCATTTTTTTGTTGGAGTGGAGCAATATTCTCCATGATGTTGGAGATGGTTGAATTGTAGGCGTCGGTGAGTGATTGTACCTCAACTATGTCAGCTTGGAAGGAGAGGGCAGATTTACAATGGGCAGCTAGTTCGTCAGAGTTTATTGCTCTTATGTCCCTTTTCCAAATCTTAGATTTTAGTGGTTGAGCCTTCCTCATCAATACCTCCCTGTTGATATAAAAGAGGATGCAGTGGTGGTCGGACCAGTCACAAGGGGTAATGGAATCTATGGAGATAGTCTGCTCTTTAGAAATAATGAGGTCTAACGTTTCTCCTTTGTTATGAGTTGGTTGGACACAGTGCTGAGTCAAATCTTGATCAATTAAGAAAGATTTAATGCAAGATACAGCGGGGTCGTTGGGGCTAGACCAATGAAGGTTGAAATCACCAAGGAAGATTTGAGACACCGCTGAGTCGACATTACTAGAGAGGATTTCCATTAGCTGCTCAGTGAAAGGGAGATTGTCACTCGGGGGGTGGTAAAAGGTGTGAAGTTTGCAAACCGGTAGGTACATACTTGATATAGTGAGGCCGAGGTATTCACAGGAGGCATGCGTCGAGGAATCTGAGTGAGAAACCGAGAGTGTGTTTCTGTGAATACATGCTAGTCCCCCACCCAGTTTCAAAACTCTGTCAAGCCTAATTATGTCATGAGTGGGGGGTACTTGGAGGTCTAAGATAGGAGTGGAAGCCGGATTTAGCCAAGTTTCAGTGAGGATGATAATGTCTAAATCATTGTGTTGGATGAGGTCGAAGATATCAGTGGCATGTTTACTGGCTGACCTGCAATTAAGTAGTACACATTTAAGACGGGGTGGATTTGGGGGGGGGGGGGGGGTATTGTGTGCTTGGAAAGAGACCACAATCGTGAAATCCGAGGCGAAGTCAAATGTGTAGTGGGACGTTACTCATGAAGTGTATGTAACTGCCACAACACCACTAATTACAGGGCCTAAAAGCATTGCTGAGCCGGCTTTCTCTGCTCCTTTTCCGCTGTTACTGACACATCTGAAAGAGCTCGAGCATTTATAATCCAAGTACAGGCATTTATAATCCAAGTACAGGCAATCGTTAACACAGAGCCGTGCTATTTTAAAGTCAGGCAATTGCATTCTAATACGATGTCTTCTTAATTCCGCCATTTTAAAGTCCGGCGGAGAACAACCATCAGGCAAATGAAGTCAAGGAAGCTGCAGACTGGCACCGCAACACGGTGGACGTGTGATCATGGCGCCGCACCAATCAGTAGGAGTCCTAGGGAAGGAGACTCGACCAGAGAAGCTCGTCATAAGGAAGGCAACCCCGAGTGGCATCATCATCCGGTGATCGTACTCCTGGCAGGACCCAGGCGAAGCGAGACAGCACAGCGCGTGATGCCGGTGGACAATAAGGGTCGGAAGTACAAAGACCAGCCTCCTGGCTCCAGGAACGACAGAAGCGGCACTATCGGTTTCGGCCAAAATAAAGTAAAATAAAAATGGAGTCAAAGGATCCGACACTCCCAGCCACCCACTGGCGAGCTATCAGCCGTTCAGGAGCGGAGGATCGAGGACCACTCACCAAGGCGCGGTTCCGATCAGGTCCCCGTTGACAGAGATCGTCGGTCGCAGCCTGGAGTACGTCGCGGAACACCACTGGACGGCAGCAGGAGAGTCAGTGAAAAATGGCGCCTGTCCAAAGAGTCGTCAGACCGGCAGCAAAAGAACACCGAAATTTGAAGGCATGCAGTGCGAGGGTCGGAGGAGCCGGCCGCGGCGGAGTCCAAGGCCTCACCTCACTGCACATCTGCAACGCAGCAACGGACCGATCCAAGAGCCGCGACACTCAGAGCCAGTGACCAGACAGTGAAGGCAGGGACCAGGCAGTCACAGCGAACGATCCTGCGGGTGAGTAGAAGACCGATTCAGATACACCTATGTGCCTCGGTGAGGGTGAGCCATCCGATCCAAGGGCTTGCAGGTAGGAGGGCCGGTGAGAGACGGTTTATACAGGGATAGCTACCTAATTGGTAATCCCCAAACCGGGAGCTCCTCCGGGAGGCTCCTACTCAGCAGCCATCTTGAGACCTTGAGATAGATGCTTGTATTTAGCAATTATTTTTACTTACTATTGCCCACACAACAAGGAGGTGGCACTGTTTGTATAATTACATACCCACGACTCATCTTGGCCCTTACCTACCCCTAACCCCTATATATTCCAGGACTACATCTGCTTACGTTGGGCTTTATCTGCATCTTCTCACTGAATGCACACCAACTACTAGTCTTCATACTCTTGGATGTATTACTTCATCACGTCTGTTGTCAATCAATCAATCGGGGAATGGTAAGCGTGCTACTCACCCGTTAGGGGGGGGGTCTGCAGATCTGTTTAGCCGAAGAGCCAGGTCTTGAGGGTCTTCCTGAAGGTGTTCAGGGAGGGGGCGCGTCTGATGTCTGCCGGTAGCTCGTTCCAGGTCTTGGCTGCAATGTGAGAGAAGGATCTTCTGCCTGCTCTGGCTCTGTGGATGCGCGGGGTTTTGGCCAGTGCGAGGTTGGAAGATCGGAGGTTTCTTTTGGGTATGTGGAAGTTGATTCTGTCATTGAGGTATTTGCGTCCGTTGTTGTGTAGGCATTTGTAGGCATGAGTGAGGATTTTGAAAGTGACTCTTTTCTCCACGGGGAGCCAGTGGAGACTTCGCAGGTGTTGGCTGATGTGTTCGTGTCGGGGGATGCCGAGGATGAGTCTGGCGGCGGTGTTCTGTCTAGGGATAGAAACATGAACAAGATTGCGTACAGAATTGCCCTGTTAATTGCTGTATACCTATTTCTTTCTTCTTGTTTTAGCATTTGAATGCTGTATCACATGTTTGTTCGACTCATTTCATTGCAATATGTGGCAAATATTGCTGTCATTACTGGTTTTCTAAAAAAGATTTTGAAATAAAAAATAAAAAAAATCCAAAAGAAGTTTCTAGCTACCGATTGTATAGATTGCCTATCTCTTTTATGGGGTTATGACAAATAAATGGATATATCATTTTAAGACACGTCAATAATATTCTTATTGGTCCCATCATCACCCTAGTTTCAGCCGGCAGAAGGCGTTGGTTATGGCAGAAAAAGAGGGTATGCATCAAGAATGTTATGCAGCAAAATGTCACAAACCAACACCTCTTTATCTCAAGGGAATATTTTTGTTACAATGGGTTTATGTCTCTTGTTGGAGCAGAGAATTATTCCAAGTTTTGTAGAATGCAAAAATGCTGCTCTGGTATGAACCGTGCTTAAGTTACAATATCATTCATAATGACTATTACATGTGCTTGTGCTTTCATCTGGAGCACCAACTTGCAAGAGGTGTTAGATTGTAATTCCAGTCAATAGTGTATTAAAAAAGACGTGTTTATTATTTTTTTTTTATTTCAAAGGTCAAGCATTGATAATGCTAAATCTCTTAAGTTCATTTTTTACTACCGTTTGTGAATACTAGCACCATAAGAGCTCAAGGCTCCTTTTGTAGGTTCAAGGTGTTTAAAATGTGCTACTTCAGCACAATCCAGCTGTTTTCGAGTAAATGGGACACACAACGTAGCGTCCATTATTGGTCGACTTCCTCCATTTACAAAGGCGCCCAAATGTGTGTGCATTTTTTTGTTTTTTTAATTTGTTTTTTTAACGTCCTGTTTTTGTAAATCGACACACAAAATACTGAGGCATCAAATAAAGCCCTCAAGTGTTATATAAGTTATCTCTTCGACTTAACCACATTTTAGTTAACACTTTCATTAACTGATCCTATATTTACTGTTATCTAAATGTTAAGATTTGACTCCACCGGAAATATCTCTAAATCAGTTTCATAACACTCTTCTTAGAGGGTATAGCTTAACTCTACTGATACAGTTTCTTCTGCAAAGGGGCCTTACTCCCAGGTTCTATACTGCTGTAGGCTGAGAGGTTGTTTCATTATGAGATTGCCTTTGTTGCACGGCGGGGGCAACTTAAACAGTGCAGGGGCAGTACCAAACATTTACACTAACAAAAAGCCAAATCTCTTGACCATTTCAGTACCTGTTTTCATCTATAAATAAACTCTCTAAATGTTTCCATGTACATAAACCCAGATGGCGCCCCTATTTCTGATCTTGTTTTTACAAAGCTGATCTGCATACCTTTGCTTTCAGCACTTCGTAGTTTGAATGGTTGTGTCTTTGAAATCATATATCCCGTCTTGTGGGGGTCCTAAATGACTATTAAAGAACAATAGGAAATTAAATTACATTTGTTTGTTGTTCTGTCTAACCTGTCCAGTGTAATATGACCGCATAGGAGAAAGTGGTAACATCCAAGTGATGGGCTTTCAGGTCTTGCACCAAATGTTCCTGCATACCTACATTCATCTTTAATATAAACTCTGAAGCATTTAGCTTGAACCCTGCTCCCACAATAAGAAGTTCTATTTTCTCTAGCTGGATTTCCACTGCTTTTGTGGATTTTCCCTTGTCTGTGGCTCATAAAACCCTATACTGTTACTTATGTTCTTTAGCAATTGCACCACACCTGTCTCCAGAACGTGCTTGTTCCTCCGTTTTAGTCATACAAGCTGTGGGGACCCAGAGCCCACTGCATTTCCACCAGGTCTGGTTGCCTTGGCATCCTGTATTTGTAATCTTGGGAGACTAACCAACCATGCTTACGGTTCAGGAAAGACCTGGCTTGGCAGTTCGGGCTGGACTGTTCCCATGAGGCACAGGGCAAGACTGATTTTCATATAGCGGAGTCTGAACTGAGGTGGCAAAGTGAGCTGAAGAACGATGATGGATTCAACCCAGATCTGTGACTGGGGGTGAGTGTCTGAAAAGTTGCATCGCTCCGTCCATCATCTCCTTGTGTTTGCTTTGTTCGCCCTAAGTGGGATGGGTATGCCCAGACGTGGGTCCCTTGCTCACTTTACCTCTGGATTCAAGCTAACCCGGCTGATGAGGGGTGTTACCCCGGAACTGGTCCTAGGATGTTTGTTTCCGGTTCAGGGAAGACCTGGCTTGGCAGTTCGGGCTTGATTGTTGACATGAGGCACAGGGTCAAGACTGATTTGCATATAGCTGGGTCTGAACTGAGGTGGCAAAGTGAGCTAAAGAACGATGATGGATTCAACCCAGATCTGTGACTGGGGGTGAATGTCTGAAAAGTTTCAGCGCTCCGTCCATCATCGCCTTGTGTTTGTGGTGGGCCTCCACAGAAGCCAGTGTACCATGGCCCTCTCACTGATGACTGTGTAGTATCCATGAATAATTTCACTGTATTTTTGAGCATGCAATCTTTTTGGTATAATTCTTCACTTGGCTGAATGTTTCATTACTACTCCTGCAAGATCTGGCCCGCAATACCTGGAGCCAACGTGGCTAGGAACTTAAAGTGGTCACTTCCACGCTCTGAATCTCTCCCCCCCCCCCCCCCACACACACTTGTTATATACTATTATGAACAAATCTGACTCCTTTAAAGTCTACTTCATGTTCGCAAACCTGTCCTTGTCGTCTTGTTAGAAACCATGCTACAATTCACAACAGGTAGAGTGTGTATTCAAGTCCTTTTTAAGAAGGAAAGGGCTTATGAAATCCATTATCTTGATGTTGCTAAATAATACAGCACATTCATATGTTTGCTGTTTGACTTTCTTCCGTAATTTTGTATTTGTAAATACTTCAGACTGCTAAATTATTTGTGATAAATTCGAAACTTTATACACCTCTTAATATATATTAAAAAAATGTAGATTCTCAGAGGTTTCACTGCATTTGAGAATCGTGATTTTATTAAAGACAAGGAGGCTAGCATTATGCCTAAACCCTTTATTGCCACTTCCAAGCAGCAAACCTTTAAAGAATTCCAAATAGAACTTTAACAACCAACCATTATAATAGAACTCTGCAGTCCAACAAATACTCCGTCTATCTCCTTCCTCTTTTGTTCTGATGCCTTCCTAATCCTACTTTCATTCTTTAATCCGTTCTCCAAACTCAAATTTCTGAAAGAAAATGACAAAAATTCACCAATGAGTCCTATCTTAATTCTACATTACCTCAAAACGTAGTACGTATTAGAAATATCACTTCTCCCTTAAAATCCCTTTAACCAAACCCTACCACACCCAGGGAGGGTGGGAGGGATAATGCTACCCTCCATTGAAACTTTTGGCTGTCCTCTGCTATAGGAACAGTGAAGCAAGCATCTTTTAGGTCAATTTTTATTAACCAGTCTCCTTCCAACAACATTTCCCTGAGTAGATGGTTTACCTCCATCTTGAAATGTCTGTATGTCACACAAAAATTAAGATCCCTTAAGTTTATCACGGGATGCAATTCCTTGTTCCCTGCTACCAACAAAGTACTTACAAAACCCACTTCTTCGTTGTGCACCTTCTTTATCGCACCTTTGTCTAACATAGATACAATCTCTCAACTCGCCACTCCTTGTAACTCTGCGCTGAGGCAGAGTTCCCTTGATTCTTGAACCTGCCAAGATGTTGAACCGAACTCTGATAGCCTGCGACTGTGGATAAAACCCATACGTCTTTTGTTATTGATCTCCATTTTTTTACATGCAAACTCAATCTTCCTCCCACTTTTTTTGGGATAAAACCAGTGATATTGCTCATACTCACCTGCTCCTGAAGAGCCTTTCCCCTTTCCGAGATCAGTCCAGCATTTGCATTTCCCAAGAAGCAAATTGCACGCTGGCAACAGCCCCTTAATAAATGTATATCTAAGTCAGATCCTTTAACGTAAAACTCCTCTGCTAAATCAAAAATTTTGGCCAAAGGACCCAGCACACCTATCAGTTTATCTTCACACTGTTTCAATGAGCTTTCTAATCCTTTACTAGTAACACTACCTAATTTTAATAGATATGTGATCAGTTCATGATCCAGGTTTGGTGTAAGAGTCTCCTTGTCACCTATCACGAGGTGCAAACCCTCTCCCCTCATAAGCCTTCGTTCCTCCTCCTTCAAAGGCTTCCAAATCCATTTTTTAATAGATTTTGCCACATGTGGCAGGGGCCACCATTCAGATCCCCGAGGAGGTTTATTCTCTCTTGGATCGAATAACTTCTCACCTAGGGTCTATCACAGTGCTTTTTGAAGCCTCTTTACTCTGAGTACTTCCATCCCATTTCTCATCAAATGAATACATCTTGGACTTAGACTATAAAGATTCATCTACATCTTCATTGTCGTATGCAGGGTTTACCTGCCCATCCGATATGTTGCTAAGGACACCCGGTCTATGCGAGCCGCTTGTGACTCTTCTCTGTTCATATTGCTCCTACATATTTTTTCATTTCCTTGTACATTTACCCGCTGGGCCCCTATAGCTCTGTCCTCTCCTTTGGATATAGAGAAGTACTCCTCCTCCTCATATTCGGAAACTTCATTGGCTGCCAGTGGCTAAGCGTATTAAGTTCAAGGCACTGTGCCTGGCTTATAAAGCACGGAATAATTTAGGACCTGTATCTCTGGAAAGCCTTTTTTCCTGGTACCGCCCTGGCAGACATTGAAGGTCCACCAATGCCAGATTGATGTTGGTACCAAGGATTCGAACCTCGAGCTGGGGAGGTCGGAGCATAGGACATGGCACAGCTATACTGTGGAACACGCTCCCGGTGAATATAAAAGCTGCCAACTCTCTTGCCTCCCTCAGAAAAGAACTGAAAACCTGGTTGTTTTTAAATTAATTATAACTCTTCCTTCCCTTCTTTTAGGGCTTACTGTCCGGTTTAGCGCCAAGACACCCCTGGGTAATCGTGCGCTTTATAAGTTATATTAACATAACATAACCTATTAGTTGCTTTCCTCTTTTCAGTTGATGCTACTCTCACTGACTCCTGTACTAACTCACTCAACTCTTTTGTACTTAAACTTGTCACAGTGCCAGACTGGCTTGTTTCATCTGATGTCTTATCTGCCATACCTAACCTATACTCTATATTTCTTTTAAAAATGAAATGTTACTCCGTAACCTATGACACTCAAAACCGGTACAGTATGGTAAAATGGGGGAATGTACTCCTGATTTAGGGTCACGTGTGGTATCAGACAGGGATGTGTATTAGCGCCCCTCTTATTTTCCCTATACATTAACAACGTAGACCTGTTTTTACAAAAAATCACTGCAGATGCCCCGAAAGTTGGAATACGCCCCACGCCTGTATTACTATATGCAGACGATGCTGTCCTTATATCAAGCAAAAGACACACAATTGATGGACGGAATGCAGAACAAATCAAAACATTCACCCCCAGTCAAGAGATCTGGGTTAAATCCATCATTCTTTTGCTCACCATGCCACCCCAGTTTAGATCTGGCCATATGCAAATCAGTCTTGACCCTGTGCCTCATGGGAACAGTCCAGCCCGAACTGCCAAGCCAGGTCCTCCCTGGACCGGAAACAAGCATCCTAGGACCGGTTTCGGGGTTTCACCCCCTCTTCAGCCAGGATAGCTTGATTCCAGTGGCACAGTGAGCCCAGGACCCACGTCTGGGCATACCTGGCGCACTTAGGGCGAGAAAGCAAAAGACACACACTTGATGAACGGGCTGGACTGTTCCCATGAGGCACAGGGTCAAGACTGATTTGCATATGGCCAGGTGTAAACAGGAGTGGCATAGTGAGCAAAAGAATGATGGATTTAACCCAGATCTCTTGCCTCGGGGTGAATGTTTTGATTTGTTCTGCATTCCGTCCATCAATTGTGTCTTTTGCTTTCTCGCCCTAAGTGCGCCAGGTATGCCCAGACGTGGGTCCTGGGCTCACTGTGCCACTGGAATCAAGCTATCCTGGCTGAAGAGGGTGAAACCCCGAAACCGGTCCTAGGATGCTTGTTTCCGGTCCAGGGAGGACCTGGCTTGGCAGTTCGGGCTGGACTGTTCCCATGAGGCACAGGGTCAAGACTGATTTGCATATGGCCAGGTCTAAACTGGGGTGGCATAGTGAGCAAAAGAATGATGGATTTAACCCAGATCTCTTGACTGGGGGTGAATGTTTTGATTTGTTCCGCATTCCGTCCATCAATTGTGTGTCTTGTCCTTATATCAAGGACATCAAACGGTCTGCAACGCCTTATAGAAAACGTTGCCCTGTACATGACTGATAAAGATCTACAGTTAAATTTAAAGAAAACCTTTGTCATGACATGCGGGAGCAACAGGCCTAAGAATAGACAGCACCATGTGGACGGGGTTGCCATTAATAGAGTGGCTTCGTTTTCATATTTGGGGATGCTTTTTAATGAGAACGGTACATGGAACATGCATATTGAATCATGCAATATGAAATTTTTAAGAATCACGGAAAGTATTTTTAGATTCTCCACGAAATTGGGAAACAAACCCATACAAGAAATTTTAACTCTGTACCGGAGTAAGTGTGCCTCAGGGGTCTGTTATGGGGCCGCGTTTTGGGGGAGAGCAAATACGGCCTCCTTACAAATCAATTAAAATAAGTTTTTAAAACTATTGTTGGCAGTCCCAAGAGCAACAGCAAACATTATAGTGCATAAAGAATTGTCGGTACCATACTTAAGCGACACAATAAATATGGCTGGCCTTACCTTTTGGCAAGGGCTGTGGGCAAACGAAGAAACAAAATTTACAAAAGATTTAATAATGGATTGCCTAGCCCTTGACCTTAGTATGAAAATACCATGGCTGGAGCATATTTTTAACCTCCTAACACGATATAAAGTCAATATTGATAAAAAGAACCCCTTACTTATTCAGGAATTTAGTAAAAGTGACCTGAAATTGAGATATATAAATGTGATGGAAAATGAAAGAGAAAGGGCTGCCACCCAAATACTGAGCATGGTTTCTTATTGTGAACGCCCGCTCATGAGGGGCATTCAGTTATATCTAATGCTGGTAAGGAATATTCAGCCCAGATTTTATTTAACTAGGTTAAGGATGGGTACTTTACATCATTTAGTAGCATTCCCAAGAACGGAAAAGTGGTGTTATAAATTACCAAACGACATGTCCGTGTGATGGTAAAACCCCACAATCTACGTTGCATTTTATTCTTTTTGTAGTTTTTATAGGGATATCCGAAAATCAGTTTTAAAACCCCTCTTTTTATCAAACATGCTTTTTAACTATAAATATGCGTTTAATCTTGTCTGTAGTCTGGAAAATTTGAAAATTATAAATACTGTTATTCGTTTTGTACAACTTTCAATAAGGAAAAGAAAGGACTACGCACACTTGGATGTATTATATGAAAATCAGGATGATTATTTTTAGTTTATGCTTTTAAACTTTTATTTTGATAAGATGTGGCATTGTGCACTTTATGTACCTTTATGCACTTATAAGCACCAGCACTTTATCGTATAATCTGTGGCAGCTTGTACCTTACATATTTTGGCACTTATCTGCATTAGCACCTTATTTTTGGATACTATGTCTCTGAACAGCTCAATGCGTAAAATTTGATCCGACTTCGACTCTTTAGGTTTATTTTTAACGGTTCTTTGTACATCATACATTTTATATATATTAGCATTTACATGTACTAGTATTTTGCTTAATTCCGGTACCGCCTGGCCTGAAGATTCATAAATTGTTATTCCTTATAATCTAATTTTGATGTAATGTAGGAATGTTTTATTATACGTGTATTAGTATGCTTTTATGGGTTTTTTTTTCCTTTGCACCAAATAAAGCTGACTTTGACTTGACACTCAAAACCTAAAATACCAAACAACTTTAACCTAAATCTATCTATTCTGCAACTAAAATCTACCATAAACCTCTAAAAAACTGTCAAAAACCTCATTAAACCACCTTTTCGTACTGTGACTGGAAACAAAGTGTCACCACAGCTGTGCCAGTAAATCTGTATTCTAGTGACCTAATAACCTCTAATTCCTTTAGAAATGTACCCAAAACCAAATGATGATTAAAAGCGACTTAGCATACTTTTCATATTCCTCATTTTATTTCCACCTCCTGAAATGAACTTCTCAGACTGTGTTTAACATTTAGAGTGTCTAAAATCAACTCTTGATTATCTGCGTGTAAACTACTTTTAATTAAGAGTGCTCGCTGCTTTGGCTCATCTATAAACAAGGAATTTTTTTTTTTTTTTTTACCCTTTTCCCATTTTGAAAAATATTTAAGCACTCAAAAGGCACAGTTCGATTTTCTCAAAATTGACTAGTTTATCTCTTAGCCTTTCTTTTTGTCTTGCATATTTTTTATTTTTTTTAATCTCCTCACATTACGTCACATCACAAAAAAACGGTTTTATCTACAACCATACTTCCAGCCTACGTAATACTTACCTTACTTAAATTATTCCCTTTAATAAAGATGTTTCTCTAAACCTGAATTTGTTTAAAAATGTAAATGCATTTTGAATCCATAAATTGGGTTTACAATCCTACTCAATCACACATTTTACACATAATAATCTTCTATAAGGACCTCGAATACCATTTATATTAAACATAACATTCATAGAAGTATAGCTAAACGCACATTTATCTGCTCAGAAGCAGCAAACAAAAGAGAAAGACGATGGCTGGCAGGGAGTATTTGTTTGCAGAGTTCTAATATATTGTTTGGTTGTTCTTTAAAGGTTTGCTGCTTGAAAGTGGCAATAAAAGGTTTATATATAATGCTAGCCTCCTGACTTGCCATAAAATCTACAAGTCCACGGGGAAGAAAGCACTTAAAAAAAAAAAAAAAAAGAACCCCCTTGCTATCAAGATGCAACACTGAGACCTTATATTTTGACTGTTATCTAGCACCCCAAGAACGTACAGTTTGAAACTAAATCCATATTAGCAAGCTGCGGCTGTATCTAAATTATAAAGAATATATTCTAAACCATATATTAGGAGAGCATAACGGGTCACAGAGCCTCTCTGAGCCCTATAAACTCTCAACCAAGTACTTTATGAAGGGAGAGGTTGCTTTTGATATTCTCAGTGTACTTGTTGTGGTACATCATTCTGTATGATTAAAAAAGTTTTACTTATGACCCTAAATCTTCAAGCCCCTTTGAAACTGTTGCAAAGGGATACCAAGCACTGGCAGTCGCTACCTTTGTCACTCCTGGGAAAGGCGGCGCTTTTCAAAATGATGGCGCTCCCCAGGTTTCTTTACGCTCTCCAAAATGCACCCTTCTTAGTCCCCCAGTCCTACTTCCGCGCCATTGAGGCAAAAGTTACTAAACTCCTCTGGGACAATAAGCCGGCCCGCATAGCTATGGTGAAACTATACCGCACCTGGTACGATGGGGGCATTGCACTCCCGAACATACAGAATTATTACTGGGCCGCTCAGCTGATCGTGATTAACCACTGGATTCATGTCCCTCACACGGACCCAGCCTATGCCCTCGACAGGCTGCAGTTGGGGGAGACTGGGCCTTACCGGGCTCTCTATAACAAGACGCAGACCCTCATGGGCCCCACAAACCATACACTCCAGGTCTGGAATATAGTGCAAAAAAAGTTAGGGTGACATAACACACTCACACAAGCAACACCCCTCTGGTTCACGGATAGGCTGGGAAGGTTGGAAAAAAGTAAAGGTTTTCACAACTGGGACCTTATTGGGATATCCAAGGTGGGCGACCTCTGGGTACGGGGAAAAATGATCATTCACACAGCTCCAAACGCAGTACAAAATGGCGTCAACTGAGCACTTCCGTTACCGGCAGATCAAGCACGCCCTTGAAGCGGCAATTCCCCCCTGATACCACCCTGCCTGAGGCCTCCCCACTAGAAGATAGGCTTCTGATGGAACATATGGACAAAAAAGCAATTTCCATGACCTACTGTAAAATTATTAATAACATGCCAGATCCGGTGCAGAAGCTTAAAGACAAATGGCAAGCAGACCTGGGAGAGTTAGATGATACGGATTGGCAGGAGGCGCTGGTGTCCCCCAGGGAGGTAGCGATTGCATCCAAATTACGTCTTGTACAACTCAAAATTTTCCATAGAATCCATTACACCAGAACTACTCTCTGTAAGATCGGGAAAGTGGACAGCCCGCTCTGTCTGCGACAATGTGGGGAGGTTGGCACATTTTTTCATACTATATGGACATGCCCTGCAATTGCGTTATACTGGGAATCAGTTATGTCCCTTATCACGAGGGTGAGTGGGAACCTCGTCCCTACAGAGCCCAAATACTGTTTACTCCATATCTGGGATTCGACAGACTTGAATTCAACATTACAGACCTGGGCTACCTTGGGTATTATGCTAGCCAAGAGGAATATTGCCAGACACTGGGGTGGGGCAACCGCCCCCACGCTCGCGGAATGGTGCAGATATGGACACAACCATGGTGGCGGAAAAGACTGTATATATTCACAGGGGATGTCCCAAAAAATGGATAAAAAAATGGGGGGGCTGGAACACATATAGAGGAGATATCTGCGAACTGCCCCTTATAACTCAGGAATTCGAATAACTAAATGTAACTGACCCTGAATGTTGTAACGCTGAATATGCAATTGATCAGATATAAATGTTTTTGTAATATATGTAGAAGGTAACAAAGGATGTATACTATTTGGACTATATTGCTACATGTAAAGAAATAATGACTGTGTCCTTTATTCTTATATAAATATAGGTTTAAAAAAAAAAAAGTTTTACTACTTAAGGAGTCAAAAGGTGCTTTTAGATTGGAAAATGTAACCATGTTTAGGATGGTACTTCTGCTTTTCGAATGTCAGCTGTGTGCAAATTAATATACACCACACTGCCTCACAGTAGAGCGGGGGATGGGTGGAAGATCATTGAGGAATTTCATTTGAGGAGCATGTCCATGTAGGTAATTTTTGTGAGCAATGATAAAATGTACATGCTGGTCAGCATTGCTATTTAAAGTGAGAGATCTTATGTGTGACCTTTAGGCAGAACTAGTGACGCGCTGCTGTTTTAATCTCCCAGATAGATTTGTAATGGCAATAACTTCCTTTTAAAGGAGTTTAATTGGGCCCCCACATGTTTAAATTGATGAGTAGGAATTTCACATCAATGGTGGTTTTTGTTTATTTATTTTTAATAAATCATTAATAAACATCTCATTGCATAGTGTGTTCAGACTGTGAATGACTCTTATGCTTTCTTTCTGACACACAGCATATTTGAAGTGCAATGGAGGATTACGAAGAATTTTGCAAAAAGTATCTTGACAAGATTCAAAGTGAGGCAATTGAAAAAGATATCATCGCTCCTGGCCAGCCCAGTATATCGATAATTCAGTTTCATGGTGTTGCTGTGCTCTCTCCTTTGGTAAGATAATTTTCAAAATCAGCTAAAATGTCATGTGGCGCATTGTAAGTTGGCTTAATGAAGTATACATTCTGGAAGGACGTTTTTCTCTGGTATTACAGAAGACTGCATGTGGACATAACGATTTGAAAAAAGAGGAATTGGTTAAATTTTCACAGGTGTGTTTGAAATGAACTGCGAAGCTTCATCAAAGCTTTAAGCATGATGCAGAAAGTATGTGGTGGAAACTCTAGGTAATGCATATTTAGGAATACAGAAGAGAATAGGCAATCTTACTTGCTTGTATAGGCATAGTGTAAATAGTATTCCCAAACATTTTTTTTTTTTTTTACGCATGATGGGTAGAAGGTAGACTTGAAACCTTAACTCAATATATGTAGAGGGGGCAATCCTTGGTAGTTAAGGGCTGAATTAATCATTGGGCAAAACAGTGCTGTGTTTTAAGCATGCTCTGGAAGAGACCAAGCTAAACTGGGCACAGTGTAAAGACTCCATTAGTAAGAACTGTTGGAAATCCTAACCCATTAATGGTAATGCGCAGGGTGTATTTTTACAAATGCTTGTGAATGGCCTGAAAGGGACTACAGATCCTCTGCTTTTGTAAAGTGCCCGTATTTTGAGCTTGTCCCTCGAAGGGACACCTGCTCTACACCATGCCCACATCTGCCAATTGCACAGTGGACGATGCCTCTCGAGTTCCTTTACCAACTAACAAAGAGGGCAGGCGGTAGCTTTCATTGATTGCACACCAGAAACGGTTGTTTTATTTCCTTACACCTCAAAGAAATGGGAGGGTTGGTGTAATGCTACTCTAGCTTCTCGTTGCAATGTCATTTTGGTACATTGCATTTTTAGCATTCACCCTTCCAAAACCTACTTTTTGCTCGGCACAGGCAAGCTGAGGGTGAAAAACGTTATACATAGGACCATACATTTGTAAATTAGTAAAAATAAACAATATGTAATGGGGAAATTCATGAATAGCGTCAGATCGTCCATATATGTACATAGGTTCAAGTCTTCCTTCTGCATTTGAAAGTTCTCTTGTCTTGTGTTAAAATCTGCATGCTGTTTAGAAGTGGCCAAAGAAAAGCATTCTGTTTAAACTTTTGGCACCAAGCTCAAACCTTTCAGCGCTTGTCATTGGATTGCTCAAAATGTAAAGCACTTGTGGAATGTAAGAGGCATGCCTTTTGGGCGAACCCTCTGAAAGGTAAATATTTCTTCATATCTAGGTCACCGTAATCTGTCCTAGTTGGCCAGCTTCTAAAACCTGCACAGAAAGGATTTCATGAAGCATTTTGTTTCAGTGTTGACTTTGCAAATTTCAACACACTTATATTTTGTTGGGACTACTGTGTTCGTTTTATTGCACTACTAAAATAGCAGCATAAGGTGATCTTCTGTACTTCAATAACAAAATTACTTTTGAAATATTTCGCATGAACTTGCTCATGAAAGGCCTGGGCAGCTCCAAAACAGCTGCATAATCATGGAGTTCCTATCCAGCCACTCAAAAGTCCTGAATAATTCTGTGGGAAAGTGGACTTTAGGTGACACTGAGACACTCTGGGTGCTTCCCTGTATCAGGTAGGTTTGGTACCTCTGTAGTGGCTGTGCTTTGTCCTGGATTTGATGCAGTAGTGAGAAATACCCTGTACTGCCCTGGTTAGAGTACAGTATTGGGAGAAAGGGGAAATTGAGGAGTAGGTGCCTAGATTGATCCAGCTAGGGCCAGTATAGTGGATGATGTGACACTTTGACTGGTGCAGTAAAAAAACAAGGTGGAGCAGTAAGGTCTGTTGCCCACACAGTTTCCCCTCAGCAGGTTTCCAGAGGTGCCAAAGGCACCCTCCTTAAACCTCTAGAGGTTTCGACGCTCGCTGAGCATTTGTAGCAGAGCGGACTACTGATGTACGATGATGGCTCACGCCTACACCCTGAAATAGTAGAGTTAAGCTAGCTAGGAGACATTTCCACATTAGACTGGGCTCGGGGAATAGGCTTGGCATGGGCATGTGTTGGGGCCCTGACTCCTGGTCAGTGGTGGTCCCATGCTTCTTCCCTGTGACTGCTGCTGGTCTGGAATAACAAATGAGGTTGGAATGCTTTCCAGAATTGTGGTGACTACTGGGAAGACTGGGCTCTGGTGAGGCTTTCCTAATCTGAGACTTTCCTGATCTGATGTGGTCCATGAGTACAAGGTTTCTGTGGTTCTTCTTTGCTGCATCCTCTGGTGCCCTTTTTCGCACTAAAGATCTTGATGCCCTTATCTTACTACTGAATTGTAGCTTTTTACTTTGGACTGCCATCTCTGAGAAAGGGGTGGACGTCAAAAACAGTGCAACAAGTTGTATAAATATGCATTCATGAGAGCTGGCCATGTTGGGAAGTGTTTATTTCCAGTTTCTATTCCAGGCAGTAGTGGAACTTTCACCTCAACCCACTTTGCAGCACAGTGTGGAGGAAGTCAGGAAATCTAGATACAGCCTTTAAATACGGATTACTCTGTCAAACTTAATTCAGTTCAATGCTGAGCTGACTTCAAAAAGATACCCGGGAGGTTGAGGGCTGCAACAATAGAGGCGTTACAGTTGATACAAAGACTCCTTGGATGGCCCTATATGAGGAGCTGCATACCCTTGCCTGTTGAGTGAAGGCTCTGAAGGGGAGGTCACCGAGAAACAACATGCAAATCATTGGCTCCTGGAGGACACAAAGATTGTGTATAGAACTCTTCATGGATAATCTGATTATGGACTTCCCACAATCTATGGAGTTGTCAGTTTTTTCTCAAAGCAAGGTCAGTGCGGGTTATGCTTGCACACCTGCTTGAAACACTAAGGTAATTCCTGTTTCCAAACATCACCCAGGCTGGGGCATGGCCTAGCGAGCCAGTATGGCGGACGTGTGTTAGGCGAGCTCCGTCCAGCCCGTCTATAATCCTTCATTTATCCTGGTTCCCCCTGACTCCTGAACAATTCTAAAGGAGCCGCTGAGTCGCCGATTCAGCCCGGTGGATGCCCAGGCGGGACTTAGGGCGCTTACCTGCGCTGCTGTGGACGAGATCGCATCACCGGGGGGAAAAAAGGGGCCTGGCAGCTGAGGAGGAGCCGGGGAGTTGCGTGAGGTTCCCCGGAAGCCATCGAGGACCGCGCACCATCCTGAGCCCCGCCTGCAAGTGAGGACAGGTGACTGGCGGGCTGACCGACTGCGGGAGCTGGCGCTGGAACGATGGCCGCTGGTGATCCTGCGGCCCTGAGGCCTCGTGGGGCGTCGGGCGGCGTTGAGCCCCGAGACCGCCCGACAACCAGAGTGGGCGGCGCTGGTGAGGAGGACTGGGCAGAGGCGGAGGCGGTGACCTGGCTTCCTGGCTCTGGGGGCGCTGCCTGGAGGTTAGATACGCGGCCGCCAAGGTGGCTGCAGGAGGTGATTCTTTCCCCCCCTCCGCTTCCTCCCAAAGCTGTGGTGTGGCCTTGGTGATCTGTGGGGCCACGTGGTGACGAACTCCGCAGCTGGCATCAGACCCCCTCCTGCTACGCGGACGCCCACAGCGGGGGTCTGCGGGACATGGATTGTCTGCCCGCCTCCGCGCGGTCTTGCCAAGGAGGCCGAGGTGATCCTGGGGACTAGCGGTGGCGGCCCTGAGATCGGCTGCTCCATCTTGATTCTGTGGAGCGGCGTGCGAGGCATCGTGGAGGACGGCGCGGCGGTCGGGCCGCGGTGGTGAGGAGAAGGGGAGAGCCGCGGGCGGGAGGGGAGCCGCTTGAAGTGGGTGCGCGACAGACTGCTGCGGATTGGGCCCACATCCTTCGCCACGCGGGCGCCCACGGCGGGGGTCTGCAGGACTTCGACCATCTGCCCGCCGGTGCGCGGTCTGACCCAGGGGCTGAGGTGACATCGTGGGCTGGCGGCCCCGGGATCGGCTGCCCCACCTTGCTTCCGTGGAGCTGCACGTGAGGAATCGTAGAGGATGGCGCGGCGGCCAGGTCGGGCCGCGGAGGGGAGGTGCGGTGAGGAGAGACGGAGTATTGCGGGAAGGAGGGGAGCCGCTTGAAGTGGACGAGAGACGGACTGCCACAGGTTGGGCCCACATCCCTCACGGGGAGTCCGACGGCGGTGGGCGGTGAGCCTTGGCGGCGAGGGATCGGCTGCACTTTCGGGCCGCGGAGGGGTGCGGTTGAGTCCCTTCTTCCCCGGGTCAGACACAGGTGTGGGGGGGCCTTCCAGGTCACTTGACTACAATAATCAGAAGTCCCGGTGCCCAGTGGTGGTGCTTGGAGGGCTGAGCGCCTGGGCCTGGCCTCATCCTTAGCAGCGATATACACGGTGCGGAGTGCCGGGAGGGATCGGATACTAGAGGGTGACCCACCGACCTCTGCATCCACATACCAGCGCTCAACCTTGCTCCATCTGGGTTTGAGGGGAGGCCCCGGGGGCAGCTATGACGAGAGACAAAGGGAGCGGGTCCACCAAACCTGGGCCGATCGACAAATTCACAGGCCCGGGGACGACAGCAGGTGCGGCAGGGGGTCAGTCGGAAGCTATCCCAGATAACGCAGCCCTCATGGCGGCCATTACCCAATCCAGGGACATGCTGGATGCTAAGATCGGGGCAGTAGGGTCAGATGTAATGCTGCTGCGGCAAGACTTGCGCAGCGCGGTTTCCCGCATCACGGAGGCGGAGACCCGTATCTCTGGAGTGGAGGATGATGTCACCATATTGAAACAGAAAATGGCAAACATGGAGGCGGCTCAGAAGGGTGTGGAGGATGCTGAGGGGCGGGCCCGACGCAACAACCTGAGATTCGTGGGATTTCCGGAGGGCTGCGAGGCTGGAAACATGGAACGCTTCCTCACGCATTGGTTGGAGAGCTGGCTGCCGCCAGACACTATGTCTAAATGCTTTGTCGTGGAGCGGGCCCACCAGGCACACATGCAGAAACCACCGCCGGGGGCTCGCCCGCGGCCAGTGATAGCGAAACTCCTGAACTACTTAGACCGCGACGCCATACTCAAGCAGGCCCGAGCCAAAGAACCTCTGCTCTATGACAATGTGCGCATCTTAATCTTTCCGGACTATACGACGCAGGTGCAGCAACAACGTCAGTCATTCATGGCCGCGAAGGCCCGCTTGCGGGATCTTAAACTCTCATACGCCCTCTTATATCCCGCTCGTCTGAGGGTGGTGTATCGATCCCGCACTCACTTCTTTGACACCCCGGAGGAGGTCTTTCATTGGACGGATGAGACCGTGCGGGAGAGGGCCCACACGCCACCCGGCAGGGAGTCGGACTCCTCCTCCAGCGAGGCTACCCAGAAGGGCCCCAAGGAACAGCAGCGGGGGGCAGCAGGCGATCGCGCTCCCGGAGACGCTCTCTATCTTGTGGGGCTTCCGCTAGGGGGGGCCCTACTCCTGGGCGCCAAACTTTGGATCCTTGACACTTGGGGTTGGGTTGGTGCAGTGGTGGTCCCTTTGGCTTACCGAGTACACTGATGTATCTCTGTCAGGGGAATATTAGAGTGGGCTGGGCTCCCGCCGGTCTCGGGCTGGTCGGGGTCCTGCCCGAGAAGTATGGGCTGTAAGTTGGGGATCCATTGGATGGGGCAGTGCTGGGGCCTCCGTTTGGGTTCGGGTACTCTCCTCACCGCGACAGATACTTCAATGTTTGTGAGGTATGGGGTGGGGGTTTGTTGGGGGGGTGGGGTTGTTGTTCAAAGTTCAGTCGCAACTCCGATTAGTTTCCATGGTCCTCTCTCGATGGTATTGGCAGGTTCCCTCCCCTATGGCTAGCGCGCTTCGTGTAGATCCCGGGACCCCGGGTACCCTTCGAATTATAAGCTGGAATGTGCGAGGGGCCCTCCCCCCCCCCCCCACCCTTTGCAGTGGTCTTTTGTGGAGAAGTTATTGGCCCTGTGGGCAGATATGCCAGATATGCTTTCTGTGGTGGGTGGGGACTGGAACGATGTTATGGATCTGGCCAGGGATAGGAGTGGGGGTGGGGGTGGACAGGGGAGGGGGCAACCCACGAAAGTGAATTCACTGATGGCCAGCCTAGACTGGCTGGATGTGTGGCGATGGGCTCATGGTGCCGAGCGGGAGTACACATACCTCTCGGCGGTCCACAAAACCTTCTCCAGGCTCGACTACATCTTTATTCCCCGGGTGCTGGGTGGTAGGGTGGCGATGGCTGAGATACTACCTCGGGGCCTCTCAGATCATTCCCCGATGTCCCTTGAGTTATATATGGGCCGGGGGCGACAGCCCTTTAGATGGCGCCTCTCCGTGTGGAACCTCCAGAATGACGAATACGATAAACCTATGCGGGAGGCCATTGCTCAATACTTCGCCTCAAATGAGGGGTCGGTGTTTAGTGTAGGGACTTTGTGGGAGGCTCTGAAGCCTACTTTACGTGGCGTGGATATATCCTGGTGTGCGGCGGATCGTGTTAAGCGCAGGGAGGAGTTGACTCGGGCAGAGGCCACCGTAGAGGCACTCGAACGCCGGTCACGGGAAGAAGGGGGGGGGGGGCATTATGTGCGACGACTGCTTCAGGCCCAACAGTCTTGTGCCGCTCTCCTAATGGAAGAGGCCAGGCAAGTTTGGCTGGCGACACGAAGCAGGATATACCAATGGGGGGACAAGTCCGGAAAGATGCTCCATCGGCTTTGCCAGGGCATCTCCCGGGCCTTCTAGATGGGAAGGGGACACCGATCACGGATCCGCTCACTATTGCCGGGAGCTTCGCTACCTACTACGCAGATCTCTATGCCCCCTGTGAGTGCTTGCCAGCGACCACAATAGATAAGTTCTTGGCTGACCTACCGCCTAAGGCGGTGCCGGATGACGTGCGTGACCTACTGGACCTCCCCCTAACTGACGAAGAACTGGGCACGGCCCTGGAGAGCTGAATACCGGGAAGGCCCCCGGGCCTAATGGGTTCCCGAGTGAATTTTTTAGACGCTATAATACGCAGTTGGCACCTTACTACCGGGCAGTGGTGGAGGAAGCCCGGGAAGAGGGAATACTCCCTCCCGACTGGAGGCATGCGGATGTGGTGGTGTTCCTTAAGCTCTGCCGGCCACCAGAACAACAGGCCTCGTACCGCCCCATCTCCCTCCTCAATGTGGAGGCTAAGATCTTGGCAAAGGCATTGGCTAATCGCCTTTTCCCCCACATCTCATCGCTTGTACACCCTGATCATGCTGGGTTTATGCCCCAGAGGGCAACCAGGCATAATATACGGCGAGCGCACGTCGCGATGGCAGCGGTTCAACAGACCGGGGAGCGGGCGGCACTCCTCTTAGTAGATATGGACAGGGCGTTCGACTCCCTGAGTTGGGTGTATTTATTTGCGTTGCTACGTAGACTCAACCTGGGCCCGCGCTTTCTCTCTTACTTAATGCTTCTCTATACAGGCCTGACGGTGCGGGTGGCGGGGGCGGCCTCTCCCATCTTCCCGATTCGGAGGGGTACACGGCAGGGATGCCCCCTGTCTCCATATTTATTTGCGCTCGCCATGGAGCCACTGGCGGCATGGGTGCGCATGGATGCACAGGTCAGGGGCTTTGAGTGGACGCCGGATGTATCCGACAGGATCGCATTGTATGCGGATGACGTCCTATTTTTCCTCACGGCCTTAGAACGGGGCCGCGGCTTCTAGAGATCATGCGGATCTTTGGGGAGACGTCGGGACTGTATATGAACCCCCGCAAATCTACGCTATGGGTTCTGGGGGAGCGGACGAGGCTGGGCGCATGGGCGAACACACTCCAGTTAGCTGCCGGGGGATGAAGTATCTGGGAGTGTTCCTGTCGGATGTACCAGCCGTCTCCTGGGAGCGCAATCTGGTTCCAGTGTGGGAGCGTGTCTGCACGGACCTTAAGACCTGGTCTCGTATGCCTCTGACGCTATACGGCAGGTCGGCAATTTTCAAGATGGTGGCGCTTCCTAGGCTGCTCTACCAGCTGCAGAATCACCCGTACCCGATCCAGCCCAGATGGTTCCGGCTGGTGAATTCTGTACTGCGGCAGTTCCTGTGGGAGGGAGGCAAGGTGCGCGTGGCACTACGCACGTGTTTTCTGTCCCCCTATTGCGGAGGACTCGCGACCTCAGATATCCTTTCTTATTATCAGGCCTCGCACCTACTTGTCCTCAATGAGTGGTGGTATGGAAATAGGAGGGACCCGGCGTACGCACTGGAACGACTGCTCATGGGGCCACATACTTTACATACCATTCTGTATTCGGGCGCCGTTGCGGGGCAGGATGCCGTCAGCCACACGGGTGGTTTTCCTGGTATGGCGGCAGGCGCTGCGCCGTATGGGTTGAGTGGAAGACTTTGACCAGGAGACCCCCTTTGGAACAATGGGCGCTTGCCGGAGCTGGCGGCCCTACAGGGCTTCCGGAGATGGGATGATATTGGCATCTCGACCCTGGGGGATGTTATGAGGGCACGACACTCGTCCTTTCAGGACCTGCAGAAGGACTTCTCTATGCCCCAGACACAGTTCTATAAGTATCTCCAGTTTCGTCATGCCTTGTCCCCTAGCCTTGAAGGTCTGGAATGCCTCCCTGACTTTAGTCCGCTGGAGGCGAAGGTTTTTATGGGGGCTTTGGAGACCAAGAAAATCTCCCAGATCTATCAATCCCTAGTTCTACACTGTTCCACCTCCCTTCAGAAGCTGCGAGGGGATTGGGAGTCGGATGTGGGCAAGCTGGAGGAGGAAGACTGGAGGGAGGCTTTGGTAGCGCCTAGAGAAGCGGCTATAGCAATGCGCCTTCGCCTCATCCAGTTTAAATATTTGCATAGTGTTTACTTTACTCGAGCTCGACTGTACCGAGCAGGATTGATCGCCTCCCCAGAGTGCCTCAGATGTGGTCGGGAGGAGGGTACATTCATACATACTACCTGGCACTGCCTTTCCCTGGATCAGTTTTGGAGGGGGGTGTTTGCCTGCCTGTCAGAGGTCCTGGGGTGGGAGCTCCCCCAGACGCCACGGCTGGCTCTGCTCCACCTCATGGTGGACATAGGGGGTAACATTTATAAACGACACCTCATGCAACTTGGCTTCACCCTGGCGAAGCGTGATATCGCCAGAGCGTGGAAGGCGCCGCGGGCCCCATCGGTGAACGCATGGAAGAACGGCTTGGATTTTTGTATGGGGCTGGAACAGCCTGTGTTCGTAGCCAGGGGCTGCCCACGCAAACATTTCAAAATATGGAAAAGATGGGCGGATTACCGGGGGTTGTGGCTGGAGCCGGCGGCTGCCATAGAGGCACACCCACCAGAATGAGTCCTGATGTACGCCGGGATATGGGGGTGCAGGTTGGGGGGGGGGGGACCCGGGGAGGAGGGTTAGACTGTGCTGGGATTCTGTTATGGACTACGCGGAAGGTGTGCGACTTCGGGGGGAGGGGGGAGTTGGGGGGGGTTTGTTATATTGTGTTTTGCATTCTTATTTTCTTGGAGAATACTTATGAAAGTCACTTGCCTCTGTAACAAAGTGTGGAATGATTCGGCAGATGACTCTGGTGTGCAGAGCTCTGAGATTTGTATGCATTTGACTGAATAATGTATGTTTTTTTAAAAAACATCACCCAGGCTGTGGAAAAACAGAACTTTGATGCAGTGACAAAGCCGCTACAAGATTCTGAAGTGAAATAAATGATTCTGTTGCTGGTGCACCCAAGGGTGATTGCAGAGAATGTGATTTTGGGGCTTTGTTGGACTATATTGAAAGCTGGAGTATGCCCAGACTAAAGAACTGCTCTGGCTGTGGAGCAGATTAATTCTTAACCTGCTGTTGCAGGGAATCACCACTTCGGCACGGGTTCTTTAACAAGGAAGGAGGAAACGACACTGGAGCGAAGTCAAAAGATGGATAGTTTATTCAATCATTCATGAATGGGTCTCCATCCGACAAGTACCATCAAGATACCCAAGGATAAAGCACACTGAACGATGGTTACATGGGTTTATATAGGGAAAATCACAGACTAGGAACGCCCAGAGGTAAATAGAACTTTGGAAAGAACACACAAATGAGGCAAGGCAAGAATCGACAGTCGCTGTCGCGTCTTTGAGGCTGCACAACAAGATAGGCTTATCTGAACAAACGTTATCTAAGGCTTTACCATTGTTTAAAACACACATGAAACCCACAGTGCAGACATCAGCTGTTCTTTTGTGCTGACTTTGCATGTTTACGCAGCCTACAATGTCGCAACTTTAGATTTGTGACCTAATGTTTATGCAGGTATGGTGTCAAGGGTAGAGTCAGGCTGAAAACAGGTCAAAGGTGAGCATGGATGAAGCACAGCTGAATTAGAAAACGTGAGATTCAGATTTTAAGGTTTCACAGTCCTTCCTTTTCAGTTGTGCTGAATCCATTCTAAGAGGTACACGTATTAATTTATACCTCGATTTTCATTATTTCATTAATTTCAAGTTGTACCATCATTTCTCTATTTAATTCATGAACATTGACTGTGGAAGGTTTAATACTACTACAAATATTTATGCAAGTGGTACATATCATAGGGGCACATTGAATGCAGCAGCAGCAAGTTAGAAATATGGCTCAATTAACATTAAGGGCTTTTTATGCAAATATTGAACAAATGTATTGTGCTTATATATTTGGCAGTGTGAATCCTTAAGAGAGGACAAGGTGAAGTGATAATGTTCAGATGCGGTAGGAGTAGGGGGCACTAGGCTATGAACAGGGTAATATGTTTCAAGTCTCCAAAATAGACCCAAAAATCCAATATTAAAAATAGAAAACATACAAATATCCCTATTTTTCTCTTTTTAATCCAAAATTGTCAGCTTTTAGCGGGGGCAGTCGGGGCAAGTACTTCTATTCCTCCTAATAGGTCAAAAAACACCTTCCCAAAGGGCCTTAATGACAGATCGACAACTCTACACATTTCAACCTAATCTATATACAAATACCTATTTCAGAAGAACACCTAACACTATTCCCTATACTGATCTTTTATATTCAACCTGTATGTTTCTTAACCTTCCTTCCTCTTACTGTAGTATTTGTTGTTTGATTGCCAAGGTAACAGAGTAGCGTAACGATCAGCCAGAAACAGAGCAATGTAATCTCAATTCTCCCAAAATTCCCTCACTACACTATCAGAGAGCATTAAGTCCCCAGTGTCTTTTGCTTCAAAGCCTCACTGGCAAGCTTATGTACCGGTCCGGACGTTGACGGTCTTGGCCACCGGCATGGGTTGCTACCTCTCCAGAGATAGTTTCTTCAATTAAAGTCTATTGTTCTTTTGGCCCTTGGCCGCATTTTGAATCAGGGCTGAACAATGTCAGGATGTTCAAACAGAATCTGTTCATCTGGGTCAGGCATGATGGCAGCAAGTTATTGTTCCAATGACCCCAGTTCACCATGTTTCAAAAAGATCACCATCCCCAAAAGGCACTTGCTGAGAGATCTGATCATATTCAAAGTCAGGTATTCCTCTTGTTATCCACTGATCATATGGCAAAGGAAGTGGCGCTTGTTTTCTCTACATCACTGGCATGAATCCAGTGTCTGTGCCCTGTGCACTTAACAGCAGTCTGGGTGGTGAAGAGAACTTGCACTGGCCTCTGAAACTGTTGGGTAAAGACACCGTCTCTAGGCCTCAGCTTGTGACCAGGACCTTTAAGACTGGGAGAGAGACTGGCCTTCACCTGTGAATGGATCAAATGCAAATCTTTAGTCAACACAATAATCAACAAGAATGGTAAATTCAATGTCAGATTGTCAATCTTGGTACACCCTATACAGTTTGGTGGCCTCCCCATAACCATCTCAACTGGTTGCAAGACCTTCAAAGGGCAGATCTGGGGGTGCAAAATATCCTGTTGAAACGGGGTACCTTTTCCTGTGCTAGAAGTATGGCACATCATGCACCTCTTGACATAGAACTTTGCCACCCTGGGAATCAGATTTTTGAACCATACATGATCTGACATGGCCACCATTCCTTTAGCATTGATGTGGGCTGAACTGTGGGCCATGGTAACAATAGCATTCACATAATAATTTGGAAGCATTCATCTTTGCTTTCCTAACAGATCTATTCAACATACTGTCGCATCCTGACACCCATATCTTTTACACTGTTCCTTCTCTTCCTCCGTAGCTTCTTCCTGTACTTCCCTAATGCAATCTAGAGTCTGATTAAACATAATTACTTCTGGTGTCCATCTAACTGTCCCTACAATATACATTAAACTATACTCTAAATAGGCTAATCGTTTAGCTGCTTCATTAGCAAAAATATTTCCCTGTATTACCTAATCTATAATTTTCTTGTGGACAAACCATTTAACAATAGCAACCCTTTTTGGTAACATCAAGGTATCCAGTATCTTTACTATTCATTCCCCATACTGTATCTTATCACTATGCAAAATAAAAAAGCCCCCTTTTGTTTTTCGAGTCGTCCTAATGAGTGGGCAACTCCAAAGGCATATATATATTGATATTTACAGTCAAATCTTTACTTAATTCATAGGTTCTAGTCAAAGCTGTCCGCTCCATAGATTGCTCTGACATTTGTTGTATTTTACATAACTCAACCACAGATTTCAAGGGAGTAACTGTATAGGCCGCTGTACTAGAGCCATCAGGTAGTTTGTAACATGCACCAGCCACGGACAGTTCCCCTGGTGGGTCAGATATAGGGGTATCTGTCAGGTCTACCCGTCCCTTAGTCTCCTTCTCAGTAATAAATATGCAATCATGCTTCTTATGTTGTTGGGACTCAGAAAGGGGCAGTACAGTGGCTGGATTCAAAATGTTACAGCATTTCAGAGTGATGTTTGGAGCAAAAAGTGTCAACTCATACCCTGTTAATATCGCACTGGTCAGGTGTTGGGTCTGAATTATATTTTTTAGATATCCGCTAAATGTGGTACCATAACTGTCAAATTGTGACCTTAAATATACATTTCAGATTGCTTTATCGCAGTGGGGTCCAATGTGGAGGAGAAATATGCACGTGACCCATTCCTTCCTACATGGGACCGTGCCAAGCTGCAACCATCTTTTACATGCACAAATTTGTAATAATCAGGTTTTACCTAAAGCAGGAGCATTACATAAAGCATTTTTTTCAATGACAAAAAGACAACTTCACACTGATTAGTCCAAGGAAGCAGCATGCATACGTGCTTTAATATTAAAGCAAGCAGGGGTTTTGCAATTAGTGAAAGATTTGGTAATAAACGCACAGATATTAGATTGAGTCAGTGGTTTCTGCAAATTCTGCACCAATTATATCCTATGTTGGTGTAGCGTCTTACCCCCTTCGACAGGAGGAGACCTAAATAGGTAACCTGTTGACAATACTGTAATTGGAAAAGAGATACTTTGACCCAAGGAGGCTAAGTGATGCAATAATTTCACTGTAGTCTGTTTGCAACCTTCTGCTGCATTGCTATGTCTCCAATGAGTGGCTCGTGAGCTACCAATAGATTACCAGGTACCTGTGAGTAGCTCTCCTGTGTGCAGTCCAACCTGTATTTTTAAAAAACAAAACTCATGCATTCAAGACATTTCTTTTGTATTTTCACAACACATAAACTGATGTCTATAGAAAAATAATCGACATTTTGAAAATGTACTTACAGCTATTATTTCAGTTGGAGATATTTATTACTCATAATTATATCTTGGCGCAAGGGAGTATTGCAGCTATTGTTTGTATCTAGTACCCATGTAATATTTCAGTTCAAATTGTCAAAGCCTTTTTAAAAAAAAAAATTTAACCTTTTTTTTACTGTTGAAAACCCTGGCTAATGCACTAATGTGATCACTACTGATACTCTTGGATGAGGTGGTCACTTTTTCATCACTGGTGACTTTTGTTACAGAAAATGTTGGAGACCCTTGTACTAACACTCAGTTGTTGTGAAATAGGGCTTTGAACGGGGATGCCAGAAAATCTCACAGGTGTATTAACTTTACCTGAGAAACAACAAGATATTGAGGGACTACTATCCTGTTACTTTCTCTCAAATCAATTATAAATCAAACTTTTATCCTGTATTCCATCCCTTCTTTTAAGGACAGGAAGAATAGGGCTATTGGATACATTAGAGGAAACTTCCTCAAAGCGAGTAAAGAAATCCGGGACGGACTCTCCCTGCTTTTGTTTACAAGCAGTAAGGAGTGCCCAGTCTATTTTTCTAGCTGGAACCATCATTTTTATATAAGTAAGTATGTTACCAGTAAGATCCAGTACAAGCTGACTAGGTTTCTGACCAGGTTTCCTATCCCTATCAGCTGCTATTATGGCAGCCCAATCTCTTCCCAAATCAACGGGATGATCCTGTTTCCGGGTAAGTCGCCACATATCTGGTGGCAGGATCATACCAAAAAAAAATATATATCAATATCTGCTAAAGTCATGGTACAAGAATCAATGGCTGCCTGTACATCATCACAAAATCCTCTAGGATTTTTCCGTATGTCTGGTAAGGAGGCTTTTAAAGTGAATACATCCGTCCTTTTCCAGGGCGTATCTATCCACTTATACAAAAAATGGGCTCTAGCATTGGGATTATTATGGTCATCATTATCTGCATTCCCTCTTCCAGAAATGAACTGTGGCGCAGCTTCCCTCATAGGTCTTATTCGAAGAGAGGAAAAGAGTTCATTACGATATCCAATTATCATTGCTATAGCATTATTAACTCTACTTACAGGGAAGGCCCCTATCTGACATTGTCGATTAATAGCTCTAATATCATCTGAGCCATTTTGTCCTGTAGTCATCTCCCATTGAACCATAAATTGATGAGAAAGCTTATTTATAAGACAAAGAAGCTCGCCTTCAGAAAAATCCTGAATCTGATCTATCATTTCTTCTACTTCCATTTCTAGATCACTTAACCAATTTAATACCATCAACTTTATCGTGTCCTGATGAAACTGAGGTACAGTAGAGCGAAGGACTCGAGGGGTCAGGACAGATGCAGGAAGCACAGAATCATTAGTCATTTCAAATGCAGTGGCCTGAGGTGGAGGCACAGAGGCTTGGGGTGGGGGTGCAGTGGCCTGGGTTGGAGGGGGTAAAGAATGTACCGGTACTGGTTGGAAAATAGGGAGTTGGACAACCGCGGGCAAAGGAGGGGGAACCGGGGGTACAGGGGGGCGACATTTGGTGGTCCTGGGGGAAGAGGTGTTAAAGGTACATATGGGGGTGGGGGTCGTTCTATCAACAACCAATCAATATCTGAATCCACATCTTCTTGGTGGACCTGAACTGCTACAGTTGGTCTAACTATATATTCCTTAGATGTTAATAATCTATGCTCCCTATCTAAACATTCTTTCTCCTGAACTTCCTTATCCTTCAATTCCTTATACTTCTGATACTCTGTTTTCCTTTCCGGTTTCCTTTGTACCTTCTCTGCCTTGAGCTGCCGCTCCTTCACTTCTTTCCTCCACATACGCAAACTGTCAAAAATAGCTGGCCTAACTTTCTTTAAAAACCATCGTTTCTCTAGATACTAGAGTTTGTGAGGGTCCATGGTTCCCTCTAATGGTCATTCTAACTGGGGATCCCCTTTTGTATATTTGTTCCACAATGCATTATACATGATGGGACAAATACCATATTTGATGTACATCTCAAAATTCAGCGTACCTTCTGGTGGCGCCGGCTGACTTGCTTCCAAAATGCTCTGCTTATCGCAGCAGCAACAACAACAACTTCCAAGGCGTACGAAGTACAGGTATGTTATATAAGATATAAAAAAACTTATAAACAGAGAGAAATAAAAAATATTCTCACATTTACCTGTAAGAAAAAATGTTTAGTCAAAACAAATAGCAAGTCTCAAAACAAAGCTTAGGTTTCAAAATATCAAACAGATCCTAGGTTTCAAAATTCCAAGCAGATTCCGAATGGATTACCAAACAAATACCAAGTCAAGACAAATACCAAGTCAAGCAAAGATCAAACAGATCCTAACCAAATGAACCGGTTCAATACAGATTTACCTCATGCGTAGTCTTCGACTCCCACCTGTCGATCCTCCCTGATCCAAAAAAAATGACCGTCCGAAGGCCCCAGTCAAGGCTAGCAGCCGCCAGGAAGATCAGAGTTGGAGAGCTGAAAAATCACCTTGGCCCACGAGCAACACTAATCTCATCAGGTGGTGCGCTCCTCAGCGAAGTTCGTCTTATCGACCTGATCTCCTCCCCTGGTCCGACTGCAAGCCTTTGATGGGGACCCACGTTCGGGCGCCAATTTGTGGAGCAGATTAATTCCTAACCTGCTGGTGCAGGGAATCACCACTTCGCCATGGGTTCTTTAACAAGGAAGGAGGAAACGACACTGGAGCGAAGTCAAACCATGGATAGTTTATTCAATCATTCATGAATGGGTCTCCATCCGACAAGTACCATCAAGATACCCAAGGATAAAGCACACGGAACGATGGTTACATGGGTTTATATAGGGAAAATTACAGACTAGGAACACCCAGAGGTAAATAGAACTTTGGAAAGAACACACAAATGAGGCAAGGCAAGAATCGACAGTCTTGGTGCCTTTTGTAACTGTCGCGTCTTTGAGGCTGCACAACAAGATAGGCTTATCTGAACAAACATTATCTAACGCTTTACCATTGTTTAAAACACACACGAAACCCACAGTGCAGACATCAGCTGTTCTTTTGTGCTGACTTTGCATGTTTACGCAGCCTACAATGTCTCAACTTTAGATTCGTGACCTAATGTTTATGCAGGTGTGGTGTCAAGGGTAGAGTCGGGCTGAAAACAGGTCAAAGGTGAGCATGGATGAAGCACAGCTGAATTAGAAAACGAGAGATTCAGATTTTAAGGTTTCACATGGCTGTCGACATTCTGGGCATTTTATTGATTAGTTTTGGGCCAGCGCTGTAGCTCTAGAGCTCTTTCAATGATAAGTACACTCTTTCCAGCTTAATATTCATGGCTTCTTGAAATGAAGATTGTGTTAAGGAAACACCACCAATTTGGAGGGCTAGAGGTCTGAAAGCTGCATGTTTCGGCTGGGGAACTGATGAGATGTCGTAGGTTATTATCCGTACCATGTTAGCCAGTGCTGTCCACTATATTTGGAGGTATCCGTTGGATACTATGGAGAGGGTATGAGTTCTGTTTGTCTGAAACTGGTTAGCGGGGGGGTGGGGTGGGGTGGGGTGGGTGGGGTGTGTGGGTGTGTGTGCGTGTGTGCGTGTGTGCGTCCGTCCGTCCTTCCTTCCTTGTGGGGACTTGAGTGTGATAACACACTCACGCTGTGGGGACCTGAAACCAAGTCCCCACAAGGCAATGTCTTGTGAATGATAAAAAAAAAAATATGACTTCAGGAACATCTGTGTCAATTTTTACAACTTTTTTAAAAAGTGCCTTGTTGGGACCTGTGTTTCACCAAGTGTGTTTATATTTTTGCTCGGCTCTGCCCCTGTAGACAGGAGACGGTACTGCAGTCCTAAACACACTTTGCATTTAAACACACTTTGCTCACCAGAAACACATACTAGCCCCAGAAAGGACAGGCATTTCGAAGAAAAAGCTGCAAAACAAAAAAATTACGAATCACTTAGGCTAAAACTAATGCATATGCCAATGCTTGTTAAGCTCTGCATGTACTGCCATGCCATTTTCCCACTTGTTCTGTAACTTCTATGCTCGTCTCCAAATCAGAGCCATTTTAAGACATGGGCAAAGTTGGCTAAATTAAAATTGCCACCCACTACTCATAATATACATGTCCAATTTGTAAAGAACACTTAACATCAATAATATTGTCTAAAACAAAATTACATTATGCGTTTTTTCCAGACATGCAGGATTTTTAAAATGTTTAATTGGGAAAGATAGAAAATTCAATGCAGCTTATTGCATCCACTGCAAAGCAGATACATTAAATACTAAATTCCATTCCACCCTACAATATATTTTCTACTCCTTAAACAGGGAAATGTTTACAAGAACCTCCAAAATGTCTATTACCACGATTACTATTGAGAGAGTAGAAACCGAAAAGCAGCATTCAGAGGAGAACTTCAGGATGACCGCTCGTAGAAGTGCAATTCAAAAGGTTAATTAGCATGACAAGAGGCTAGTCCCTGAAAACCCCGAAGACGGTGAAAGACAGGAAAAGCTTCCTGGAGGGGGGATGGGCCCTTTTGCAACAGAGCACACCTTGCTAAACTTGGTCTCCAGAGAAGCAGCATGGCATACAACTTGTTTGCCATGAGAATAGCAAGAAAGGGGCCCAACATCTAAACAGAGACTCTCCGTGATTATTTATCGCTCAACCTCACTGCAACATTATAGTTACAAAAATAAAATGAAATAACATTTTCATGCGCCATACAAAATTCAATGTGTGTTCCTACAATTACTCTGTTAATTATTGCATTCCAAACAAAACCATTCCCGAGCAGCACAGTTTGCGCTCTGTGAAAAGTTTGAAGGCAGAATGTTGGGAGGTATTTGGAATACTTTTTTATATTTTTAACAAGTTATTCTTCTCGAGACAATATTGACTAGCTATGTTGGAAAATGCACACAATAAACTACCCTTTCATTTTGGAAAAACATTGCTCTTACTGAACAAAAGCGTGGCGAAAATAAAATGAGCGTAATACAAAGGCAAATGGGGAAGAAAGAGAAGACGAATGGAGACAAGGAGGAAAAGGGAATCGTAGAAAAAAGTACATGGAGAGGAATAAGAGGAGGAGGGAGTTGGAAAAGCAGGAGAATCAGGGCTATCACAGAGGGGAGATGAAAGTGCAGACAATGAAAAATAGGATCAGCTGAGAGGTATGCGCAAAATCGAAATTAAAATAAAGAAGCAGCTACAGGAAACATGCAGTGCTGGCAAACAAATAGCTGGGCAGAAAGGTAGGAAAAGCAAGAGCTTCTGAAGGAAATAAAGATACAGGGACTAACGAGGGGAGAGGGGCAGACAGGAAAAATAGAGGGAGGGCAGGAACTGCTGTAGAAAGAGGAGCAGTCAAGGAAAACACCTGGAGAGCAGCGCAATTTCGCAAGGGTCTGTCCCTTGTCCAATGTGAGTAGATATTCCAGTCCTAACTTTGTTTTTCACTGTGACACGTGGTCTCAAGGCCAGCTTTTAGGGTGGTGCAACCGGTGCAGCTGCACCTGACGCTGACCATAGGCAGTGCTGCATTTAGAATTAACTTATGGGTTTAAAAGCACCTACTGCAGAGTTCCTTGTGTGTCCAAACATTTTCCCCTAACAATAAAAATGTCAGGATATCTTTGGTGATTAATGTTTCTGCTATAGAGAGAGATTGGAAATTTTTCTAGTGGCAGTTTTGACTCATATAAAAGTAGTGCAGAGTGTTAATATGCCAGCTGCAAAGAACGTGTACCATGCAGATCACAGAACAATCTTTTATGTGTATAGCTCAGTGGGTTACTGCTTTTGTCACAGAGAACTGTTTGTTACTTGTAGTTCACAAGTTATAATCCTAACCTAGCACAGTGATCTATGAACTGTCATTAAAGAGTTGCATGCAAAGTGCACAGGATACGTTAGAATGTTATATGCCTTATCCCCGGTCTTTCATTATCCTAATGTTGCTAAAAACGGGTTTGTTTTGATAGAAATACATTCTTATTAGTAAAACCAAACCCAAGCAATTTGGTACATTTTAAATCTTGAGTTTGTGCTTCTCTAGGCCAAACTCTTAAAGTAAACTGCCTACGAGTATGGATGAAGTGATTCCTACACCTTTTAATCCTCATTGCCTATGTAACGTTTTCTATAGACTGGTTTACACACGTATCATTCATTGTCCCAGTATAATGTGTGTGTGATGAAAAGTGCTCTGAAACCCTACTTTGGTATGAGTAGTGCTATAAAACAAATAAAATGTATGTGAAAGCAGTGGCGGCTCTTCCGCTTAAGTGGAGAAGCGTCATCCCACTGCTTTTCTCAGTGTAGGAAAATAAAAAATAAAATGATAATAACTGTTATCATTTTATTTGTTCCTGCTGCAGCGTCCTGGAGGGGTGGGGTGGTTTTGCTTTGCTGACAGAGCAGGGGAGGAATGGTTTGCACTCCTAAGTGCGCATGAATGTTTGGCGGCCGTCTCGGGCCGGCCAAACATTCATGCCCACTTAGCATGTTCTCCACCCAGGCTGCATTACAGCCTGGGTGGAGAACATGCCCAGGCTCCCATTCCCTGGCTGAGCACCGAACCACGGCATTTTGACCAATCACAATGCTTCATTGCAGCGTTGTGATTGGCGATGGGGAGCCTGGGAGCTCGGATGCTTCCTGCCTCCTGTTTGCACTGGAGAAGCCAGGAAAAGGATGGAGGAGAGGCAGCGGCCAGCCAGCTGGCCGGCCGGCCGGTAGGTGAATTCTTTTACACCTCCTCCTTCCCCTCCCCGCAAAACTGCTGCTTCCCGGTAGCAGCCACCACTGTGTGAAAGAGGGGCTATGGAGATGTGAGGGGCACTGTTGAGGGAGGTAGTGAGGCGATCTGTGGAGAAGGAGGTCATGGAGGGAGGAGGTGCCAAAAAAGGTTTTCACATTGGGCACTACCAGTGAGAAATCCAGCCCTGTGCGGTTCAGAGTTTGTAATGTGAAAAAGGGTTCAAGGAGCAAAACATGCCAGCTTCTGCATTGATTTAGGGGCACCTAGCTGTGCTGTGTTACTGGGAAAGGGCAAGAATACGCCATATTTATTACAATACTGTGCATTCCTGTCCTTTCCCCTACACTGGTGCACAATGAGCTGCCTAGCGCTAACACAGGCACCCTTGCACCATGGATTTTTGTCATTTCAAGTGTATTCCCAGATGAGCATAAATCTCTCAATTTCTTCTGGGTGCACCAGGATCTGCTGAGTAAGGTCACTCATACTTAGCAAAGCATTAGCTTATACCAAATTCAAAAGTTTGGTAAGTCCAGTGTTACAGGAATTGTGTGGCAGAGATAATCACATTATGTAGCAAATTCGACTAAATGATGCAGCAAGAAAATGTAAATTATACTGTGTAATACAACATATTTTGTGGCAGATACCTCCTTATTTTATCATGTTTATACATGATAACACTATCTGGCAAATATTTGACCTCATTAATATCAACCTATCACCTAAACAAAGCAGTTTGCAATTGAAAGATGGCCAGTTAATCTTTGTAAATGACCTGCCATTGTGTGGCAGCATGTTTAATAACTTTTGAATTGTTTCAACAACAAACAGTTTTTTGATAAAATCTGCAAAGTTTGCAGTAGATAATGGATTATGTGGCAAGTGCAAAAAATATATAGCTATGCGGAAAAGGCTGTAGCCGTAGAATCATCACGCTCCACCTGTCACCTATGAGATATGCCTATGACAGTTTTGAACCATTTTACTGGCTCTGTATGCAACAGACAGATCCAGGTATATATGACGCTGAATATGATGTATAGAGACATACAATGGCCTTATTTCTATAGAGACACAAATTATGCAGCCTCCATATGCACAAGTTGTACACCCTGTAAAAACAGCATGATATATTTTCAGGACGGACTAGGTACGCAATAGGCACCTTATTTCTCTTTGCCCACCTCTGAATGTTGGGGTATAATGCACTAACAACACATTATGCCATATTCCGAGTCCCGCTAATAGTGCACATGCGCTATTTAACTGCACTAAGTTTGACCTGGCAAAAATTAGCCACTGGTATGTAAAATGAATGAGGAGGGGTGTCTGTAATGCCACACACCAGCTCATAATTTTTTTAATATACTCTGATGGTGCTAGCAGCCTGTGCAGTGAGGAGAGGTTTTTAACAATAATCAGTTGAAATGATGTGTCAGTGATAAAGTTCCCTAAAATGTAGTTGGAAATATTGAAGAAATGTTTGCCTGTTCTCCAATACTACATGGAGAGGTCTATATCAAGGTCTAAATTGGGTGGTAAATCTCTGCAGCGCAAATGCTGGTTCTTTTCACAGTTAACAGATTGTGTTCATTGGTAAATTGAAGTGCATATACCTAGCAAGCACAATGGGCATTCAACTTTCAATAAGCACAAAGTTTTAAGATGGGTCTGAAAAGAGGGGCACAGATTTACTAACATTTTCTGTTTGGCTTGTGTCACCTTTTTTGACGCAACCCTGATGCAAAATGGGGTATTGGGAATTACTAAGGAACGCAAAGAAAGCCCAATTTATGTGGCCTTGCTTGGTTCAGTAAAAAAAAAAAAAAACGCAGGGCACAGCATTGCACTGCCTTGCATTACCTTTTATTGGGGTGCTGTTCCATGGGTGGACCATGGGCAGTTTCGTGCGTCCGCTCATGGACTTTGAGGCAAATTTGGTTACTAAAGTCTGTAAACCTTGTTTTGCTCCAAAAAGGTGCGCCAACCCAAAGCTAGTGTAAGGAGGAGAAATATTTTTATTTCTCATCATTATTACCTCTTTGCGTGTGTACCACATTCTAAGACAAAAACTATTTGGACCACAATGCAGGCACCCTGGCATCGTTGCGCAAGGGTGCCTGTGTTGGTGCTATGCTGCCACAAGTGCTCCAGCGCAAGGAGAGAGCAGAAGTATGCCATATTTTTGTAAATATGCTGTAATTCTTCTCTCTCCCTTTCACCCAACGCAGTGCAGCAAGGTCTCTTGCTGCATTGCTTTGCGTGATAATTTAGTAGATGCGAGCCTGAGGGTGTGCAAGTGTTTCAAGTGAAACTGACATTTTTGGAAAATGAAGCAAAATTAAGTGCTAGTACACAAAATGCCAACCAGTCATTCAGCACTATGAGTCAGATGTACAAAATTCTTATTTTGCATTTCCTAAATAGTGATTCCCACCTATGGGCCAATTAGTAAATGGTTTGCATTTCTCAAATTGTGATTTCCTAATAGGAAATCGCAATTTAGGAAATACAAACCCAAGAGTGCCTCTGGGCTTAAGGACCCCCTGGAGGGACCCCATATTTCGTCACATGTAAGTGCACATGTACCCTAAGGGCATATGTGCGCTTCATGTCACATTAAAATATGCATTTTTAAATGCATTTTTTCATTTTGCACATGGTTACCATTGACTTTAAGTCAATGGCAATGGCATTTCCTAAATGCCCAGTTTGCATTTAGGAAATGCTTAGTACATGCGCTTTAGGAATTGCAAATAAGTAATCCCTATTTGCGTTACTTAAATCGTGATCACAATTTGCGATTTCCACCTGGTAGAAATCGCAAATTGCAACCGGTTTTTGGCCTTTGTACATACGAAAAGCTATTTTGCATTTCTTAATGGCCAAAATTGCAATTTGGCCTGTTAAGAAATGCAAAAAGCTTTCATACATCTGTCCCTATATCTCAGCTAAAAAACAACCTCATGTCAACTTTTGATGAAAGGATGAATTTTACGCTAAAAAGCATGGAAAACACAATTGATACGAGCAACAACTGCTCATGTTCTGGTTGTTCACATTGGTCCAGCACTGCTGTGCTATAATTTTGCTGTAGATTATTTACATCTGATGGCATAAATTCTGGAATTTCGAAATTACACAAATGACACCAGTGTAATTTAAATTTCACCTGGGCCTACTAAAATCTATGGCTGCATGCTTTCTCACTTTGCTTTAAAATGCGCCAATCTTTAATGAATCCAATGCACAGATCCGGAACTAATGTACTGTGTTCAAGTTAAACATAATGTGCAGGCTGGTGAAAAGGTAAATAGGCATGTGTAGCAAATAATGTGCAACATGTTATTCAGCAATAAAGCATAACACTTTTTCCTGACCATGCTAGCAAAGTTATTTTGTGGTTAAACAAGTGGTTGCTTAAGAAAATGCCATACATGCAGTATGTGTGTTTAGTATTTTTAGGAGGCAGTTGTTAGGGGTTGTTTTATAATCTAACTGCCCTCTTTAAAAAACGGCTGCTGTGAAAATATTGCAATGTAAACATCAATTGTGCACGAAACTTTTTAATTAAAAATAAAAGAGGAAACAAAATACAGATGTGACTCAGCTACAGGAGGAACCTGGAATATTTACCTGGGCATGAATTTAGTTCTACATTTAACATTGATTTTCCTCACTTCTTTCTGGTTCATTTTAGCAGGCAAGCAATGCTAAAATATTCAGTAAAAGCCCCAATATAAAACAATTATTCCCTTGATGTGTTTACATGCATTTAGCTTGCACAAGTCGGTTCCAGTTGTAGACAATTTTCTTTTTCCCATTATATCGTGAGTTAAGTTACAGCTTTTAACAGAGTCTTTTAAAAGATTCACGCCTATTCAAAGTCCGATTAGGCCACTTAACATGTGATGGGTTAAAACAGTGCAGGGCGGAAACGCCCAGGAGTTTGCACCTTTGAACTCTTCCAGACATGTATGTTGTTTGTAGCATGTATGATCCAGGATTCAGTCATTTATTTGCTTTTGAAAGACAAGCAGCAGGTGACTGACTGACGCCAGCAGACGAGGACGCATTTTATAGAGCCGAGCAAACTTGAACTGTGAAGGATCATTCCAGAGTGCCTCTTTTTTTTCTTGGTGGTCTCATCAGTCCGCCCATATTTCTGTGATACCTTTTAGCCATAGATTTGAATTGTTCTAACCTATGTAGTTATATATATTTGGATGTCCTTTTTAAGCCAGTGATTAGCATTATTATAAATGCTTTTCACCCAAGTACAACATGCACGGTTGAGTAGAATGTTATCACAGGGAAAAGTCCAAAGGCAAACTATATATAGACTGAGTTTAGTTGTAAACAGTATGTTTCTTATTTGGATAACAAAATATTGTATCTTAATGTTTTGTTACCATTTACATAGGTTTTTAGACTTTTAGCAAATCTTTCAGCAGACCGTTGTCAAATCCTCCTACACACCTTTGCACATTTTCACACATATTTGGACTGCCCCTTCTGATTTGTAGAAAGGCACTGGTTACAGTGTCTGAAGATAGACTGCATTTTCCATGAAGTATATATTTTAATATTCGAAGATGAAATCAAACTAGATGTTTTTGGTTTTATACACTCTACATAATCAATGCCAGGTGATGTCACATGGCAAATAGTAGAAATTCCTAATTAAGATTTTGCTGTGGCTACAAAATCATAAAATTTCAGTGGTCTGTGTAGCGTTTTTCATTCACAGTATGACAGAAAAAACTGAATAGTGGATCCTGCAGGAGTAAAAACAAATACAAACGCGTTTTGACATCTGAAGCACTCCCTCTAAACAGTGGTGAAAGTGCATTAAAGAAAGTATGGGAACTGTGATGATGCCTGCAATGGGGGCAGGGTGAATGAGCGTGGGGACGGGGTCAAAGGCATGGCTAAAAAACAAGCTATTTTGTATCTTTTTTGCTCTTTCACCTTTCGGTACATACATACAAAATAACGCAGACCTTAAGTTAAAAATAAATGCAAGTGTAGTTAATCAGTGGGTAGTGCACTATTGTAGATTCTAAGATCTCTATTAGTGTTATTGTACTGAGGAAGTCCATGTCTATAATCAGAGAGCCACAAAATTGAATCCTGGTTGGTGAAGTAGAGTAGTGATTTGTGTATGTTTAATGCTGCGAGGTCCCAGTCTGTGACGTAAAGCACTTTGCATGTGTAAGTCATTATTTTAAACTTGCATTACACACAGTACAAGATACGCTGCTACATAATGCACAAAAAGGTTTAAGATGAAAAAGTGCTTCCAAAATATAGATTTTTAGTAAATACCCAGACTGTACATAGTACACATTTTTTAATAACTGTCCTTTAAAAACACACACTATATAGCTCAGCTGGTAACTCCCTTGAAATACGACTCGAAAAGAATAAATCTTTGTGATCACGAATCTTCAAGTGAATCCATCAATTAAAGCCAATTCCGGTTTCCAAGCACCCTTTACTTTTGCAGATTGACTCGTTGTGCACATGCACATTTCTTTCAGGGAAGCAGGCCCCCTGGCAGGAAGGTGGTTTCCCAGCACAGGAGACACCCTGCCTTACACAGCAGCTGAAGCATTTCAACTCTTAACTGTCCCAGGACGGTTGTATTTTCATAAAAAGTAGGGTAACTGTTTTTCGTAAACTAAAAAAGTATGGCCACGTCGTGCCCTTCAGATCCTGCTACTTCGACCACTGCCTTCGAGGTTCATATGGTTAACGCATTATTTATATCATATGTATCATCAACCCTGACACTCTGAATCATGGTACTTCTTAACTGTTCCCAAAAGAGGACCTGATTGACAATGCCATTTCAACCTGTAAGTTAATCTAACATGTGATTGACCTTTTTTGCATGTAAAGGAACCTTTATAATTAAATAAATATTTTACAGTTCTTTCAAGGCATTGTGGCCAGTGACAAATATGGCAGCTGCTTTTTTGGATAAGCCTGCAACTCATGGGAAGATACAGTAGCAGGATACTGAAAGCAATGCCATCAGGCCCTGAGAGTTGCATCAACACAATGAGTTATCAATGGCGGTACAGACAGCCCCCCTCCAACAGAGCAGAATGTGAGGGAGATGGCCACCTAAGGTTCATAGAGTGGAGATCACCTTTGGGATTCAGGCTGCTCTAGAGATTCAAAAGGGCGAGAAACGTAGTTTCCTGGCTGAAGCTGACTGAAACATAGCAAGACTGATCTTGGAGAGTCCAGCTGTGCTATGATATGCAAGATCCTTAGAGGTGACAACTGTAGCTGCGGAGAGAGGCTAGAGGATATGTGAGTTGGTGAAGATACTTCTGGGTCAGGGATGTTGGATTGACATGCCACTGATGGTTAAGAAAATTTGAGAACATGTCTTGAGGTCTACAAATTGGATGGAATGGGACAATACTCACACCTCGAATGCCAGTGCACTTGTTGCATACATTAAGGGGAACACATTTTGGCTGAAGCATAAGATTTTCAGGAGGCAACCAGTGGAGGTGAAGTCAATCAATCGATCAATCTATCAAGATTTGTAAGCCGCAGCTTATCACCCGACAGGGTATACAGGTGCTTGCAGGTCCCAGAGGCTCAATCGAACAGCCAGGTCTTGAGGCGCTTTGGAATTCCGGAAGTGAGGTGATGGTCCAGAGTTGTGTGGGGAGGCTGTCAGGCAGAGGTTAATGTAGGGGGATCTTTGGTTGTGTAGAGCCTTGGGTGCTTGGGTCAGAAGCTTGAATTGGCATCTCTTCTGTACAGGGACCCAGTTGAAGTGGGGTGTGATATGGGTTCGCATTGGGCAAGGTCGAGGACGAGTCTGGCTGCTGCATTTTGAAGTGAATCAGCAGGGGACCCAGAGCATGTGACAAAAGGCAAAAGTTTCCTTCCCTGGGAAGAGTGGCGTGCTGATGGCGAGGCATGACAGAGACCACCTGTGGTATTTGGATCTGTCTCAATGGATGTAGTGTCTCTCAGACACCTAAATAGTGAGGCACTACAGCGGAGGAGAGGCCCGGATTGCTTGGATGGGTGCCACACAACTGATTGCACACATGCAGTGACAGGGGGACAGAACCTTAAAGTCTGAGGAATGGAATATAGGTAACATAGGGTTCCCAGAGGAATATATGTAAGACTGTCATTGGCTCCTGAAGACTTAGCAGAACCGTGAAGATGCAAAAGAGCACCAGAGGAAGACCGTATAGAGGAGATACAAGACACTGGAGCTCTTTGAACCATACGCTGTTAGTGGTTTTATAGTGAGACAGACGGCTTTGCACAGTATGGGGTTTGCTGAAGGTCCTGGGTTGCGGCCATGCCCAGCACACAACTGCCCACAGGCAGCCACACCCTCCCATGCAAGGCCTTTGGCCGTATCTGGGTTGGCCACAGAGCCTGGCCTGCAGCAGGGCTTGGTGCCCACCACCCACAGGGGGCCAAACCTGCTACATACGGCCTTTGGCTCTCTCAGGAGCACAGGGGGCAACACTTGCTCCTGCAAAGTACCGCTGGATCACTGCACTACAAACAAAATTACATTTGGTGACAGGGGGTATGCTAGGCAGTGTTTTCCCTCCCCCTTGTTTTGATTGGCTCCTTGATAAGTAATTGGGCTGGCAAGTTCAATGGATGCACCTGCACTTTGTGAGTGGTACAGAAACCTGAGAAGACTGGGCACAGAATTGTAGGCACCCCCACATTTAAAGTGTTACCATGAACACATTTCTATAGATATACAGCACTGGCTGCACCAATAATGGTGAAAACTAAAGAATTTCAACTGAAGTGAGTGATATATATCAAGCACTGCATTTACCATAATGCATCTGGGCAAATAGTGTGCTTGTATATATATTTTACCTAATGATGGTCACCAGTGGATAGTGATAGTTAGGATCCCATTTCAGTATGAGATCGATTTTTGTATTTGCTAGGACACTATCTGATGACTCTTCACAAACCTTTAGAAAAGAATCTCAACCACCTCTGCTTCTTCCGGGAAAGTTTAGAGGTGATCAGTCAAATGGGGGCAGATCAAAAGAAGGGATACCAATTCATGTTTCCGTAGGAAAATTAGACACATCTACAGCAAAAACAGTTGAACAGAATTACACCATATTTGGCAGAAAACTAGTCCTTAGTCCAGAAAGCATGTTTTTTGTGATTTTGGTGTTAATGTATTCAATAGATTTTGAGAAATTAGGGCTCCAAATATCGATATTTAATGCTGCCGAGGATCCGCAGAGCTCACAGATCTCTAGATATGATCTGATGGGCTGCCACAACATCCAAAAATATGTTGTAGCTACCATCATAGGACACGGGGACTCAGTCCCCTGTCCCGGGAGAAAGTTTAGAAAACATACAGGGGCAGGCTAGACATACCCTGCCCCCCCATAGGCCTGGTGTGGGCTTTCTCCCTGAGGCCAAAAATGCCAATTTCTTTTCATTGATGCAGCAGCTATGAGGAGGATCCTCCGATCCACAGCTCCAATAAGAAAATGGAAGCCTCTTGCCTTCTACAAACCCCACCCCCACCCACGGTGGGCCAGGGTTCAGGGAGCGAAATGTTAAATTTTGTTGGGGAGGGGTCTGCGGCCCCATTCCTTGAATCTTTGTGAGGCCCCTAGGACAACATCCCCCAGGGCTGCTAATCATATATTAGGGAGGGGATTGTTCAGCCTCCTCCCCTTGCCTCTTAGAGGCCCTGGGGACCCCATCTTCAGGGCAAAACATTTATATTAAGGGTAGGGGCTCATGGCGCCCCTCTCCAAGCCTCTATGAGGCTCCTTGGACCTCATCCACCCGGGGCTGTTAGCAAATTCAGGGGATAGGCACATGCAGCCCCTATCCCCTAGCCACAGTAGTGACCCAGGGACCCCTATTCCCTGGGGCTGTTATCAGTTTGATGTGAGGGGGAATGCAGTCCCTTTCCTGACGCTAGTTTGGCCCCAGAGACACCATCCCCTGTTCTCCCAGGACACTGCAGTTTCCTGCCCAGGAGAGTGCAAGCCCGGTATAGCGCAGCAGCCCCCCCCCCCACCCCCCCCAAGCAACATCAATAAAAAAACACACACTAAGTCCCCTGGGTTATTAAAACCACAACCCTGGGAGAACATACCATGATTTTTTTTTAAATACTCCAAGCAAGAGCTTTATGCTCTTGAACTGGAGTTCAGGGACCCCTTGTGGTGTGTTTTATGGATTCAATTTGTTGCCTGAAATGAGTAAAAAAAAAAAAAAAAAGACTCAAAGACATTGTGATTTTTTTTTTTTTACAAAGACAATAGGTCTGCTTTATGTATATTAGTATGCTAACCTTATGATAAAGCCAATATGCCCATGTTTTATATTTTGGTGTTCTGACCCATTCAGAGTATTGGCTTTATCATAAGGTTAGCATACTATCATACATACAGCAGACCTACTGTCACTTTGTGTGAAAGTGTGTGAACGAAAATAAATGTCATGTGGCAGGAATATACATTATGATGTGTAAATGTTCATTTTTGGTAGTATGTGTAAATAGTATAAGTAGTGTTAAACTTATAACTTTAAAAAATTTACTTATAGATTGTGCCATGTTATACCGTGGTAAGTTCTCGGTATAAGACGGTACATGGGGCTGAGAAGTGAATATGTGATTGGCTAATGGCTGTGTTTACCAAAGGTAAAAGGCAGCCGTATCGTTTTTATCAGTTTTGCTGTGTTCTGCGGTCTGCATTTTGCTATGTTCTGGGTTAGGGTCTTATTTATAGGTAATTATTAGGTTTCATTGTTGTTCACGCTCTAGTACCACTGTATTAAAGTGGTAATAGGTGGAGATTTGTATTTGTACATTTCTATATATTTTAATAGTAGTTTAGGGTGAACTGCACTTTTTTTTAAAGTAGCGCGATAATATGTAGGTACATGAATAATATTAGCATTAATAATAATAATAATAATTGTAAAAACATATAACACAATCAGGTAAATAAATAGAAATAATAAAAAATATCCATTTCAAATAAAAATAGATTTTTAAATAAGAAACATAAAAAGATATGTAATTTAAAAATATAACAGCAGTTAAAAAAACAGCAAAAATTCATTATTTAACTCCAATTAAAATAAAAGTAGGAAAAGTGATACACTTGAAAGGGGTTGCATTTACTATTCCCACTCCAATGTAAACAAAATCAGGGAAGCTATTGGACTTCAGATGAGTTAGATTAACTATTACCACTCCAGTCTTAGCAACAGTACAGAAAGGTTTGGATTTCGGAGAGGTTAGATTTACTATTCCCACTTTAATTTAAGCAACCTAAGGAAAAATGTAGTACTTCAGATAGGCTTCATTTACTATTCCACTCCAATCTAAGCAACATTATGGAAAGTATTGGACTTCAGAAGGGTTGGAATTACTATTCCCACTCTGATCTAGGCAACAGTAGGGAAGGTGTTGGATTTGGGATGGATTAGAGTTACTATTCCCACTCCAATCTAAGCAATAGTAGGGAAAGTGTTAGACTTCAGAGCAGTTCAAATTTACTATTTCCATTCCACACTAAGCAAAAGCAGGAAAAGTCTTGAATTTTGGAGAGTTTAGATTTACTATTTCCACTGCAATGTAAGCAACAGTTGGGAACGTGTTGGACTTCAGAGATATTAGATTTGCTATTCCCACCCCAATATATACAACAGAAGGAGAAGTATTGGACTTAAAGGGGGTTAGATTTAGTATTCTAACCCCATCCTAAGCAACAGTAGGAAAAGCATTGGATTTTGAAAGGGTTAGATTTACTATCCCCACTCCAATTAAGCAACAATAAGGAAAGCATTAGATTTGGATGGGCTAGATTTACTATTTCTACTCCAGTCTAAGCAACGGTAGGGAAAGTGTTGATTTAAAAAAATATTTAAATACCTAAAAACATAAAATGATTAACTATGTTTAAACAAAAATATATATATTGTATACATTTAAATAAAATGTACAATTTAGTATAAATATACAAAATAAATGTATGAATAAATGAAATATTTAAATAAACATACATAGAATTCACTTCTCTCACTACTACTGAAAAAAACACTGATAAGATAAATTAAAATATAAATAAAAAATACAAATTAAAATATAAATAAATAAAGGAAACATATAAACATAAATAATATAAACTTGTTTATAAACATTCTTAATTATTTCTTACATAGTCTAAATAAAACAACAATTGTACATATTAAATAATCAAGGAAGATATTATATAATTTCTAAATGAAATATTTAAATAATATAAAAATCTATAAAGAAAAACATTTTAAATTAAATGTCTCACCCTATTCCCCTACAAATCGAACAACATGCTACTAAATTATAGATGATTAACTATACTAAACAAAATATAAATTAGAAATCAAATTAAACCCAAATAAATAAAAGAACAATTAAAAAATTAAAACATTTACATAACGAATTAAATATTTAATTTAACTTATATTACCTAATATTAAAAAATAATTATTTAAAATGTAATTAATTTCCCACATGTGCCCCTACAAACCCAATACCCCACTACCAAATTTTAAACTACTAACTAAATTAAACAAATTGTAATTGCACATTTAAAATTACAAACTGCATTTAAAAAAAGACAACTATACTAATATTACTAGTGTGTGTATGTGTATGTGTATATATATATATCAGTGATGCAGTGACCATGTCATGAGTGATGTAATATGTGACGTCATCAGCAGTGCATTGCGGGGGCGCGAGTTATAGTTAGCTGAACTAACTATAACAGGGGAATTTCACGGGTTTTGTAAGAGTGCAATGTCCAACTAACTATAACTGTCCCTAAAACCTATGGTTTTTTTCAGTGAATTTGTAAGGTTTTTTAAATGCAAATTTCTAACTATAACGTGCTTGAAACCTATGGTTTTTTAAGTGAATTTCAAAGGTTTTTTAAATGCTAATTCCTAACTATAACATGTCTGAAACCTATGGTTTTTTTCAGTGAATTTCAAAGGTTTTGTAAATGACAATTTTTAAATGTATTGTTATATTTATTTTTTTGATACTGATTTACTACATTTTTTTAAACTATTTATTTTTAGATATTTTATTTTTTAAATTACATTGTAATTACATTATACATTACATTACAAAATATACTTTCTCAGAATTAATTACTTTAGTTTAAATACTTTGCAAATAGGCAATAGACTTTTAAGTACAGGAGTTACAGTTGTTGCAATGGGCAACACAATTTCAAACACAATGTAACATTGAGCTCAATGTGAATTTCTAGTTAAATGCAATTAGTTACTTTATGGATTACTTTTCTAACCACAGGACTGGATCCTAGATTCAGTCCTGGGACATCTCCTGTAAACAGTTGAGTAAAAGCGTTTTGGTTACAGTAGTGATTTTTAAGGAATATTATTGTATTTTAAAACTTGACACTTCGAAACTTTTTCACATAGAATCACCAATGTTATCCTATGGGAGGAAATTCACTTAGCAGGTAAGTAGTGTTATCATTACTTTTTCTTACTCAGTGGTGGATCCTGGATCCAGCACTGGTGCATCTCCTGTAAACAGTTGAAAGAATGCGTTTAAGTCATACAGGCGATTTTTAAGGAATATTTGTAGTTTGTGAAAAACGACACTTTGAAACTTTTCTGCGGAAAACCAGACAATGGATTCCAATGGAAGGAAATACAAGTTACTGGTAAGTACGGTTAGAATTACTTATCAGGGTCAGTGCTGGGCTAAAAGATGCAGCACTGGGTTCTCTCCTGATAACAGGTGAGTAAATCGGAATTCGTAGTTCGGCTGATTTTAGAGGAATATTATAAAGTTCCAAAACTCAACACTTAATTGAAACCAGTCAATGTTAGCCTATGGAAGGAAATTCAAGTTACTGGTAAGTACGGTTAAAATTACTTTTCAGGATCAGTACTGGGCTCAAAGATGCAGCACTGAGGTCTCTCCTGATAACAGGTGAGTTAATCGGAATTCGTAGTTTGGCTGATTTTAGAGGAATATTTGTATGTTTCAAAAATCGACACTTAGAAACGTTTTCAGCAAAAAGCAGGCAATGATATCCTATGGAAGGAAATTCAAGTTACTGGTAAGTACGGTTAAAATTACTTTTAAGGATCAGTGCTGGGCTCAAAGATGCAGCACTGAGGTCTCTCCTGATAACAGGTGAGTAAATCGGAATTCGTAGTTCGGCTGATTTTAGTGGAATATTTGCACAATGGTGAAGGAAGGGGGTGGGGCCTGACGTGACATGTCTGCAAACACGCCCTGTGGCGCGTTTTAAGTTGGAGAATTCATTCCTCCTCAATCCCGAGGGTCCCTAGGGGCCAACTGGCCCACCAGATACCTCCAGTATGCGCCAGAGAGCTGCGTTGCAGAGAGGTGTTCAGAGGCCACGCCCCTTTTTGCACCACTCTGCAAGGCAGCTCCGTGGCGCTTACTGGAGGTACCTGGTGAGCTAGTTGGCCTCCAGGGACCCTCAGGATTGAAGGGGACTTAATTCCCCATCTTAAAACGCGCCACGGGGCCAGTTTGCACACATGTCACCTGAAGCCCCGCCCCCTCCCTTCACCACTGTGCAAACGCGCCCCGTGGCGCGTTTTAAGTTGGGGGATTAAGTCCCCTTGAATCCTGAGGGTCCCTGGGGTCCAACTATCCCACCAGGTACCTCCAGTAAGCGCCACAGAGCTGCGTTGCAGAGAGGTGTAAAAGGGGCGTGGCCTCTGTACACCTCTCTGCAACGCAGCTCTGGCGCATACTGGAGGTTCCTGGTGGCTAGTTGGCCCCAGGGACCCCAGTATTCAAGGGGAATTCGTTCCCCCTCTGCAAATGCGCCAGGGGGCGCGTTTGCAGAGTGGTAAAGGAAGGGGGGCGGGGCCTGTGGCTCGATCATTTATTTATTTATTTTTTTCCGAAGGGGGGCTGTGTGGCCCCCCTTTCTATTTTCCTTTTTTTGTGCCCTGGGGACCCCATCCCCCAGGGCCTTACCCCTTTTTTTTCATTTTCTTAAAAAAAAACAGGAAGGGGTCCGCGTGGCCCCCCTTACCCGTGGCCGATTCCGGCCCCGGGGACCCCATCCCCCGGGGCAGGCCTTTATTTATTTATTTATTTTTGGGGGGGGGAGGGGGGCCGCGTGGCCCCCCTCCCGGGCCACTACTTGCCCCGGGCACCCCATCCCCTGGGGCTGGCCCTCTCCGTTGGGGACCGTGGGGGGGGGTCCCCAATCTCCCCACTGTCCCAGCCGGCTCCCCGCGTCCCTCGGGAGCCGGCATTGCTTTTCCACATGGGGAGCTGCTGACATGCAGCTCCCCATGTGGAAAGCAATCTGCTTTGCTTCATTGAAGCGAGAGCAGGTTTCCCTGCTCTCGCTTCAATGAAGCAAGCAATTTGCAATGGCAGGGACGGGAGGCGGCTCCCGTCCTGTCATTGCAAACTACAGTGTCCCGGGGGTAGGCACCCCGGGACACTGCAGGAACCGGCCCTGGAGGGTGGCGGTCCCCAGGGCCATCAATAGCTCCAGGAGGGGGGCCGCGCGGCCCCCCTCCCATCCAAATGCACAGCCCCGGGGAGGTGGTGGTCCCCGGGGCTCGGGGGTCCTTAACGGACCCCCTAATTTACATGTTAGTACCCCGGGGAGTTGGGGGTCCCGGGGCATGTGGGGGCTCAAGCCCCCCACACAGGTTATTTCTATTAAAAAAAAGAAGCCCGGGGGTGGCGGTCCCGGGGCTTGGGAGCCTTAGAGGCCCCACATAAAACATAAACCCATCCCCGCATGCCCCGGGATTTGGCCCACCCGGGGGCAAAATAGCATCGAAGCGCGGGAGACAGCGCTTCAATTTTTTTTTTATTTTATTGGCTGGATCCGCGCACCCCGCGCGTTTTTGCCGATTTAAAAAAAAAAAAAAAAAAACTTTTTGGGGCCTTGGGGGTCCTTGTGGGACCCCCTGAATAGGCCTAGGGGGTCAGGGTGTTTCTACCCGGCCCCCTGTTCGCGTTTTTCTCACTGCTTTCTTGTGCCTCGGTTCTACCGAGGGACAAGATGGCTTCCAACACTTCCTGGTTTGGAGTGTTGACAGCCAATTAGCATGCAGCTCGTGATCGGGAGGGTGCGCGGATCCACCGCGGCCATAGATATCGAAACTTTTATTTTGGATTTTCTCAGCAACTACTGAACGGATTTACACCATTTTTAAAAAGGGTGCTTTCTGAACCAAGCACTACCTTTTTGCCAAATTTGGTGTAATTCCGTTCAGCAATTTTGCTGTAGCCTTGCATAAAGTTTCCTATGGGAAATTGATTTTTCACTCTTATTTTTTGAATTTCTCCGCAACTACTGAACAGATTTACACCATTTAAAAAAAGGTTGCTTTCTGAACCAAGCGCTACCTTTTGCAAAATTTAGTGTAATTCCGTTCAGCAGTTCGTGCTGTAGCCGTGGCTAAAATTTCCTATGGGAATTAACATGGAGAAAACACGTTTTGGGACCCCCCTTTTTTCTCAGCCCCCACTTGATGAATCACCCCGAAACTTTCAAGACAGGAGCGGACCGGAGCGCCCCACTAGTTTTGAAAATTTTGCGATGATTCGTCAAACGACGCCAAACTTATTGGGAATAGAATGTTGCGGATTTCCTATGGATAATACGTCCTAACTATAACTATCTACTGGCGACCGCCAGTAGATATATATATATATATATATATATATATATATATATATATATATATATATATATATATATATATATATATATATATATATATATAATGTTTATTACAATCATATGAAAGTACACAATATAATTACAATTTTCTTCATAACGATATTGTATACAAAAAAACTGTATTCTTACTTTTGGAATTCTGTTCCACTATATTTTTGCAGTAGTGATATTTTTGACTACATATTTGTCACATGATATTTTGGAATCAATATTTGTTTCAGTTACCATATTTAACATGTGCCCATTTTGAAAATGTCCCTGGGCGTGTCTATAATCACACTCTGAGAATGTGCATTTTTCCATGAAGAAGTCTGTTGCCCCCCTCCCCCCACCCCCCCCCCACTAACTACCTTTCTTCACTCTTGTAAAAAAAAAACACAAGCCTTGGTTAAGAATTTCTGTTTTACACTCCAAATATAAAAGGTTGGTTCTCAAATGGATGCTTCAACTTTTGGAAAGTTTCCCATGTTTCACCTGGGCACATTTTGAGAATGTTTCTTTCCATAAAGAGGCTAATGTACCACTGCCAATGTGATATTTTAGGTCGAGCCTAGAGTTAGTGCGCATGCGCTGCTCTGCGAGGCATTTTGTATTCCATGTGTAATGTTTGAACATGCCCACCACACGCCCACTGCCTTTCATTGGTTGCACGGGCTGCCTTTGCAAATTCCATCGTTTTCATTGGTACATAGTGTAAGTTTGTGCCGCCTTTGGGCTGTTTTGTTCCCGCCCTGGCGATTGCCCCTGCTACAGGGATTCCTTTACTATGGGCCATATGTTCTGTTTCAACTAACTATATTTTCTTTCTGCCCACTCCTTGCTGGCACACGGCGGCGCTACTGGCAGTTCGCTTAATCTCCCCATGCCTTCTCCCAACGACACCTCCTGCCCCTCGCAGGTTTTTTTAGGCTGCTTGTGTCTTCGGTGCAGCTTGTTGACTAATGTGTCATGGTGTTGTGATTAGGTGTAAGCAGTCTCAGAGAACTCTGACTGGTACCACCAAACCACAGGGATTTTGCTGAAGCTGACATACGTCCGGGTTCTTGAGAACAGAGGATACACTTGTGGTTTGTGGAACGGGTACTCCTCACCGGCTACATCTGGGACTATTGTTTATTCATAGTTATTTGTATAGTGGACTCGCATTGCTTCTAGGTGCTGCTGAGATAGCTAGAGGAGAGCTAAAGGGGGAGATCAGAGGTTAGAACAGAAAGGCTTTCAGTTGTTTTCGGAACGTCAGCTAGTTGTTGAGTTGTGAAGGATTTGAGGCATGTTGTTTCGCATGTTAAGTCCAACTACTTAAATGGACTGGTCATTTCCTCGAGACTTGCAGTTTGTTAAAGGAAATACGGAAACGTTGAAGTTGTTGGAGAGGAGTTTCCTGGGAGTATTTTTTTTATTTAAAGAAAAGTGTTCTGTATGTATTTGATGCAGAACTATCGAGACATTTAAACATGAGGTGGAGTGTTTTGAAGGTGACCCACTTGTTACCCCCAGCCAGTGGAGGCTTCCGCGATGCTGCACAACAGCTTGCAATTTGTCCAGGTCATAGATAAGGCCTGCAGCAGTTTTCTGGGCCTCTTGACATCTGTTAATTTTGTATGCAAGCATTCCTGTAAAGATAGAGTTTTAGTAGTTCAACCAGGATTTTACTAGAGCCCCAACTAGCCAGGGGTGGTGGTCTTTGAGTATGAATAGTAAAGTGTTTTTCTTGGGGTGGGATGAAATTTTAGTTGGTGGAATGAGGCGTTAAACACTGTTCCTATTTTGGAGTTGAGCGTCCCAGAGTTTGCCTCGGTTTCTGAAGTGCCACCATGTGGGTGATACTGGAGGTTTACTGGAGTTTTTTGTTTTGTTTTATATAGCGCAATCTCGACCCGATGGTATCAGAGCGTCAGTTACGGAGGGGCACATTCATTTTTCTGGTAGGTACATGGAGATTAAGTGATTTGCCCAGAATCACTGGATGTTGAGCGTCCCTGCCGAGACTCTAACAAGGTTCCCCAGCTTCGAGGTTGACCGCTCTAGCCGTTAGGCCACATCCTTTGTGACAAAACAGTTTCATGCCAGTGGTTGTATGGACATCCCTGTTTTCCCTCTACTGAGTGAATTACTCACTGAAAAGAAATGTGTTTCTCGGCCCTAAAGTATAGTAAATTAGGGACAATTGGGAATGATCTATTTAACACGCTACAGGGCTTTAGTTTCCTGCCATATATTCCGTATTTGTGTTAGCCAGGGTCGTCTTATGTAGTTCTGCGATGGTGCCAGTACGACAAATGTTTTATCATCTAATTGTGGATGTAACTGCCTGCTATATAAAATGTATCTTTTGAGCCGTTGTAAGTGGTGTCATCGGTTTGCATTAAAAACGGTTAACCCAAACACCCCAGTTTTTAATTACTTCAAAATGATTGGCAAATTAAAAAAAAAAAAAAACTTTTTTCCTTGTTAATCATCTACATTTCCCGCATGCTCTCTGCCTGTAATTCTCAATTAACAGGTGTCATCCTCAAAGTACATAGCTTGTATTTCTTTGAGCGTAGTGAACGTTGTGAATCGTGCTGAAGTTGATAGGTTAATAATGACAGGGTCCTTCCTGTTCTAAAGGAGGAATGTGACCTAATTTGCGGTACATTGAGCAAGGGTTTATGTCAGTGGCTGCAATGGCTGATTTAAAAAAAAATAGATTTAAAAGTCGCACAATATCCGGTTATGATAAAGCAAACACTAAAACTAGTGTTTAGACTTCTGCTGGTGAAGTAATCTGACCGGGAGGACCAACACTGATAACCAATGGGCTGATGTAAAATGCCATGTAGTTTGACTAGGCAGGGTGTAGCCTGTTTTCCTGGTAGACAGTTACACTCTGTGCCCATTCTTTTCATTCCTGGACAGTGGACACCAACTTTCGATTGCACAATGCCTAGCATGTGGAATGATGAATATGAAAGGACGTGGTGGCAGGGTGTGGTTGTTCACGAGCCACCAGAGGCAATGGGTGGTGCTGTTTTTAGGTAGAAGCGTAGACAGCACAGCTGCCTGGTTTGCTGATGCCATCTTGGGGACATTCCGAAAGCTTAACTGGGAATGCATTCCTCCCATTGCTTACCATTGGCTTTGTGGTTTGTAACTCAACTATGCTTGCTTTCTATTTGCTGGCTTTTTCTGTTTTAGGCTGCCCAGCTTCAGTTCGGCCCTTCCCTGGCCCAATACCTATTTACTGTATTCTTCCACTAGTGCTCGCTTTCTGTAAACAGGGCTTCAAATCTTGTTCTTATGTTGCCACATTTGCTGTGCATTCAAATACAGAGATCAGATGTCGGGCTCAGTCTTCCGCGGGAGCTTGGTGTTTACTTTTCTTTCTCCAACTTCAAAGTAAGAAGATTTGTGTGAGAATCCTGCTGACTACTGAGGGTGTGCTGGAGGAAGGCTTGACAATATTTTTTTCTAGCACACGACAACATTTTAATGTCTGTTTATTAACTGTGCAGATATTTCAGAATATATCAGGAGTAGGGAAGCACAAATGAAGCACATTTTATGGTAATTCTGAAGTGTGATGGAAACAAATATTTGAAAATGATCAAAACAAGCCCTCTACACCACTTCACTCTATGCCTCTCTACTCTGCACCTGCACTCTTGACCACTCTAGTTTAGACCACTCTACTCTGCACCACTCTACGCCACTCCACTCTTCACCCCTCCACTCTTCACCCCTCCACTCTATACCACTCTACTCTGCACTCTGACTCTGCCACTGCACTCAAAGCCACTGCACTCTATGCCACTGCACTGTACTCTGTACCACTCCACTTCATGCCAGCGCACTCTATGTGCCCTCCAATCTAATCTGCACCATTGCACTCAAGGTCACTGCATTCTACGCTACACCACTGCATACCACCATACACCACTCCACTCCTCTCTGGGCCACTGCAATCTATGCTGCATCACTCCACTCTGTGCCGCTCCACTTTACTCGAATCACTGTACTCTACGCCATTTCACTCTACATCAACGTACTCTACACCACTTTACTCAAATCCAATACTCTACACCACGGCACTCTACACCAATCTACTCTGCACCACTGCACTCTACGCCACTACAACAATCTACGCTATGCCAGTGCACTCTACACCACTCTGCACCATTGAACTATAGGTCACTGCACTCTATGCTACTACTCTACACCACTGTACTCTATGCCACTGTACTCTATGCCACTGCCCTTTATTCCACTCTACTCTGCACCACTGCACTCTACACCATGCACTCTACACCACTCCAATCTAGGCTACTCCACTCTACACCACTCCACTCTATGCCATTCTACTCCGCAATACTGCACTCTATCCCAGTGCACTATACTCTGTACCATTCCACTCTATGCCATTGCACTTTGCACCACTACTCTATGCCACTTCACTCTACCCTGCTCTACCCCCACTCCACTTTGCTCTGAAACAATCTATGCTGCACCACTCTTTTCTCAATTTTGCAGCACTCTTTTCTTTTTGCACCACTCTTTCTCCATTTTACACCACTCTTTTCTCTATTTTGCACCACTCTGCGCCACTCTATTCTGAACCACTGAATTTTCCACCAATGCACTGTACACACTTTACTCAAAACCAATGCACTCTACACCACTGCACTGTACACCAACTACTCTACACCACTCTATGCTAGTGGTTCCCAGCCTTTTGACTCCTGGGGACCCCACTAACTCCCTACTGGAAGCCAGGGACCCCCAAGCAATTTGTACTATTTAAATTTCAAACCTTAAAACAGTAATTTGCAAATAATACACAAACCAGTGCACACCAAACAAATTCTCTAATTACTAAAGACTTGATGACTTTATATTGACAAAGTCAATATAGCGGCCATGCTTATTTATTAATTAATTTTGTTTACTAGCGCCCATGCGGCGCTTTCACATTCATAGAGGCTGTACCCCTGTCTTTAGACGAGCCACATCTAAAGAAAGGTGCGCGGCCGATATTAAAGTGAAAGCGCTGCATGGGTGCTTTTACCCAAAAAAAATCTGTTTGTCAACTTAACCAACATATACCTTTTTTTGTCAAAGCCCTCAATGCCACGGTTTGAATTTAATGTCGGCCACAACCCTTTCTTTAGACGCGGCTTGTCTAAAGAAAGGGGCGCGGCCTTGTAGAATGTGAAAGCGCTGCATGGGCGCTAGTAAAAAAACAAATAGTTGCAATGCAATAGGTCTCGCATTAGCAAGAGTTTAAGCCAATAGCTCAAACTCTTGTAAATGCGAGACCTATTGCATTGCAAATGCTTGTTCTACTCTTGCACAAAGGACAGCTAGCCCCATTCTTCAAATCCACTTACAGAATTTGTGCTCACAAACACAGTAAATGTTTTAAGTTTGTTAACCAAGGTTTACGTACATATATACAGGTATTTATAGAATGTGTGCCTGGGTAGCTAGAAAGAGCCCCAAGATCAGGTAGAAGAAATACTTTGAGAGAGAGTTTTGTGAGGAGAGGACCATTGTATTCTCAAATTATAGAGACAAAAAATATAAAGATGTCTCAGTTCTTAAATCTATTTCTCTGTTGCAATAATCCTAAAGGGTCAGCATGGGGAGTTTGTTGCAATAAGAATACAGTTTTATCTACCTTAGGGAGACGAGGGTTCATAAGATGGTGGCTAGAAAAGAAAATGAGAACTCAGATTCTTGGATTTTTAAGAAAGTGTGGACCTTTCTGGATGAACACAGTTTAAATCAGTTAATGCTGCATTTGAAGTGGGATTAATAGATATGGGATAATTTCAGTCTATCTCTGGTGGTGGTTTGAGTACCACTATTATCACAACATCTCATGTGCATATATAAAGTATACATTCACGCCTGGGAGTATCTTGGTGCTGAATACCATGTTTATTGTTATGCAAGTAAATGGTGCTTATTGTATGAACCTTGAAAGGATGAAAGGATGAGTAGAAGCTCAGGATACAAACATGTCAGAGAGAGCTTAAACAAATATCCCTCAAGTGGATTAATTAGTTTAATAAGCCACCAGACTAACACGATCTGTATGGGTTCTTCAACATAGCTATCATGACACCCATCACTGTGGAGACTTGAATATGACTGTAATCACACAATATCTCCATGGGGACTTGATCATGACTATAATCACACACTATCTCTGTGCACTATCCCTGTGCATCCCTATATTCATACACTATCTCTTTGGGTACATGTGCATCCTTACATTCACACACTATCTCTGTGGGGACCTGGGAATGTCTATAATCACACACCATCTCTGTAGGGACCTGGGCATGTCTATAATACACACTATCTCTGTGGGGACCTGTGCATCTTTAAATTCACACACTGTCTCTGTAGGGACCTGGGCATGTCTACAATAACACACTATCTCTGTGGGGACCTGGCATGTCTATAATCACACACTATCTCTGTGGGGACCTGTGTATCCCTATAATCACACACTATCTCTGCGGGGACCTGGGCATCTCTACAATAACACACTATCTCTGTGGGGACCTGTGCATCCTTATATTCACATATTATCTCTGTGGGGACCTGAGTGTGTCTATGATCACACACTATCTCTGTGGGGACCTGGGCATGTCTATAATCACACAATATCTCTGTGGGGACCTGGTCATGTCTTTAATTATACACTATCTCTGTGGGAACATGGCCATGTCTAGAATCACACACATTTTTCTTTGACGAGCGTTGTAATACTATAGTCACACACCAACTCTGTGGGGACATGGACACCTCTATAATCACACACTATCTCTGTGGGGACCTGGGCATGTCTATAATCACACACTATCTCTTTAGGGACTGTGGTAATACTATAATCACAAACAATCTCTGTGGAGACCTGGACATCAATATTATCAATCACACACTATCTTTCTGGGGAATTGAGCATGAGGTTTATCACACACTATCTCTGTGGGGACCTGGGCATGTCTATAATCACACACTATCTCTTTAGGGATAGTGGTAATACTATAATCACACACTATCTCTGTGGGGACATGGACATCAATATAACCAATCACACACTATCTTTGTGGGGAATTAAGCATGTGTGTTATCACACACAATCTCTGTGGGGACCTGTGCTTCACTATAATCCCACAATATGTCTTCAGGACTTGAGCATGACTATAATCACACACTATCTGTGACTCCACCTCAGCATCACTATAATCACATGCCATGTCTGCAAGAATCTGAGCATGATTATTATAATACACCATTTCTCCAGGAAACTGAACATTTCTATCAAAACCCTCTCTATATAGGGAGTTAAACATGACTATCATAACAATTTTTATATGGGGACTTGAATATGATTGTAACCACCCACTCTCTGAAGACTTGAACATAACTACAATTATACACTATCCCTGAGGGGAACTTGAATATGAATATAATCACACTCTATCTCTATGGGAACTTTAGAGTGACTATAATTAAATGCTATATCTGTGGACACCTGGGCACAACTGTAATGACCTACTATTTCTGCATGAATGTCAGCATAAGTATCATTGTATGCTATGTAAGACTTGAAAATGACTATCATAACACTCTCTATGTGGGCACTTAAACATGATTATAATCACACACTATCTATGCGGGGACTTGAACATGACTGTAATCACACACTGTCTCTGTGGGGACCTGGGAATTACTATAATAACACACTGTTTCTGCATGAACTGCAGCATGACCATCATTGTACACTATCTCTAGGGGTACTTGAATGTGACTATAACCAGACACTATATCTCTGGGGACCTGGACATAACTATAGTAATCAGGCACTATCTTTTGGAGGAATTGAGAATGCCTATAATGACATGCTATCTGTGTTGAAAACCTGGGCGTCACTCTAATGACACACTATCTCATGTGACTTCAACATAACTATCATCACACACTATCTCTACAGAGAATTGAGTATTATTATAATCACTCACCATCTCTGCGGGGGCTTTAACATAAATATAATCACACTCTGTCTATGGGGACTTGAGGGAGACTATAATTAAACACTATGTCCGTGGGAACCTGAGCATCAATATCATCATGCACTATCTCTGTGGGGGCTTGAAAATGACAATCACAACACACTCCCTATGTCAGCTCTTGAACATTACTATAATCATTTGCGATATCTTTGCGGGCTATTATTGTACAGCCACACCAAGACGATGGTAAAGTTGATCCAAAAAACTAGGTAATTTCAACTTGGCTTTCCCATCTGACCAAATTGCATGCTCTTTGGCCTCTATATTAATGTAACTATTTGTTGGATCCTTATCCCTTAATGTTTGTGAGAACTCAGCAATAGACTAGATATCTGTGAATCCCTTTCCATGGACTTTATATACTATAGTTTCTACTGAGAAATGCGTTATCATCAAAATCCATTTGCTGGATGCTTATAGGACACAAAGGGCTATTCATATATGTTTAAACTATCATGTAATATAGGTAAAGCACTGAAAAATAACATTTAGCCATTTGTTTGTGAATGTTTTTAATCACAAAAGATAATTATTGAGTAAGTCCCCGCAAGGATGGTAACACACATTCAAGTCCCCACAAAGATGGTTCTGTGCGCGCGATTAAATAATCATATATTTGCAGATTTGAAGCAGGATCCTATATAATGAATTTTTTCTTAACATTTTTCTGTTATTGGTATGTTTTAAAAACATTTGGAAAGGTTAGTCCCCACAAGGCAGGTGTGCACACATAGTCCCCACAAGGGGGTGGGGGTGGTGTGTGGGGGTGGTGTGTGTGTGGGGGTGGTGTGTGGGGGTGGTGTGTGGGGGTGGTGTGTGGGGGTGGTGTGTGTGGGGGTGGTGTGTGTGGGGGTGGTGTGTGTGGGGGTGGTGTGTGTGGGGGTGGTGTGTGTGGGGGTGGTGTGTGTGGGGGTGGTGTGTGTGGGGGTGGTGTGTGTGGGGGTGGTGTGTGTGTGGGGGGTGTGTGTGTGTGTGTGTGTGTGTGTGTGTCTGCCTGCCTGCCTGCACCAAAATGAAGTTGCACTCCTCGTGAGGTTTTTCTTTCAAGTAAAAGCAAAGCATATTTTGTTCAAAATCCATGCATATGTACCTTACTTGTTTCGGACTCTCAAGAGTCCTTGATCACGGGCTGCATTCTCGACATCACAAACATGAAACTTCAGTTCCATTTGCAGTTTTATTCCCCTCAGGTGGGTCGATCACGGGCTGCATTGTGGTGCTGGTAGTTTCAATTTTACTTTCCCTCCAGTGGAAGTTTGATGTCAAAGAAAACATTTCCATCGCCCACAAGTGGGCTGTCAGGTTTGCCAATAAATTATAGATTTATGTCCTCTCAAGTTCCGAAGGTGACTTTGCCCAGTCAAAGTCACGGACCTGCATTCACTTAAGCAGTGGTGCATACTTCGTGGCTGGACTGCCATATAAACCACTCCCAGCCCACCCACCCATTGTATGGTTGCATGATGACATCACCAAGCAAGAATGCACAGATTAGTTGAGTGTCTTTGGAGTGTTATCGCTGATGGCAGTCCAACACGAGGCATTATTATAGTTGTTAGAAATGGGGTCTCTAGTTGGCAGTGGTATGCGCCCTGTACAAGTAGGGACCCTTCCTTCTAGTCCGGGTAAGGGAGTTAGACACCCAAGATAAACTCTGATCACCCCCTTGGTAGCGTGGCACAAGCAGTCAGACCTATCTCTGAGGCAGTGTGTAAAATATTTGTACATAAGACGCACATTAACCCAATGAAAGCACTACAAATGGATACCGCACCTGTTAAGAAAAATAAACCATCTGTATCTAAACTAAACAAGACCAAAACGATAAAAGTCCAACATACAGAACTCAAGATATCACTTTTAAAGTTTTTAAGCAATTCTGCCCATAGAACTCTATGGACGCTGTGTTTTTACATAAAGTACCTTAGATGCGTCAAAATCGATTCCGGTGTCCCTGGGGAGGCGATGCGTCCGTTCTGCTGCACGCAGAAGTGTTGCGTCTAATCTGGACTATAAAGCGATGCGTCTAATCCCAAGACTGTTCCGGTCTGAGGGTGATGTGGGGTAAAACATTGCGCACAGGTGCGATGCGTAGAAATCCGGATGCGCTGGAGGTCGATGCAGCAAACATGCGCTGCATCGATTTCTTCAGCCGCGGTCCCATGATGCGTTGATTCTTTCAGCCGCACAGCAGGGCCTGCATCGTAGTTAGTGCGGGGGATCAGACTTTGGAGACATGATGCGCTGAACTTGGGCTGCGCCGGTTTCTTAGGCCACGGACTGGCGCTGTCGTTTTAGCTTCGGCCGCACAGTGGCGGTGCATTGAAATTTCTCCCGCACAGAAAAACAGGCTCTGGAAGGGAGAAGCATCAGTTTTGACTATTTAGCAAAAGCTGTAACCACCTCCTAGGGCCCAGAACTGGAATTGGCACCACTTGGCAGGTCAGAACTCCCAGCAGTGGAGTTCAGGGATGCTGCAGGTGAAGTCTTTGATGGCCCTGGAACTTCTTAAAAGGAGGCAAGCACACATTTACTTGGAGAAACTTCACAAGCAGGACACACAGCAAAGTCCAATCCTTTCCTCTCCAAGACAGAAGCAGCAACTGCAGGCCAACCCAGCAAAGCCACACACAGCAAAGGGGCAGTACTCCCTCCTTACAGCTCTTCTTAGTAGCGTCTACTCTTTACCCAGAAGTGTTCTGCAAGTCTGAGCTTTTAAGGTCCAATACTTGTACCCCTTTTGGCATTTGAAGTATGCATTCTTCAAAGGATAGTCTTTGTTGTGCATAAGTTCTTGCCTTGCCCTGTCTTGTCTCCAGACACACTCCGGGGGAGTAGAGACAGCATTGTGAGAGGCCAGGCACAGCCCTGCTCAGGTGACAGTGACCACTCCTCCCACCACTCTATCTCAGGAAGGCCCATCAGCCTGGTGATGGGCCATCAGGATATGCAGGGCACACCTCCACTCCCTATTGTGTGACTGTCTAGAGTGAATGAACAAACAGGCCCCTGTCCGTCCAAACTAGACGTTGATTTCACAAGCAGGCAGTCACAGGATGGTAAAACAAGAAAATGCCCACTTTCTAAAAGTGGCATTTTCAAACACACAATATAAAAACCACCTTTACTAAAAGAGGTTTCTAAATTCTGAGCTCAGAGCCCAAATTCCAAATCTCAAGCTGTTCCCAATTGAAAGTTACACTTGTAAAATGTTGCAAGGTCGCTCCAGTGATAGCCTTTGGGAGAGCTAGTCCTTGCAATAGTGAAAAACTAAATTGGCAGTCTTTCACTATCAGGACATGAAAAACACACCAGTACATGTCCTACCTCTAACATACACTGCACCCTGCCCATGGGGGTACCTTGGGCCTTGCCTTATGGTTGCCTTACATGTAGTAAAAGGGAAGGTTTGGACCTGGCAAGTGGTTGCACTTGCCAGGTCGACACGGCAGTTTAAAACTCCACTCTCAGACACTGCAACGGCAGGCCTGAGAAAGGTTTATACGGCTACTCATGTGGGTGGCACAATGAGTGCTGGAGGACCACTAGTATCATTTGATTTACAGGCCCTGGGCACACACGGTGCACTTTAGTAGGGACTTACTAATAAATCAAATATGCCAATCATGGAGAACCAATCCCAATTTACGCAGGGAGCACTTGAATTTAGCACGGATCAGCAGTGGTAAAGTGCCCAGAGTAATAAATCCGCAAAAACGAAGTCCAGCATAACATCAAAAATACAGGAGGCAGAGGCAAAAAGACAGGAAAAACCACGCCAAGGATGCCAGGTCTAACAATAGTATATTACTATATAGGTTTTTCTGGAAGAATTTTGTTTTATAAAACTATAAAGATTACGCTCCATTAGTAGGTTGACCATATATACTGCCTCTTATGAGCATCTGACCTCTCAGAGGGAGATAGTGCCTTTTCCTATTTGAAAAATAAATGTGAACTCGCTTCCAGTACAGATCAGCAGTAAAACTTGAAAAGATGGCTGTTCCAGCAAACTTAATCACCTACAGACTGTGAAAATGCCTGGATGCCGTTTGGATCACAGCTGCGCTTTATAAGATTTGGTATTCGTATATCCCAGTTGTTCTAAGTACGATGACCTCCCATTTGGGGATTCACCTACACTATGGACCTGTACAGTGCAGCCACACTTTTTTTATATGAAACTTCACAAGGTGCATTTTTCCATGTTGGTACTTGCACTATATGTATTAAGATAAGAATGTGAAATATGGGTTTCATCCTCCTAATGAGCGCTCCAAACCATTTTATTGAGCTTTTCAATGTTTAATCAACATTCTATTCATAATAAAAAAATGTTCAGGTTTCATTTAGCTTAAATCGGTTCCCTTTTGACATCTGCATCTTGTATCCATCTCCTCATGGGCTTTCGGCATGTGCAACAAAGATTGGCCACAGCGTCTAACATGGAGCCAGGCCCTGCAACCAACCTCTCCTATGACCAGTTCCTACTGTTCATGGCTCTTAAGATTAGACTTTGCATTAAAACCCATTGCAGAGCTCACTTAACTGAGACCTATAATGTACTGGATTTGCATCTGGAGTATTGACAGGTTAAATCCATTCAAGAATGTCCTCTACAATTCTATCCTCAGCCAGGGTCGTCAAGGATCCCGTGGCTAAATTATATCACGAAATCTCTGATGGGACTAGGTTTAGCAGGAATACTGGTGTAATCATCTTTTCAACTGAATGCTGCTGCCAGAGCAAAGGCCAGATATTGGGAATTGGTTATGGAGAAGAAAGAATCATCAGCAACACTAAGTACTTTATCCCAAGCATTTTTGCACCAGAAAACTGTTTTTAAATTTGAGGAATCTTTAGATTATATTAACCCTCCATTTTTAAGATACATCTATTTTAAATCTAGATATGTTTTACCATTAGCTAAATATGCATGTAATTTGTCTTCATATGCTTTTCGGTTGAAGGCATGTCCCTCATGGCAGAAGAATCCAAGGAACATTTGCTATTCTTTTGTACTGCTTATTCTAGACCTAGGGTTAAATGGGTTACTCCATTATGTTGGAGTATGGGCATATCTGACAGGATAAGCCCGCTAAGAATAGGTAAAACTGACTCAAGAACACACATTGTGTACTCCGTTTCCAAATTTCTTTATGCAGTGTGGCTGACAAAATACTAGGGAGTTTGAACACACCTAATTTGCAAGTATCTGTGCATTCTTTTATCCCAAATGTTTTCTTTTCAGTGACTCTATGCTTTTAAGAACATTTTCTGAGTTATTTATGTGTATGTGCAACCTTGTATAGATGTTACAATGGTTTATCCATCCGAGAGAGGGGGGAGGAGCGAGCACCGCAGCCTTGGGTCTTCCGACGACAGCGCTTGAGCAACGACGCCGCTGCTTGCACTGTGACCTGTCAGCACCACAATGAGCACCGCCCCACTTGGCACCGCAGCCTTGGTCTCACCGCCGCCGCTGGACGACCATCACTGAGTGGCTGCCTGCACCGCAACCTGAGTGCTCCACACGTCGCACTGCTCCGCTTCACAACGGAGCCCATAGGCCTGCTGGCGCTCTTAACTTCAAACTCACGGAGTTCGACCTGCAACGCGTGTGACTTCAAGGACCTGACGATTCCTGCACCGACTTCCAGAACCGTTGCCGCTTCTCCGGAACTCACCACAAGGTCCGACGCCCTGTATCTCCAAAGTTACTGTTTTATGGGTGTCCCCGACACCATAGCTGGCCTGCGACGCTGCGATCGGCTGGAACTGTTAGATTTGTTAGTTCACTACGCCGTGAGAGCCCCGGACGGAGATATCGACTTCAAGGAGTCTATTTTTGCTTTATTGGTATTTGGATGACTGTATGGTTGATTTTTTCTTTTTTAATGGTTTTGTTCTTGTTTAACACAGATAAATATTGGATATTTTTCTAAAACTGGTGTGGTGTCCTTTTATAGTGTTTTCACTGTATTACTGTTTGTTATATGCAAATGCTTTATACATTGCCTCCGAGATAAGCCTGACAGCTCATGCCAGGATACCAAGGGGGTGAGCAGGGGTTATTTTAGACGTGTAATCCCCTTATCCTGACTAGAGTGGTGGATTCTGCCTGGCTTAGGTGCGTACCCTAGCCACCCAGAAAATCCATTTCTAACAATGGCTAAGAAACCTGGAGGTTGATGAACTTGTACAGTCGAAGGGGCTGATGGACTCTCAGTCAATCAGGGCCTGCTAGTTGGACGATGCTGGCTCGGTGCTCTCTTCTGGGCCCCTGGAACATCCCAGGAAACTTGTCTAGCCAGCAACAACATTTTCTAACTATCTGCTTGGGCCCTGGGAGAGCCGGCTCAGACATTACGAAGTTGTGACACTTTTGCCTGTTGTATGTTAATTTCATTGGGGTGACTGATGCTTCTGGGGGGGCGGGGGCAGTATGAGGTGGAGAGGAGTTGGGGGGGGGGGGGGGGAGGATGCTTTGGCTCAGTTGGACATAGGTTACATCTCTTCTGTGAAAATGGTCAGACTTTAGGATAATGGTCCCATAGCCTATACTCAAGTCATGCAAAATGTTTTTTCCGCCGTGGCACCCAGTGACACCCAGCTACTAAAATTAACCATTGATACCCTATCCATGGACCTACCATGACAAGATTTCCGTTCCTGATATAGAATGTGAATGGATTACTCAGTAAAATAGAGGGGTACTGTCCTTCGATTCGTGCTACGACTCACACCAGAGGTCTTGCTGCTCCAGAAATCACACCTTTTGGGTGTAAAATGTCAGTTCCTTGCCCAGCATGGCGACAATAGTGTCACACAGGGTATTCCAGGGTGCTCATATGCTCACTCTACCCCTTAGTAGTGTCCCGGATGATCTCAGATGACAAAATGACTTGCTTCGCACTCCCAGATAATATAGATTACCACTCTCCCACACGGTGGCTCGAACACGACAAAGCAATACACATAACACTACACCACCTGGAAAGGGATTTCACTTTATAAAATGAAGCACATCAAAGACTGTTCTCAGAATAAGGCTTGGGGTTTTATTTACACAATGCTCTCTAACAGAAAGGCTTTCCCAGATGTCAAATGAACAACATTCAAATGTATACTAAGATATATGTATATGCAAGCAATAATAACACACTTGGCAAATGCAACTATTAAATGCATGAATAATAATAATAAAATGCAAAAGCAGATAATAATGGACGTCCTGCAAGAAATTCGAAAGATATATACACTAAATACATCAGATTAACTTGGATGTGCACTCAGACGCTCACACATCACAAAGTCAATACTCAAAGAAAACACCTCACCGATCGTTCACTCGACATCCTTGCCAACTCAAGCTGGAGGAGCCTGTTGACAGCCAGGCTGAACTCTCAATTGGAACCCGAATCCCAGATTCTCTTGTGACGACACGTCTGCCCCACAAGTGAACTCCCATCTGCTTGCCAAGATCCCCCGCCTTTAATAGGTTTTACTCAACCTAAGGCGATGGTTCTAGAAACCTCGCCCCCTTTCTTCTGTTACGAAAAACGGGGCTGACCATATTGGTCTGTGTCAAGGTAAAGAACGAAGCTGCCCAGGCCCCTGTATTTTTTCTCCGAGACAGAGCTGTACATTCCACACATTTCTCTGGCAACAACAATCTCTGCTCTGAAAGGCACCAAGCACACTTCCCACACATTATCCCAGCAAAGCTTACGAAAGCTTCCATCCAGCAGAAAACAAAACAACCTTGAACGTGAATAACCTAAACAACTTGAGTAATCTGGGGGCCTGCCTGTGCACGCAAAAAGCTCAAGCTAGCTGACAGTCAGATTTCAAGATGACATGAGGGCGTGTCAAAGCCAATAGTAAGAACTTCCTAATACTTCCCAATGTACAACACAGTGCACATTTGTGCACCACTGCCTATAGCATCACACACTTCATCTGCCAATGTACAACATAATGTACATTTGAGCACCACTGCTCATAACACTGCACTTTGAGACCATAAAGTACATTCCACATCTCTCTTTCTTTCTCTTTCTTTCTCTTTCTCTCTTTCTCTCTTTCTCTTTCTCTCTTTCTCTTTCTCTCTTTCTCTTTCTCTCACTCTTTCTCTCACTCTTTCTCTCACTCTTTCTCACTCTTTCTCACTCTTTCTCACTCTTTCTCACTCTTTCTCACTCTTTCTCTCACTCTTTCTCACTCTTTCTCTCACTCTTTCTCTCACTCTTTCTCTCACTCTTTCTCTCACTCTTTCTCTTTATTTCTCTTTCTCTCTCTCTCCTTCCCCCCCGCCCCCACGGTCTGTTCTTGGCAAGATGTTCTACTCTGTGACAGCTCTCACTTAAAAACTACATGAGATACGAAAGACTTCAAGGGAAAAAGCACATGCAGGAAAAAGTCAATTAAAATCATGGTAGTCAAAGGTCATCATGTGGTTTCAAACCATAGGAGTGCCTCTAGCACTACACCAATGTAGATACCTGGTGGTGGAGGTGATGGTAGTGGGACAGGCTTACAATTTCGTGAGTCTTTATGTCCCCCCACAGATGGCGAGCTTGACAATAGACGAGATAAAGTAGGAGGTGCTACACATCCCCAGAGGCTGTACAATTCCGGAGGGGGGATTTAAATTCTCTGATAGATACAGCGTGGCTGACCGCTCTGCGGGTGGGGGTGGTGATTGAAGGAGAGAGTCTGGGCTGGTAACATGGGCCGCCACCCTTGGCCTCTGCGACGCCTGAAGGATGTGGCATCTGCCGACACTCGATTACACGCATATCTCAGCGGCACATGGCACAAGGTCGTGGAATTACCTTTTCCTGATGTCGGCGGCAGATTTACTTGTGACCACGACCTCAGACATTTTGCCTAGGGGTATCTCCGGCCACTGCCCAGTGGTGCTGTGGATTGGGAGCCTAAGTGGGGGCTCTCACCCCATATTTTATGGAGAGAAGGGTCTCGACTTCCTCTCCAAGGAACTGAAGATATTACTGTAACACAATGAGGGGTTGGAGTCTCCTGGAACACTCTGGGGTCGGCAGGGAAAGCCTTTATGCTGGAGTGAAAAATTTGGATTGTTGGTTAACCACTTAACCGCGGCGACAATTCCGCCGCAATGCGGCGGTTTTATTGAGTGGGCGGGGCCGCGTCGGCCAACGGACGTGCGCAGCACTACGGAGGTAGTGCTCGCGACGGCCGTTGGCCGACGGGCGCACGGAAGGGGTTAAATGGAAGGGGTCCCTATTCAAGCAATAGCCACAGTCCCTGTCTGAGTGAGCCACAAAATTCACTAAATTAACCTATGCTCAACCCTCTAGTAGCTTGTCACAAAAGCAGTGCGGCTTAACTTGGAGGCAATGTGTAAAGTATTTATGCAGCGCTTCAAACCGTAATAAAGTGAAAACACAACACAAGAAAAATCCCACACCAATGTAGAAAAATAGAATAACAATGTTATAAAGTATTTGACACCAAAACAGCAAAAATCCAATCAGTAGAACCTGCATTTTGAATTATTAAAGTAAAAATGAGCATCTAAAAGACCAAAGCATCAACTGCCGATATCTGATCGTGCAAGACCGGATCAAAGTCAAAAAATATGGCAGACCCCGATGGAACACTGGCCGGATGCAAAGAGTGCATTGAACCAAGTCGGCCCTTACCTTCAGACTTAGAAGAAGTTTCAAAGAAAAATGTTCTGAGAAGTTAAAGTTCAATGGGGCAAGACTGCAGGTGCTGTCCAAAGAGGGAGCGTCGTCGGGGAGCTGCTGTACGAAGTCGCGGTGAAGATTTCTTTATTTGGATTTAGTCCCTTTTTTGTTGTTGTTTTGTTTTGTTAGAAGTTAAAAATCTCCAGCGGGGCAAGGTTGTAGGCTGTAGCTGATGAGAGTTCCAGGAGGCCGGATACCCCTTTGCTGAAAGACCGCTGAACAGGATTTGCAGCTGTGGAGAAGGACTAAGCAGGAGCTGCTGAAAAGTCAGGCCGAGCGTTGATGCACCTTGGGCGTGAAGATTAACAGGTTGGCCCTGGTCTTCTCTCTGTTCTCTGAGCAGTTTTTAGACCAAACATTTTTACATCCAGATTTTTGGATTTTGGCTCTCTGGGCACCGTTAGCACCACCACCAAGGATCCAGGACTGAAGGGGCACCACTTGAGGAGTTGGGACTCCCTTGGGCTGGGTCTAAGTGCAGGTTCAAGTTGGTTGGAGCTTTTTCTTTCCCTGAGGCTCTGATCAGGAGGCCAGCCAACTAACCTGGAGTTACTCTAGTCATCCTGGGTTCGACAGCAGAAACTGCATGACAGGCCTCTGTGGGTTCATGGCAAGCTTCAGATTGGAAAGCAGTCCTTCCAAGTGCAGCAAAGCAATCTTGTAGAGTACACAGCATGCCAAAGTCGGAGGCAGTCTCCTGAGAGTCCTTCTGCAGGTCCAGAAAGTGACCTTTGGGTCTGAGGGTCCTATTTGTATACCTAGTGCCTTCTTTGAAGTAGAAGTTTCTAGAGCATTCTCTTTGAAGTTCTTGACGTTTCCTGCTTCCCCTGCTCTGGCTCCAAGCTGGCTGCATGAACAGTTCAGGGGTGACCAGTCCGAGCACAGCCTATTGAGGTTCAGTGGTGTTGTGCTTTCTCCGCCCCTCCATCCTGCCAGTTAATAGCCCATCCAGGCACACCTAATCCATCTATTGTGTGGCTCCGTAGGAGGAATAAGCAAAGTCCAACTGCCAACTACACCCAGTCATGTGACCCATAAACAGTCTGAAGGCACCAAATATTTAGGGTTGAAAAATGCCAACTTTCTGAAAGTGGCATTATTTAAACTGTAACTTAAAATCAGACTTTACCATTAAAGATGGCTTTCGAATGACAATTTCTCAGACACCAGACACAAAATGTTTACCTGTTCCCAATCAAAAGTTGGCACTTATTTATTTTCATATTGGGGTTTATTTGTGTGATTAAGGGGAAGAGGGTGGGGTACAGACCTCTGAGCGGTTTCCTACACCAGGATTGTCATGTTGACTAAATTGGGGTTGGTGGGGGGGCCTGCAGAGTGTGGGGAGGGGGATACAGTGGCTAATGCAATTCGTTTTGAGTATTGTTTGTTGGGGAGGGCACAGGGTAAGTTGTTCTGGTTTTCTAACATGAGTGCTGGCGGGAATGGGAATGATGGGGTCCGGGTAGTGTTCGGGATATGCATTGCAGGAAGAAACTTACATACTGGATGGTACAAAACACATGCACGTACAATTGGATCAAGAGTACTACAATAGGTACATTCCATGGGGACGGCAGTGGGGACTACGCACACTACATTTGCTAATACCGTGGCCAGAGAGGATTACACAGTATTGACGTGGAACGTCAATGGGTTAGGGAATAAGATCAAACGGGGGTTAGTATCGAACTACCTCAAAAGGCTCAAGCCAAACTTCGTACTGTTACAGGAAACACATCTTATGGGTCCACACTGCTCATTTTTGAATAGGGGCAATACATTACTCTGGCACATGCAGGTTTTACTCGAGGTTCGAGAGGAGTAGCGATCCTAGCACGAAAGTCTCCTCCATTTAGGGTTATACGTAAATGGGAAGACCCAGATGGCACATAAGTGGCGGTGCAGGGGGTCTGGAACCATACTTCATGGGTATTGGTTAGCGTATATGCTCCCCCACGTCTCCAGCAACGCACGTTAGACAAGGTAACTGCAATCCTTCTGCAGGCAGGCCCTGCCACACATCATTGGGGGTGATTTCAACGACGTAAGTGATCTCGCCCTGGACCGCTCGCTGGCCCGGAGTGGGACTGGTGAGGCCACTGCGCTGGCGAAATTTCAGCTGACCCTAGGGCTAACTGACTTATGGAGAAGTAGACACCTGTCTAGACGAGCATATTCTTACTTCTCCGGAGCCCATAGGGTGTTCTCACGGTTGGACTACTTATTTGCCCCAGCTGGAGAACTTAGCCATGTAGAAGAGGTGGAATACTTGGCTAGAGGTATATCTGACCACTCACCGCTCTATTTGAAAGTGGGGACACAAAGGGGTGGGCATAGGGCCTCCTGGAAGTTGAATGCATGGGCCCTGAGGGATCCACAAGTAGCCAAAGAAATTAAAGTAGAAATAGAACTTTATTTTCGGGAAAATACTGGCTCGGTCCAATCGACCATCACACTTTGGGAAGCTTTTAAAACCGTGATACGTGATAGAGCACAAAATATCATTGCACATCAGAAGAGACGTGAAACTCAAGCACTCCTGTCTTTAGAACGCAAACTACTTGAACTCGAGAACAAAGGGGCCTCTGCATTTGACCCACACCACCTCCGCCAGATTGACATCACCAGGCGAGAATATCAAGCGTTGGCTACCAGGGAAGTGTGTTCACACCAGCTTGCACTACAACATCGATTATATGAAACTGGGGATAGAGCGGGTAAACTACTGGCATGGCTGGGAAGAAAGGAACAAGAATCTAGGTGGGTTACCTCTATTAGAGAGGCAGACAAATCTTACACTACGCCACAAGATATAGCTGGGGCCTTTGCCCGATTTTACACCACACTCTATGCAGCCCAAACACAGGTTTGCGATACACAAATATGCAAATACCTCGAAGATATTGAACTTCCTTGTCTCTCCCCGGAGGAGACTGAGGCTCTTGACATAGACATCACACTGGAAGAGGTGTCCGAAGCCATTAATAGGTTGAAGCTGGGGAAAGTCCCGGGTCCTAATGGCCTCCCAGGAGAATTTTAAAAAAAACATACCTCTCTTCTGGCACCGCATCTACTTACGATGTTCCAGGAATCTAAGGAGGAAGGGTTACTCCCTGCCGATCTCAGAGAGGCGACTGTAGTGGTGATTCACAAGGCCGGGAAACCCCCAGATGATTGTGGCTCTTACCGCCCTATATCATTGTTGAACATTGAAACTAAAATCCTAGCCACCATCCTTGCTTACCCGTCTCATAGGGGTGATTTACATCACTGGTTAAAGACGATCAATCTGGCTTTATGCCGAAACGTGCCACTCAATATAATCTACGCAGGGTGGCCAACTGGATAGATGCCACTCGAGATCGGGAAACGGCACACTTATTGTTATCCCTAGATGCTGAAAAAGCGTTTGACACTGTCCACTGGCCCTTTATGAGGTGTGTTTTGGAGAAATTCGGATTCGGGCCAAGCTTCCGAGATTGGGTAGCGCTACTGTACACGAAACCCGTGGCTAGGGCCCGGGTCAATGGGGTTCTCTCTCAACCTTGGCCGATACAACTGGGAACTAGACAGGGTTGTCCCCTTTCCCCATTACTTTTTTCTCTTATTTTGGAACCCCTTGCCAGTGTTATTAGAACTACCCCCGGATTGGGTGGGTTCGTGGATGAAGCCAAAATGCTCAAAGTGGAACGCGTATCTTTATATGCAGATGATATATTATTGTATGTGACTGACCCTAGTGTGACCCTCCCCCAAATCTTGCAGATTTTCGAGGTATACGGGAAACATGCGGGATATAAGATCAATTGGAGTAAATCCACGCTATACCCAATTGGGGGGGTGGCGGACCCACAGGGGTTCCTTGACTGTCTACGTTGGTCGACAGAAGGCTTCACATATCTTGGCCTTTATATTACCACTGATGTTGCTGAGAGCCTGGTACGTAATGTTAAGAGAGTTATCCTCAATTTTCAAGAGGACGTAAAGAGGTGGCGCAAACTCCCACTAACTATCATGGGAAGGACCGCAATGTACAAAATGATTACGCTTCCCCAGCTGCTCTATGTGCTGCAAAATATCTATCATAAAATCCCAGGCACATTGTTTAATCAAATAGATAGTGAGGTACGCTTGCTTCTATGGGACGGGGCCTACCCACGAGTGGCACTCCAAACCTTGCAAAGAAGTGCATATAATGGTGGTCTGGCCCTACCAGACATCAGAGCATATTACAGGGCATCCCACCTTATTGTTATTAATGAGTGGATCCATATACAAGGGGATCATTCGACATATAGGCTGGAAAGACTACAATTTAGAAATCGTACATATCTCCATTATATATATATATATGGTGGGAAAGGCAGTAGCCAACTACTTCAGGCAACCCAGAGGACATTGGAGGCTTGGAAACACGCTGAGAGGCAAATGCAATGGGACAAGAAATGTACCAGGGAGACCCCGCTATGGGAAGGGAATAGACTGTCCGAAATAGGGAAGCTTAGAGGCTTTAAAAAATGGGACCTAATTGGCATTTCCAAGATAGGGGACCTTCTAGAAAAGGGGGTGCTGGCGTCGTGCGAGACACTTAACGACAGATACCAACTTCATACTACACAACTTTATGCATATCTTCGCTTAAAACATGCATGGATGGCGGAGGGATTAGAGGGGGAGGCATTACCTGAGTATGCCCCACTAGAGGGTCGCCTGCTGCAAGAAGAGATTCCAACTAAAGCGGTTTCCTACACATATAAAACCCTACTCAATAATATGCCGGACAAGCTTGGTCCACTTCGAACCAAATGGGAGGGGACTACTGGAACATTGGAAGACATTGATTGGGAGGCCGCACTCATGCACCCACGAGAGGTGGCAATCAAGCTTCGATTACGCCTCATCCAATACAAAATTTTACATAGATATTTTGACAGAGCCCGACTTCACAAAATGGGGAGGGCGGATAGTCCAAAATGTCTTAGATGTCATGGGATCGATGGGACTTTCATACATACCCTATGGGAGTGTAGAGAAATACAGGAATACTGGGGTAAGATCGTGGATGAGCTTAATAGCGTACTTGAGGTCCAGATAGAAATGGAGCCGAAATTCCTTCTTTTGGGTATTCCTACAGAGGTGGATATCCCACGACGAAAACTACTACTAGCTAACCTGGGAATAGTGGTGGCCAAGCGTGACATAGCGAAATATTGGGGGGTGTAACAAATACCCACACTGAGGGAATGGAGGACATGTTTGGACCTCTACATGGTTGCAGAACAAGTGACATACAAAGCTAGGGGTTGCCCGCGGAAATTTAAGAAAATATGGACGCCATGGATGAAATATTATGGCTTAGAGTTGGATGGGGAATCAGAGAGTGAGGGTTCATAGTCTGGGAGGTTGTGAGAAGAACCCTGATGAGGTATATTATGACCCACTTGGCGCTGAACAGGAAATGTGTAATTTTGATGTTATGATGTATATACAATTGGATATTTCATGTCCCGCAATGTGTAGTCCTGTGGTGGATATTCATTATGAACACTGGCCGGCTAAAATTGGTCCACAACCTATCGTTTTGAGTACTCCTTTTGTGTTATATATGTTATTTTATTGGCAAAACAAAATAAAAATATTTCAACAAAAAAAAAAAAGTTGGCACTTATTAAATGTATAAAGCAACCCAATGATATCCTAACGGAGAGGTAGGCCTCACAGGAGCTTTTCACTACTAGGACATGTAAAGCTTGAAAATACATGTCCAACCTTTTCGTTACAATGCATCCTGCTCTATGGGTTACTTAGGGCCTACCTTGGGGGTAACTTATTTGCAATAAAAGGGGACTTTAAGGCTTTGCAAGAGGGTTATATTGTCAAGTCAAATTGGCAGTTTAAAATTGTATTCTGACTGCAATGGCAGACCTGGGACATATTTTAAAGAGCTACTTAAGTGGGTAGCACTATAAGTGGTGCAGGCCCACTAGTACGATTACATTTGCAGGCCCTCGCTACATGGTATACCACACTACAAAGAACTTGTAGGTAAATTAGATATCAGTCAGGTGTAAACCAATCCAATCATGTTTAAATGAGAGCGCACATGACCTTTAGCAGTGGTAAAGTGCACAGAGTCCCAGAGCGAACAAAAACGAATTTCAGCAAAAGGTGGAGGCTGAAGGCAAAAGGTTTTCGGGAAGACCACCCTAAGGCTGACGGGTCTAACAGCGAGAAGTAGCATGCACGCACTTCAGAGCTCACAACCGGTAGAAACAGCAATACATAGCAGAAGTGGAGGCCCACATTGCCCGCCTAGAGAAAGAGACTGAATTGGATGAAATTGAGAGCTGTCCGGTAATAATCGATAGAGCGAAGCTGCAGCAAATGTATCTTGACGAACCCCATCAATTTTGACTAGCATCCACCAGCAGAGCCTATAAATGAGGGGGTTAAGTCCAGCAAACTAGTCTATTGACTGGCGACCCTTGGGGAGGTCAGCTGGGTGCTTCCATGGATAAAAAGACCTTCTCACAAAAGAATCCGAGGCGGAGGCGATCGCCAATGCCTTAGACTAGCATCAGGCCCTTTACAAGCCCTCGGACCGACCCTCCTGGGAGGCCTCAATGCACCTGATAACACACCTTCCACTGATGTCTATCAGCACTACAACGTGCTGAGATGGAATGCCCTATATCGCTGGAGCAGCTGGAAGAGGCTCTTGCAGATATGAACACAGGAAAGGAATTATTGAATGTTTAAGTCTTTTATTGATTTTTTTGGTTTAACAAAAGTCACAAAAAAAGGGAAGATTAATGCATGTGATGTACAAGGATGCTGTTAGGGGAGAGGGGTACATAGTTCAAAGTATCGGAAAAGGCTTACAATTAGATTTCTAGTAAACATGCTGCCAAGTCCTCATACATTTTTCCCTGCACCGTTGACTATTGGCCACAAAGCCATGAGTGAGGGCCCGTTTAAAGGCCAATGGCTTTGCAGTACATCAGTGTTTATAGAATCAAGGAAGACAGAAAATAAGGCATAACAACAATATAATTCAACCCAACTTGATTTTCCCCGGCTCCCCACCACCTCCCCTCAGCCCCCAAAAAGAAATATGACAATATTGATGTGCACAATTTCCATTAATGTTCACTGCGGCCCATGTTCAACTGATGAGGGCTGGCTTGACATTACTGTCGCAACTGCATAGTGTATCTCCGCACATTCGGGTACCACGTCCCCATGTCCCGAGTCTGGCTTGTGGTCTTGTCGAAAGTCATGCCATATGGTATCCCAGTTAGTGCAATGGGGTATCTTGTGTAGCCCCATGGTGTCCTCCCTGAGTAATGCAATGCTGTCAGCCAGGGCCCACATCAGCAGCGACTACCGGCATGCCAGTAATGGGGGCGGTTTGGACGATTTCCAACACCTGGTGATGAATCGTTTGGCTACCATCAATCCCAGGTCATATTAATCGGGACGTTACCTTATGTCGCTTGTTCCTGAGAATGAGCCCTAAAATGCAGACCTCCTACGTGTGTAGGTTTGTGCGACCCGTAGTTTAGTAGTGATGTGTTGCAGTAAGCTTGGAGATGAGGGCATGCCCATAACATATGTAGGAGATCTGCGTCCAACAAATGACGTCTAGGGCAGCATGCATCTGTTTGCCGATAATATCTGATGATTTTTGCTGGCTGAAGATAGGCCTGTTGAGTAATGTAGCCTTGGGTAAGGCGGAAGCTGGCATTCCGAGGAATGTGGGCCGGGCACTCCTGTACGGAGGCCTACTCCTTGGTCGTGTAGCGCCGGGCCAGATCCCCCTTCCTTACGCCTCCTCAGGGGTGTAAGTGACACTGCTGTGTGTTGGCGAAGGGTATTGGTTTGTTAGTTACACATGTATTTCGTGCTGGGTGTAAAGGGGTTGCCCTGTAGACTAGGTTAGCGAGAGACTGGATTGTCTCAGCTGGTTCTGCCGTTTCAGCCAAGCAAGTAGTCTACCCGTATGGTCGTGTGAGTGCGTGAGGAGTGCGCAGCATAGTTCAGGCACCGGAGCCTCTTCAGTAGGGAGGTATGTCACATCGCGCCTCAGCCAACCGCTGGGCCTAGTCTGAGTCTGTTACAGTAGGTGTTTTGAGATGTACGAGTTTCCGTTCAATGCGTGTCATGTCGCCATCCAATTGTTTACGCGTATTCCAAATTAGCCCTGGCGGGGTCCCCTAATGGTTACTTTAAAAGCGTCCCATTCAATCAGTTTGTGGCGTTATCAGCATTAAGCTTGAAATATTCAACTGTGGCCGTGCCCAGCGATGCGTGAAAGGGTGGGTCTTCAAGTGCAGTGGGCTGGAGCTGCCATGTGGGTATATCTGGTAAGGGGGTGTAAGTAGAAAGGGACCCCACGGAGGACGAGTGCAGTGTGTTAAAACGACCGCGGGCTCCGTACAATTCTATGGGGAAGTCGCGGTTACAATTTTAAAGTTTAAGGACCCTTCTCGGTGGACTTCGAGGAAACCCTTTGGAACTTAAGAGGTTGGAGAGTCACCCCACCCGTGGATACCGCAGTACCCGAGTTACCTATCCCAGAGGAGCCGGGTGCATAGGTCTGGAGTGGTGTCGGAAACCGCCGTCGTTTTCAATGGAGGGCTTCAAAGAAGAGCTGCTGCCGGGAAGGAAGAAAGTGTCCCTAGGAATCCAAAGGTGGGTTCGTGATGGAAGGAACCTGAAAGCAGAGGGGACAGAGTCTGGGTCACTTCAGGGTGACCAGGGGCTCGGTAGACTAATGCCCACCGATGTCGGGTGCTTCAGGTGCGAAGAAGGGATGCTTGACTCTGCAGCCACAAGGTTCAGGAAACGTCGAGGACAACCAGGAGCCAGATGTGAGCTGTCCCACGAAGGATGTCGAGTGCGGAGGGGTCAGTGTCCGGCTGGAGCACCAACAACCCTTGGCAACAGCAACCCACTCAGGAAGGTTAAGCAGGTTACGGTGTGGACCAGCAAAGTCCAGAGGACTCACCAATCAATGGGGAGTCAGGGCACGTCTGGAGCAACCAGGAAAGCCCAATAGAAATCAAGATGACCCTCAAGAGGACCCACAGGTCGAATGACCAGGAGTCGCGAGGGGACCTCGAGCAAGATCACAAAGTACCAGCCCACTGAGCACTCGGTGCGAGGAGGCCGGAGTTCTTTGGTGGAAATACTGCTCAGGGTCAGGACTACACGGAGTCCAATGCACAAGCTCGGGAATCACCAACAAGCATCTGCACTTGCAAAAGTACGCGGTGCACAGGGGTTCGGGTTATGTGGTCCCCACGAGGGATACTGGCCTCAAACTCTGTGAGAGGGCAGCTCGACCTCAAGGAACTTCGGAACCCACCTCCTGTGTTGCTGGAGCCTTTGGAGTCCGCAGGAGTTCAGGATCAGCAGACTGGTCAGTTGTGTTACGGTGCCTGCGAATGCAGGGGAGTGACTCCTTCACCCCAAGGGAGATTCTTCAGTTGTCCTTAGTGCTCCACAGGTCCTGCACGGAGCCTGTATGGTGCAAGGGCACAGACAATGCTGTGGACGGAGAGGGAGATGAAGTCGGGACCAGTCGAAGTCCAGAGTGTCCAGACGGTCGAAGGTCCATGGTTTCTTGTTGCAGAATCTTGTCCACGTAAAATCTAAAGTCTTACAGCCAGGTAAGCCCTTATGTACCCATGGGAGAGGGTTAGATAGATTCAGGGGACCCTCCTAGGGGAGGGTCAGGACAGAGGGGAGGTTACTACCATGTCCTTTGTCCAGTTTCGCGCCAGAGCAGGAGCCAACGGCTCCCACAGCTGGTTTGAGCTGGACTATGCACAGGGACACCAAATGTGCCCCAGGTGCAGACTTTCAGGCACTTTGGAAGCGCACCCACCCCCAATACACTAAATCCTGTCAGGTAGGTGGTCACACCTCCCTGTGACAGGATGCCTATTTTGCTGCCTTCCTCTGCTCGAGTTTGGCTCAGCAGCAGGAGGGCAGAAATGTGTCTCTGGTCAGCAGCATCCATTTTGTGCTGTCCTGGTCGAGAAGGCTGGCACCGGAAAGACCAGTGACCCCTCGAAGCTCGCTTCAGAAGGGTGGGATCATACCTCCCACACCGGTTACAGGTGTGGAGGTATGATTCCAAGGTGTTTGATACCAAACACGACATGTTTTATTTCAGCCGTTTTCGAGATAGCATTTACTGCGAGGTTATAATGCACCTCTACCTATATGTCTGGCTGAGTCACAGACAACCCGGGAGAATGGTCTCCGAAGGCTGCAGAGGGGCTATGCTCATGCAGGGGCACCCTCTCGCGTAAAACCCAGCACCCTGCCTTCAGGATTGTTACGGCCTGCTATAGGGGTGACTTATACGTTTTAAGTGTAGTGACCTATAGATATAGTGAACCTATATCTAAACTAAGTGGTACCAGCTTACACAGGCTGCAATGGACCTGTAGTTCCATTTTGCATGGCCTCTCATGGGTGGCATAATACATGCTTCTGCCCATGGGAGGCCTCTGGCGTACCTATGCCCTGGGTACATGTGTACCATATACTAGGGACTTATAAGGGTACCCCAGTATCCAATCTGGAGTGTACCAAAGTACATGGCATAACATTTTAAGGAGAACGCAGATTAGACTGGGATCCTGATTAGCAGGATCCCAGTCAGACTAGTCAAAACAGTGTAACATCAAGCAAAAAGTGGGGGTAACCATAAGAAGCAGATCCTACTTTTCTACAGGAGGCACCATTCATGTAGCAGCACAAACCTACCATTCAGGTCAATTATGATGTCATCTGCCGCTAAGGAGACCCTAGCTCTCACCCATATCAGCATCCCTTGCGCAAAAGAGCAGTAGTCGGTAGGGAACACTTGCCCCCTCCATTTCTGCTGGAGTTTACGAGCCTCCGTCAGTGTCAGGTGTGTTTCCTGTAGGAGTGCTATGTGTGTGGATCTGCACTTTAGGTAGGAGTATACTGCATAATGGCGAGAGGGTGTGTGCATGCCTCCCACATTCCATGTGATAAAATTAGTGTGGGCCATGAGTGAAGTGCAAGAGTATCCCACGTGTCTGCTTCGTGTGGGTTTGATTTCTCACTGTGCGTATGGACTCCAATGAGCGTGGGTGGCTAGAAGGGCCGGGGAACCTAGGACAACCAGTGCCAACAGGTGAAAGGGAACAAACTAGAATAGAGAACATCATAGGGGTGGAGGGACAACTGGTATCCACCCGAACTGACAAACGATTAAAGGCGAGGAATGATCTTACAAGCTATACTGTGGTAGCTGAAGGGGGAAGTCCAAAAGTCAAGCGCGTGATGCCCCGACTCGTAGGATATGGGGACATCAACGAATGATGCGGATGAATGTTAAGCTAGCGTGTCATTTTACTGGGTCCACCTGTGTCATGTCAAGGGGGGGGGAGATTGTCCTGTAGGAGTCAGACCACCGTCACCTGCAATTTGAAATGTGTTATTGTATGTGGAAGCAACATCATGGAAGGGCAAATGAATTAATAGCAAGACAGAGTTAGTTATGTATATCTTAAATCTTAAAGAACAGTGAGTCATATAAGGTCGTTTGCGGTCTGAGGGGTGACCGCGGGCAGGGCCATAAAGTCTGCACCAGAGGGCCAAGTTGTAGATGAGCCAGCATCGCTGAGGGACTTTGTAGACGTTGCTTCAGGGTCCACACTGTTCTTGGTCACGTATCGTGAAAGCCTTTTGTAGGACCTGCCGCTGCTCTAGGATTACCTGTTCCAGATTTGGTGCAGAGCCAGATTGTGTCGTGGGCGCTCCCGTCTTCTCTGCTGACGAAGGCGTCCTATTGCTGCGCCCCTAATGTGCTCCACCGCACCAATGGACTCCATCCAGTCCCAGGTTTCGTCTGCTGAGTCAAAGAAATGTGTGGTTCCCTCTGCTGTCACTCGTCGTGCAGGGAACAGGATTGAGTAGCGCATGTCTAATTCTCGAAGGCACTGCTTCACTGCAAGAAAGAAGCTTCTCTGCCGCTGCACTGCCATTGTGTAATCAGGAAAAATCATGATAGATGCATTTTCCACTCTTATGGTCTGCAGTTTGCATGCAAGATGTAGTCCTGGTCTTTATAGTTAAGCAGACGGAATAGGAAGGGCCTAGGCAGTTGGCGACAGGCTGGCATGTGGTGAGCTCATTTAGTGGCGAAGAAGGGGGAGAGCTCCACATCTGGGAATATTGTGCGGATCAAATTTTCAGTGTAAGTTACTGTGTCAGTGACCTCTGCGCCCTCCGGCAGGCCCACAACGCGTATGTTATTCTGTCTGGACCTGCCCTCCTCAACTCTGCATTCTAGTGTGTGAACGCGATCTAGCAGGTTTTGCAGTTGTGATGCAGTCTCATGCTGATGGAGCTCAGCTACCATGTGTTCAATGTTGCACACTGTCGGCCATTTTTGCGGTGTTCTGCGTACAGTAAGGTAAAGTCTGCTGTGACCTTCTCTATTCTGCTCTCAAGTGATGAGTGCGTCTGTTCAAGTGTAGCGCCAGTTCTTTCCACCGCGTGCAACACTACATCTAGCTTGGCTTCCAGAAATGCTTCAGAGTCTAGTGGACCCGATATGACTGGATCCTCCATTGTTCGTTCCACAGCTGATGGAGGTTTTGGCGTTGCAGTTGTGTTCTGTTCTGGAGGCGACCCATTAGTGCGTTACAATGGAGGTTCAGTTATTGGTCTTATAGGAGGTCTGTCACCTGAGGCACCAGGATGTTAGAGGTCCGCGAGGGTCGATCTTTGACAGGTTAAGTAGGTCTTTGTGTATGTATATGTGTGTGTATATATATATATATATATATATATATATATATATATATATATATATATATATATTCACTGAAAAAACCATAGGTTTTAGGGAAAGTCATAGTTAGTTGGACATTGCACTCGTACAAAACCCGTGAAATTCCCCCGTTCTAGTTAGTTCAGCTAACTGTAACTCGCGCCCCCGCTATGCACTGCTGATGATGTCACATATTACATCACTCATGACATGGTCAGTGACATCACTGATGACATCACTCATGACATCATCCAGTGACTGTGTTTCTGTAAAGTTTAAATATGTTGAATATATATATAGGGAAAGGCGTATTGAAGAATGAGTGGGTGTATAAGTGTCTGAATGGATGATTTAGTAGGTGCGTGACTGGGTGTATAAGTGAGTGATTAAACGTATCTTACTGAATGCATGGGTTAGTGACTAAACTGTGTGAATGTCTGTATCCGTCTGTCTGTTGTTGTGTAAGCAGTTGCATGGGTTTGTGACTAGCTACATGAGTGTCTATATGGGTTATGGATTGGTTGTCTGAGTATCTGTATGGGTGCCTGAGTGTTTGTGTGGGTGGGGGGTGTGTGACTCTGTACATAGATGTGTGAGTGGGTGATTCACTGGGTGCATGGTTTCAAGAGTGCGTCTGTGATGGACTGTATGGGTGGGTGAGTGTGTGTATGGGTGTGTTAGTGATTGAATGTATATCTCAGTGGTACATGTGTGAGTAACTACATATGTGAAAGGCAGTATATATGTGTGTTGGAGTATATAAATGGCTATAAGTGAGTGTGTGATTGTGAGAGTGGCTATATGGATGAGTGTGTGCTTGCATCAGTGATTGCATAGGAGTGTAAGAATGTGCTAGTATTTGTATGAGTAAGTGAGCTGGTGTGTATAACTGTATAGGTGAGTAAATGACATAGGACTTAGTTGTCAATCAAAGGACAACTCTGCAAAGTTAAAAGCAACTTCATAATGCAAAGGTTTTTCTTTTACACACTGTTTTATAATAACTGTTTTAGTATTTATAAGCGTATTTATTTATATATTTATTTATATATTTATTGAAACGCGCATAAAGCTTTGCACATTCAATTGAATTTAACATGCTGCTAATAGTAACTCTTCAGTTACCATACTTAGCACTTTGACTTTGTCGTCATTTCCTGCACTATCACTTATTTGATTATGCAACGCGTCATGTGATCAAGACCCGAGTTGGGGTCGAAACGCGTAATGGCGGATTTGCTGGGCACGTAATAAACTACACTTGATTTGCACCAAGAATCATTGGGTCCGCTTTTCGTCCTTTGTCCGTGTGAGGCGATTGTGGCGGCAAACTTTGTTTATTCAAGTACCGAGTTGCTTCAGCGGTACAAGCGGAACCCCTCCCCCGAGTGGGCACAGCAGCAGGTAGCAGTCGGTTCTGGTCACCCAGAACTGATTTTGGACAACTCCGGCGAGGAGCAAGCTGCGGGAGCCCCTGGTTGCCGCATATCGACCTGCCTCTAACGCGGAAGTCGGTGTAACCCGTGTCGGCTGACCGGAGAGAGCGCCAGGCATTCTGTCAAGGTAGGATCCGGCGGATACACCAGTGGGGGAGTGTGCACGGCGCTAAGTTTGGACATTGTTTCAAGAGACTAGTGACCGTTTTAAATCTTGTTCACAATTGGAGCCACAACTTAGCAGCAACAATGTCTGCCGACGCGTTGCCTAACCGTGAGGAGGCGGCCACTTCGATGTTCAATGATTCCCCGGCTGGGGGGTCGACAACTGTTGAAAACATCAGCACCACATCTATAGAAAGCCCTTCCATCAGAGACATGTTTAAAAGACTGGAAAAGTTAATGCGCTCGGAACAAAGTAAATGGTGGGAGCATAAATCTCTGTCCCGCTATTTAGAGGTCGGAAGAGTTCCAAGAGGGTTGCAAATTACCTTAGCACCCAGAGTCAAATTTAGAATCGGCCAGCAAACTTATGGCGATACTGGTAAAATACGCGGAAAGTGACCGTGTAAAGTTACAAACCCATGTTGAAATGTTAGAGGTGGAAATTGGGAAATTAGAGAAAACGGAGCATGTCAAGAAATTGAGGGATGACATGTTGGCCCGCCTCAGCAAGGATGAAGATATTAAGAGAAGAAAGGCCTTTAAGTTTGAGAGGGACAAGGCAGACTATCAAAATGGACAAGTGTTCAGTTTCGCCCGAAGATATGATGCAGTCAAGGCTAGAGTGAACCGACCATCTCAAAGGCTAACCAGAGAGGCCACGGCAGCATCTACTTCGATTTCGGACTTGAGTTCCGCTGCCGATAGCGAACTAGAGGGAGACACCGCAAAAACAGATACCTTGGGGTTTACCAAACTGTCCCTAGCACAGGAAGTGGATTGCCTGTGTCAAGACAGAAGGGACACATTGAGACCCCGGGGACCACCTGGCGGCAAAACCAAAGACATAACTTCAAACGCAACAAAAGAAGACAGCGTCGCAAAAGAAGGCAAAACTACTGGCAAAAAACCAACAAGGGGCAGATGGAATCGATTCCGGAATCTGAATCCAGCGCAAACTCCAACGGAGTAGTTAACCTAACTGAGCTGAAATTAACATCGGCAGAGAAACGTATTCTCGGATTAGGACTGTCATACAGTCCACCTTGTAACTTCAACTACGCGGATGCGCGCATGGATACTTTCAGGTTTGTGAGAAAATTGAAACTCAACAAATTCCATATATTACAATCTAGAAAGAAAACGACATCCACCTTTGATATAGCCATCAGCAGCCTCTCACTTTTGACAGCCGGTGATTATAGCCTGTTTCAGGATGCTTGGTCCCTCCAAAATGAACAAAACTGTGATATGTCTGCCAAAAATCAAGATTTGTTGGACAACAGAGGACTTTGTTCAACGCCTTTCAAACCCAAATCTGTATTCCAGCCAATCATGCTGCATGACAATTTAGATGTTTATCAAGATCTAGTAACCAAGGATTTGAAAAAACTGTACATAGCAACAAATAAAGTCTGCCATGGCATTGACAAACAAAATTTGTGCTATAAACAGCTAATGAAAAAACTGCAATCAGATAATAACATCATCGTGAGAAGAGCAGATAAAGGTGGAAATGTTGTTCTATGGCCGCGCCAACTTTATATGGAGGAAGCCTTGCATCAATTGGCTGATTCCTCATGTTATAGAAAGAGCAATATCCATTTGGTGAAAGCAGCATGGAATGACCACTATCTCAAACTACTGGCTTGGAAGAGTGCAGGATCTATTATGGATGAGGAATATCGATTTTTTTAAAAAGAACATCCAGTTATTCCCACTTTTTATCTCATCCCAAAGATTCACAAATGTATTGATAAACCACCTGGGAGACCCATCATTTCTGCCATTGATAGCATAATGGAGAACACTTCCAAATACGTGGATTATTTTTTCAAGACTGGGTTAAAGGACTGGCATCTTATGTGCAGGACACATCAAACTTTCTACGCAAAATTGAGCATGTGGTGTGGGGTCCGGATATGCTTTTAATAACTCTTGATGTAGCATCACTCTACACCTCTATTAGGCACTGTGATGGCCTTAAAGCTGTGGAATATTATTTAAATTTGCGTCCAGTGCACTACTACATACACAATAAGATGTTGATCTCAATGATATCGGCATGTTTAGAACAGAATTTCTTTATGTTCAGCAACCAGATCTATCAGCAGATCAGGGGAGTCGCAATGGGGGCCTGCTTCTCCCCCAGCTATGCCTGTTTGCATATGGGGCTGTGGGAGGAGCAGGTCCTCATGGGACAAAAGGCGATCATGCATGAACATGTGATTGTATATTTACGATACATTGATGACTTATTTATGATTTGGAGGGGCACGGAGTTGGGTGCAAATGAATTTGTGGACACACTCAATAATAACCGCTACAACCTACAATTCACATCAACCATCAATGCTGAATCGGTTTGTTTCCTGGATGTAGAGGTCTATGTTGAGCAAGATTGCTTAGCTACCAGATTGTTCAGGAAGCCAACTGCAGGCAACACGGTCCTGCATGCGACCAGTCATCATCCGCAGCACCTGATATGCAGCATCCCTTATGGTGAGATGCTGCGTGTCAGGCGGATCTGCAGCACGGACCGTGAATGTGAGGTTGCGCAGGAGGCCTGCAAGCAGAGATTTTTGGCAAGAGGGTATTCTAATGAGATCATAGACAGTGCCATCAGAAAAACAAGGGGCCTGTCTAGAAGGGAAGCCCTCACTCCGAGAATCAAGCAGATATCAGAGAATAATATGTCCAAAGCAATACACCCATGAGTGATACTGACTTTTAATAGTCAACATCAGGAACTTAGAAAAATCTTTTACCGTAACTGGAATTTGGTACAGGGAGATCCGGTCATTGGTATGTTAGTTCCAGCCAAACCTGCATTGACTTTTAGAAAAGCTTCGTCAATGAGCAGTGCCTTGGAGAGTAGTAGCCCAGAGATGCTAGCCCCAACCACTTGGTTGGCACAATGTAAGGGATTTAGGAAGTGTCCTAGCTGCAAGGCATGCAAATTGGGATGCAACAAAACTCAGTATAATAGCCCTTTCAAACCAGACCCTATCACAATCAGTAAGAGGCTGACTTGTAAAACCGATTTTGCCATCTATGTTCTGGAGTGTCCTTGTGGGTTGAGGTATATCGGCAGCACTAAACTGCCAGCCCACAAAAGGATACTCCAGCACATAAGGGCAATCAGCGGCAAAGATCAGGCTTACCCAGTCGCGAGGCATTTTGAGCTTAAGCATGAAAGTAACCCTGCGTATCGCCAGTATTATGTTATCGACACGGTCTTACCGCTTAAACGAGGTGGAAACCGGGAGGCAAAGTTACGCCTCCTAGAAACCCGGTACATATTGGAACTTGATACAAAATATCCTGCAGGGTTAAATGCCAGCGAAGATCTTTTCACATGCCTCTGAAGGCTTAGACTAGTGGGTTAAAGAATACTATGTGGGCTCACATTAGTATGGGGCGTCAGAATCAGTTGTTTTTATATATTTTAGAGATCTAATGTGATGATTAACAAACTAGGTATGTTGTATGGTCTTATCTCCTCAAAAACATATGAAATGTACGTAATGATTTTTTATATAGTTTTCTGTATTAGTTTGCACTTTTTATCAAATATTGAGTTACACATTTGTTTGCACATATTTAAAGCTGACTAGGTGAATTTAATGCAGGGTATAAATATGATCGACATTCATGTATGAAGGCCCATTTGGGCATCATGACATAGGACTTAGTTGTCATTCAAAGGACAACTCTGCAAAGTTAAAAGCAACTTCATAATGCAAAGGTTTTTCTTTTACACACTCTGTTTTATAATAACTGTTTTAGTATTTATAAGCGTATTTATTTATATTTATATATTTATTGGCTTATTTATTGAAACACGCATAAAGCTTTGCACATTCAATTGAATTTAACATGCTGCTAATAGTAACTCTTCAGTTACCATACTTTGCACTTTGACTTTGTCGTCATTTCCTGCACTGTATCACTTTAAATGTCGCTTATTTGATTATGCAACGCGTCATGTGATCAAGACCCGAGTGGGGGTCGAAACGCGTAATGGCGGATTTGCTGGGCACGTAATAAACTACACTTGATTTGCACCAAGAACCATTGGGTCCGCTTTTCGTCCTTTGTCCGTGTGAGGCGATTGTGGCGGCGAACTTGATATATATATATATATATATATCAACTTCAAAGCATTCTCAAACCTCCAGCACACGGCGAGAAAGAACGCGCGAACTCCACTTCGTGATAGATGTAAAAGTATTTTATTGCTCCCTTCTGCTTGCCATGACGCGTTTCGGCCGATAAAACGGCCTTGATCACATGAGGCTAGCTTTGCGAGAAGCATTTTTAAAGTTGCTGCACCCGTGTCATGTGATGATAGACATAAAAGATATACTATTAAATCAACAAAGTGACTGCAGAAAATGAATATGTACATACTATAATAGGCATGTACATTATATCAAATTATTGACACACATCCTGAATAAATAGTAGAGTAAAAATAAATAGATAAATAATGCTACAGTAATAGTGATCACATTCAGAACCAGTACATGCATAAAATGCTGATTACAAAAGAATAACATCACTATACTGTACAGGTAGTTTTAAAAGACATAAAAGGGCATCTAAAATATTATAACAGTTTAAATACTTCATATTTAAAAAAAAATGACCCTAACATGTCTCCTTAAAACAAAGCTAAAGCTAAATAGAGGGCAGTATAAAAACATTGCATGAATGCAGCTCATACTGATAGCCACCCAACTTATGCAATACCTCTAGATAATATAAGCAAATGACGTAATACCTGAAAATTAAACTCACTAATATAATCATAGGATGTGGTAAACTGCAGTGAGACAATGATAAATATTAAAAAAAACAATCTATTAAAAAAGTAACCCCTCTTGACTGATCCATATACGATTAATGCATATTTATAAATGTGCCAAGATTGCAATAAGGTGCAAAAAGTGCTACTAATGTGCAAAATCCGCCTTGATCTAAAATGATTTCAAAGGAAATACCGTAGGCTAAAAGATTATAAAAGATAAATGTATGTTTACAATCAATTGGATTCTAGGGGAAATGTGTTTGAGATAACATACTATAAAGTGCTAGTAATACTAAAATGAAAAAATAGGTACGTGAGGTGGTCATAAATACCGGTACAGGAGTCTAGATATGTACAAAAAAATGTACAGAAAAATGCTGCAAGTTAAAACAGATATTGTACTCTAGTTGTAAAAGAGTATATAGTCACAGAAATAAATCTAAATTATAGGAAAGTATGGAGGTCCTCCGTAGTATTCAATCCAAAAGGTTTTACTATCCAGTATATATATATTCACTGAAAAAACCATAGGTTTCAGGGGCGTTATAGTTAGTTGGACATTTCACTCGTACAAAACCATAGAAATAACCCCCCGTTATAGTTAGTTCAGCTAACTATAACTCGCGTGCCCGCAATGCACTGCTGATGACGTCACATATTACATCACTCATGACATGGTCAGTGACATCACTGATGACATCTCAAATGACATCACTGATGACATCACTGATGACATCATCCTTGTGATAGTGGCAGACCTCCTCTCACCCTAATATAACCTTTGATACACACACTCAAAAATACAAAAATACAAACTAACATTTTCAAAACAATGGACATACCAATACCAGTTACAACACACCTATTCAGTAATTCCAAGATCTACACACACATCCACTCATTCACCAACAGTCCCTATACAGTCACTCATACATGTACTCACTCATCATATGTACTCATACACCTATACATCCTGTTACACACTGCCACTCATCCATAGAGTTACTCACACACATAGTCACACATGCAAACAAAGTATCAAACATCCATTTACTTGCATATACAGTTATACACACACTACCACACTTACTTCTACAGAAACTTACACATACTTACTCTCTTAAACAATCACTTATAGAAACACCTACTTATTTGTACAGGAACTCTTCCAATCTCTCACTCTCACATATACTCACTTATATACACCAATACTCACATATACTAGTTTAAAACATATGTAGTTACTCATAAAGACACTATTGAGACAGTCATTCACTCACTAACACACCCATACACATACTCATCCACCTATACAGTCCTGCACACATGCTGTCTTCAACACATACAAACAGTGAGTCACTCATTCATGCATCTATGCACTAAGTAATACCCCCACCGAACCATACAGACACTCAGACACTCATACTGATACTCAAAAACCAACTAATAACCCCTATAGACACTCATGTAGCTACTCACCAACCCATGCAGCCACTTATACACAAAGTGAGAGACTGATACAGATATTTTCATATTTAAACATTACTCACTAACCCATGTATTCACTAAGATACACTTAGTCAGTTATACAATCAATTTTACAAAACAAAATCATCCATTTAGACACTTGTATACCCATTTATTCTTCCATCGACCTTGAGATATACATATATAAAACATATTTAATTTTCAGAAAAACACACATTCACTGGATGATGTCATCAGTGATGTCATCAGTGATGTCATTTGAGATGTCATCAGTGATGTCATGAGTGATGTCACTGACCATGTCATGAGTGATGTAATATGTGATGTCATCAGCAGTGCATTGCGGGCGCACGAGTTATAGTTAGCTGAACTAACTAGAACGGGGAATTTCTATGGTTTTGTACGAGTGAAATGTCCAACTAACTATAACGCCCTGAAACCTATGGTTTTTTCAGTGAATTTCTAAGGTTTTTTAAATGTTAATTTCTAACTATAACGTGCCTGAAACCTATGGTTTTTTCAGTGAATTTCTAAGGTTTTTAAATGCTAATTTCTAACTATAATGTGCCTGAAACCTATGGTTTTTCAGTGAATATATATATATATATTTATTATACTATGTATACATGTGAAAATGTCTCGGTCCCCTGTTTGCCTCGGTGGCACGGAAAAAATGGGTGGAACTGACGTCAGCACGCCGACGAGGTCCTCTTATGACTCCGATGACGTCATACGGTGTGGCGAGCGGAGCCGTGCTCGTTGGCATGGGAGAGCTAGGAAAGAATTTCCGTGGAATGCTGGTGCAGGGGATATTCACCTAAGTGTTCAGGCTAGTCCTTTGGGAGCAACTGTTTATGTTGCCACTCCAGAAACCGAAACCAGTGATCCGAGGGCAGAGGCCCTGCAGATGGCACACGAGGTGGGGTGCCCAGTCGTGTGCACCGGCGGGGCAGCGAAGTGACAAGCACCACAACCCACAAAAAAGGTAACGAGGGCACTGAATAACACAGGATCTTCTCTTTGTTTCTGGCAGGAACAACGAAGTTAAAATGCCCTAGTACCAAAATGTAGAATTAGTGCTACAACGGTCTTCAAGGGGACCTGCGATGCCGCTTCTGCCTCCCGTACCCTGGAGGTGGCACATGGGTCACGCGGTACGGTCATACTGCGGTGGGACGCACACTCGTAGACCTCTCATGGCACTGCTCCACACTTCAGGGAGGACGCTTTCCATTAGCTATGTTTTCTGATGACATGTCGCGCCGGCCCCGTCCAACAACAGAACTCCTTTAGATCCAAACAGACTCTTCCACTCTCTCACCGGAAGTGAAACCAGGCCACGCGGACACTTTCACAATACAACAGCCGGGAATGCACTTTTCGGTAAAAAAACACATTCCTTCCTCCTAATTAATCAAATAAACGTCTCACTGAAGAACAGGGGCCAGCTTCGATCGGTAAACAGCCGTTACAACAACTTTTTTACTTTGCTATACCATTACAACGCATGCATTACCACGCATGCGTTGTACATCACGAAGTCATTACTACGCATTTTTTTAGAAGGCATGGTCATTTACCACGCATGCCTTTGCAACGATTTTTGTTGTAAAGGTATGTATGGTAAATGACCATGCGTTCTAAAAAACATGTAGACGATCCATGTCGTTGTAAGGAAACGGAGGCTGTTCAGTTTCCTCACAACGACGTGCACCGCCCCTCAGAGACGACGTGAAGCAGGAACCACGAGGAGTGAGAGGTAAGGGGGATTGGGCATGGGGTGGGGGTTTCTTTTCTAGGGTTTAGGGTAGTGCAGTGGTGTTTGGGTGGTGTAGGGGGTCGTGCTGGGGGTAGTGTTTTAGGGTTTAGGGTAGTGCAGTGGTGTTTGGGTAGTGTAGGGGGTCGTGCTGGGGGTAGTGTTTTAGGGTTTAGGGTAGTGCAGTAGTGTAGGGGGTCGTGCTGGGGGTAGTGTTTTAGGCTTTAGGGTAGTGCAGTGGTGTATGGGTAGTGTAGGGGGTCATGCTGGTGGTAGTGTTTTAGGGTTTAGGGTAGTGCAGTGGTGTTTGTGTAGTGTAGGGAGTCGTGCTGGGAGTAGTGGTTTAGGGTAGTGCAGTGGTGTTTGGGTAGTGTAGGGGGTCGTGCTGGGGGTAGTGTTTTAGGGTTTAGAGTAATGCAGTGGTGTTTGTATAGTGTAGGGGGGTTTAGGGTAGTGCAGTGGTGTTTGTGTAGTGTAGGGGGTCATGCTGGGGGTTGTGGTTTAGGGGTAGGGCAGTGGTGTTTGTGTAATGTACAGGGTCGTGTTTTAGGGTATAGGGTAGTGCAGTGGTGTTTGGGTAGTGTAGGGGGTCATGCTGGGGTTAGTGTTTTAGGGTTTAGGGTAGTGGTGTTTGGGTAGTGTAGGGGGTCGTGCTGGGGGTAGTGTTTTAGGGTTTAGGGTAGTGCAGTGGTGTTTGTGTAGTGTGGGAGGTCATGCTGGGGGTAGATTTAGGGTTTAGTGTAGTGCAGTGGTGTTTAGGTAGTGTAGGGAGTCTTGCTGGGGGTAGTGTTTTAGGGTTTATGGTAGTCCAGTGGTGTTTGTGTAGTGTAGGGAGTCGTGCTGGGGGTAGTGTTTTAGGGTTTAGGGTAGTGCAGTGGTGTTTGGGTAGTGTAGGGGGTCATGCTGGGGGTAGTGTTTTAGGGTTTAGGGTAGTGCAATGGTGTTTGTGTAGTGTAGGGGGTAGTGTTTTAGGGTTTAGGGTAGTCCAGTGGTGTTTGTGTAGTGTAGGGAGGCGTGCTGGGGTAGTGTTTTAGGGTTTAGGGTAGTGCAGTGGTGTTTGGGTAGTGTAGGGGTCGTGCTGGGGTAGTGTTTTAGGGTTTAGGGTAGTGCAGTGGTGTTTGTGTAGTGTAGGGGTCATGCTGGGGGTAGTGTTTTAGGGTTTAGGGTAGTGCAGTGGTGTTTGTGTAGTGTAGGGGGTCATGCTGGGGTTAGTGTTTTAGGGTTTAGGGTAGTGCAGTGGTGTTTGTGTAGTGTAGGGGGTAGTGTTTTAGGGTTTAGGGTAGTGCAGTGGTGTTTGTGTAGTGTAGGGGGTCATGCTGGGGTTAGTGTTTTAGGGTTTAGGGTAGTGCAGTGGTGTTTGTGTACTGTAGGGGGTCGTGCTGGGTTCTAGTGTTTTAGGGTTTAGGGTAGTGCAGTGGTATTTGTGTAGTGTAGGGGGTAGATTTAGGGTTTAGGCTAGTGCAGTTGTGTTTGGGTAGTGAAGGGGGTCGTGCTGGGGTAGTGTTTTAGGGTTTAGGGTAGTGCAGTGGTGTTTGGGTAGTGTAGGGGTCAACCAACATGAATTTGTCCTTGTGTGATGTAACCAATGCTCATGTAAAGCACTCCAATACCTGACCAGTCTGCACTATATAAAACTGCAGAAAAACTAAAAATAAAAAGTGTTTTGCACACTTCTGTCATTGGGCGATACGTGGGCTACCTCTGGGTGATATTTGTGCTACATTTTGGCTCTTTTTTCTCTGGTGGCCATCTTGGGAGACTTATTTGTTAGGAAGTTTCCTAATTTCCTCGTTTACTACAGTCTCCTCAGTAGGAAATGCTTTCAGTTTTTTACTTTGATTCCATCAAGAAGGCATTCAGATGTGTCACACATTTGCCATAAATTCAGAATGTTAGCACTCTAGTTGTTCATTAGATCACTGTAGTAAAGCTACTGCTCACCAAGGAGTTAACTGGAAGTCTACTGCTGGTATTGAAAGTGATTGTTTCCGTCTGCATGTCAGAATTTTCTAATGAAATAGAAGAGGATTTGAGATCTCACTTAAAACATGCCCTAAATTTTCTTTTTGCCGCACTAACCATAATTTCTATGACAAAATGAACCCCATCATTTTGTTCCTTTTTTAAATTAAATGTTTTAAGTGTTACCAGTTTATTCCAATCAAGATGGCTTCAGGTGTGCCATACTTTTGTCATAAGTAAGACTGTTAGCGCTCTAGTTGTTCTTTAGAACACTCTGGGAAGCTGCAGTAGAACACAAAGGAATCAACTGACAGTCTCTGCCCTTGTTGGATGTACATGTTTTACTGAGAATGTCAGACTTCATTCTCACATGACTGAGAAAGATAATGTGAATTTACAGAAAATATGCTCTCATTTTAGCTTCTGGAGCACCTTCCAAAACTGTATGGGACAAGCATGTGAAAATAGTTTTCTCTCAAACATGATTCATGATATCCCAGCAGAAGGTTTTTCACAGGGTAAAATCACCTTAGAACACACCACAATTCCTGAAATTAGTATGGTACCATCAACAAATGAATTCTAATGTAACTAAAGTCTGTTATCACCCTTTATAGTTCTCCTTTTGGTAACCCTCAAAATTTTCGATTCACTACAATGCATTTCAATGGGGTACTATCATTTATATTGGTCCCAAGATGGCTGTCAGCAATTCCAGGATGAAGTGCTGACAGCCAATCAGATCTCACGATGACATGTGTGGTTAGGCTCCGCCCAGATATATATGTGTTTTACTTTTGATTTTCTCCGCATCTACTGAAAGGATTTACACCATTTAACAAAAAGGGTTCTTTCTGAACCAAGAACTACCTCTTTGCCAAATTTGGTGTAATTCCGTTCAGCAGTTCGGGCTGTAGCCGTGGCTAAAGTTTCCTATGGGAAAATGAATAGGGAAAACACGTTTTGGGACCCCCCCTTTTTTCTCGGCCCCCGCTTGACTAATCACCCTGAAACTTTCAGGGTAGGAGCGGACCGGAGCGGGCCATAAAGTTTGAAAATTTCGCGAAGATTCCTCAACCGACGGAAGAGTTATTTCAAATAGAATGTTGCGGATTTCCTATGGAAAATAGGTCCTAACTATAACTATCTACTGGCGACCGCCAGTAGATAATAAATATATATATATATATATATATATATTCACTGAATAAACCATAGGTTTTAGGGATAGTTATAGTTAGTTGGACATTGCACTCGTACAAAACCCGTGAAATTCCCCCGTTATAGTTAGTTCAGCTAACTATAACTCGCGCCCCCGCAATGCACTGCTGATGACGTCACATATTACATCTCATGACATGGTCAGTGACATCACTGATGACGTCACTGATGACATCTCAGATGACATCACTGATGACATCATCCAGTGACTGTTTCTGTAAAGTTTAAATATGTTGAATATATATATATATATATATATATATATATATATATATATATATATATATATATATATATATATATATATATACATATATTCTTCCGAAGGTTTGCTCAGAGACAAGTCCGCACTCCCAGGCAGGTAGGCAACAACCTTAATTTATTTAAACAAGCAGCTTCCCATTCCGTTTTTTAGTCCTTTGGCCTTACGCGTTTCTGGGAATTCTTTCCCCTTCGTCAGAGGCCTGCGTGAGTAAATCCGATAGTGTGCACTGTCTCGTCCCCTGCGTGCTATTTATACTTTAATTGGCCTCTGGTGTGCCAGTTCATTTTATCCACTTTCCACATCCTGGGACTTGCAGTCAATCTGCACTTTCAAATCCCTCCAGTGGGTTGATTTGCTCACGTTTCTTTAGGACAGGTGCAAGCAGCCCTCCATTGAGCCTCCGAATGAGACTCTGCTTGCTGAATGAATTTACCTGCCACGCAGATCATAGAGGAACCCTTCCTCCATGCAGACCCCTCCTGTTTCATGGGGCGGTGCGTCGACTCCACGGCCCGAAGCCGCCGTGATTTAATTCTTCCGAATATATATATATAGGGAAAGGCGTATTGAAGAATGAGTGGGTGTTTAAGTGTCTGAATGGATGATTTAGTAGGTGCGTGACTGGGTGTATAAGTGAGTGATTAAACGTATCTTACTGAATGCATGGGTTAGTGACTAAACTGTGTGAATGTCTGTATCCGTCTGTCTGTTGTTATGTAAGCAGCTGCATGGGTTTGTGACTAGCTACATGAGTGTCTATATGGGTTATTGATTGGTTCTCTGAGTATCTGTATGGGTGCCTGAGTGTTTGTGTGGGTGGGGTGTGTGTGACTCTGTGCATAGATGTGAGTGGGTGATTCACTGGGTGCATGGTTTCAAGAGTGCGTCTGTGATGGACTGTATGGGTGGGTGAGTGTGTGTATGGGTGTGTTAGTGATTGAATGTATATCTCAGTGGTACATGTGAGTAACTACATATGTGAAAGGCAGTATATATGTGTGTTGGAGTATATAAATGGCTATAAGTGAGTGTGTGATTGTGAGGGTGGCTATATGGATGAGTGTGTGATTGCATAGGAGCGTAAGAATGTGCTAGTATTTGTATGAGTAAGTGAGCTGGTGTGTATAACTGTATAGGTGAGTAAATGGGAGTGTGATTAATTATTTGCATGACTGACTAGGTGTATGAGTACCTCTATGGATAAGTGGCGGTGTGTGAGTGTTTATATAGGTGTATGAGTGCATATGATAGTCCTGTACTGAGTGACTGTAAGTATGAGTGACTGTACAGGTGAGTGAGTAGATGTGTGTGTGTGTGTGTGTGTAGACCTAAGAATCAGTGAGTGGGTATGTAGTTATTGGTATTGGAGTGTGTATGGTTTTGAGAATGGCAGTCTGTAATTTAGAGTGGGTGTATCAAAAGTTATATTAGGGTGTGAGGTGGTGCATCAGATTATCACGTGGATGATGTCATCAGTGATGTCATCAGTGATGTCATTTGAGATGTCATCAGTGATGTCATCAGTGATGTCACTGACCATGTCATGAGTGATGTAATATGTGACGTCATCAGCAGTGCATTGCGGGGGCGCGAGTTATAGTTCGCTGAACTAACTATAACGGGGGAATTTCACGGGTTTTGTACGAGTGGAATGTCCAACAAACTATAACTTTCCCTAAAACCTATGGTTTTTTCAGTGAATTTCAAAGGTTTTTTAAATGCTAATTTCTACCTATAACGTGTCTGAAACCTATGGTTTTTTCAGTGAATTTCAAAGGTTTTTTAAATACTAGTTTCTAACTATGCCTACAGAGGTAGGACATGTGAAGAAAGAAGAAAAAACGCACAGAGAGAAGCAAAAGAAAAGCAGAAAGAAGCAACAGAGGAGCAGAAAGAGGCCTTGTTCCAAAATCATCCTGTGCCCACAACTTTTTCAGACGTGTACTGGTGGTAACTGACTCGGACTAATCAGAGCCAGTGCTATGCTAAAAGACACTTAGAATACAGTGAAAACACCTGCATACACTAGGGAACACTATGCGTTGGGGTACCCCTGTGATTAGCATGACCTCCTCTGCAAGTCCCTAGTACATAATAGGGCAGGGGGATTAAAACTACCTCTTAAAACGCGCTACAGGGTGCGTTTGCACAGTGGTGAAGGGAGAGGGGGCCTGAGGTGACATGTGTGCAAACGCCCCCGGTGGCGCGTTTTAAGTTGCGGGATTAAGTTCCCTTGAATCCTGAGTGTCCCTGGGGCCCAACTAGCCCCCAGGTACCTACAGTTAGGACCACAGAGCTGAGTTGCAGAGAGGCGTTCCGAGGCCACGCACCTTTTTCACCTCTCTGCAACGCAACTCTTTTGTGCTTACTGAAGGTACCTGGTGGGCTAGTTGGACTCCAGGGACCCTCAGGATTGAAGGGGACTTAATCCCCCAACTTAAAACACGCACGGGGCCTGTTTGCACACATGTCACCTCAAGCCCCGCTCCCTCCCTTCACCACTGTGCAAACGCGCCCCGTGGCGCGTTTTAAGTTGGGGGATTAAGTCCCCTTGAATCCTGAGGGTCCCTGGAGTCCAACTAGCCCACCATGTACCTCCAAAAAGCGCCACAGAGCTGCGTTGCAGAGAGGTGTAAAAAGGGGCGTGGCCTCTGAACACCTCAATGCAACGCAGCTCCCTGGCGCATACTGGAGGTTCCTGGTGGGCTAGTTGGCCCCCAGGGACCCCCAGTATGCAAGGGAAATTACTTCCCCCTTCTTGCAACGTGCCAGGGGGCGCGTTTGCAGACTGCTGCAGGGAGGGGGCGGGGCCTCCGGCACGATGCTGGTCTTTTTTTTTTTTTTCATGGGAGGTGGGGCTGCGTGGCCCCCCTTCCCTGGGCCTCTATTGGCCCCGGGGACCCCATCCCCCGGGGCATGCCCTCTTTTTAAAAAAAAAAATATATATATATATTTGGAGGGGGGCTGCGTGTCCCCCCTCCCGGGCCACTAATGGCCCCGGGGACCCTCGTTTGGGACCGTGGGTCCCCAATCCCCGCACGGTCCCGCCGACTCCCCGCGTCCTGCGGGAGCCGGCATTGCTTTTCCATAAGGGGAGCTGCTGACATGCAGCTCCCCTTATGGAAAAGCAATCTGCTTTGCTTCATTGAAGCGAGAGCAGGTTTCCCTGCTCTCGCTTCAATGAAGCAAAGCAAGTTTGCAATGACAGGACGGGAGCCACGAGGCTCCCGTCCTGCCATTGCAAACAGCAGTGTCCCGGGGGTAGGCACCCCGGGACACTGCGGGAGCCGGCCCTGGGGGGTGGCGGTCCCCAGGGCCACCACAGGCTCCAGGAGGGGGGCCGCGTGGCTCCCCTCCCAACAATTGCACAGCCCCGGGGGGGTGGTGATCCCCGGGACCCCCGAATTTAAATTCTAGTGCCCCGGGGGTTATTATTATTTTTTTTTATATATAGCCCCGGGGGGTGGCGGTCCCCAGGGCTGCGGGGGGGCCGTGTGCCCCCCCGCCAGCATTATTTATTTGAAGCCCCGGGGGGTGGCGGTCCCCGGGGCTTGGGGGCCCTTAGAGGCCCCCCTAAAATATAAACCCACCCCCCGCATGCCCCCGGGACTTGGCCCACCCGGGGGCAAAATACCCTCGAAGCGCGGGAGAGCGCGCTTCGATTTTTTTAAAAATTATTTTTGGTTTTTTTATAATCACGGCGGGATCCGCGTATCCGGCGCGCATCCCGCCGTTATTTTAAAAAAAATGCTTTTCTGCCCAGGGGTCCCTGTGGGACCCCTGAGCAGGCCTAGGGGTCAGGGTGTTTCTACCCTGCCCCCTTCGCTTCTTTTGCGCATTTTTTTCCCTGTTTTCTTGTGACTCGGTTCTACCGAGTCACAAGATGGCCGACAACACTTCCTGGTTTGGAGTGTTGTCAGCCAATTAGCATGAAGCTCGTGGTCGGGAGGGTGCGCTCAGGGTGCGCGGATCCACCGCGGCCATAGATATATATGTGATTTTACTTCGGATTTTCTCAGGAACTACTGAACGGATTAACACCATTTAACCAAAAGGCACGACTCTGAACCAAGGGCTACCTTTTTGCCAAATTTGGTGTAATTCCGTTCAGCAGTTCGGGCTGTAGCTGCGACTAAAGGTTCCTATGGAAAATTGCATGGGGAAAACACGTTTTGGTACCCCCCTTTTTTCTCGGCCCCCACTTGACGAATCACCCCAAGACTTTCAGGATAGGAGCGGACGGGAGCACCCCACAAGTTTTGAAAATTTCGTGAAGATTCATAAACCGGCGCCAAAGTTATTGGAAATAGAATGTTGTGAATTTCCTATGGAAAATAGGTCCTAACTATAACTATCTACTGGCGACCGCCAGTAGATTAAATATATATATATATATATATATATATATATATATATATATATATATATATATATATATATATATATATATATATATATATAGTGCACCCCAGGGTGAATGGCACAGTAGAGGATCAGGGTGGTGCTCTCAGCAGTAGCTCTGAGGGACGCTGTGATGAGGGCCCGCTTGCCCACGGCCGGTGTCTGTGGCGCCGCAGAACGAGCAGCCTTGGACTCCTGGTTGCCTGTTTATATAATGAGGGACAATGGTGCAGCGTGTCTCAGGGCATCTGTTCTCCTTTAACGATGTTGCCTGCCAGGGCTCGCTCACCACTACCATCTCTGTCCCCAAGATGCCGCAGCGTGAGCTGCCCCTATGTCACTAGGTCTCCGCAAGTTCCAGCAGCTGACAGAGGAGTAGACCAGGATGTTTCCAGTGGCACATAGATGTATTCAGGTCTCAGCGGTGGACGGCCCAATTATATCCCTCCTAGGCCTGAGGGTAGATCAGTACATGTGGACAGGAAGAGCAGCAGAGGGCTCCATGCGGCTAGGCCGTAGGTGCAAAGGCTACTTGCAACCTCAAGGGTCACCTACAATGTCTAGTAGACCCCAATATGTATAGTTGCAGTCCTTAGGGCAGTTCCCCCATCTCGGGCCCCAGGTCGCAGCACGTCATGGCACGGTGTATAGGCCCCTGGTCTGCGTGTGCCTCTTAAATTAATCCCCAGGTCACAAATGTTCCACCAGCTACAGCAATGGCCCCAGGGGCACTGACCTACCCGGTCAGTAATCAGCCGCATTCGACACCATGAAAAAAGATCGGCCCAGGCTGGCAGCAAAGAGTCAGTGAGGCCCCGGTCGTGTAGTACAGTTGTTCAGTCCCAGTAAGCTGTAGGCCTTCCGCTGCCTCTGGCACCGCCGCCTCTATCACTGGGAGCGACCAGCAGCGGCACTCAGGTAGGCAGGCGTGGGCAGGCATGTGGTGGAGGTCGAATACCGCCCACATGGCATTTCCACAAGCATCGTACAGCAGCAGGTCAATCTGTTTGTCGGGCCATGCGACTCAGTCCCCCACTGCCGCCGCAATCACTGCGTCCTTGCTCCAGGCTGTGGGTCGCCCTCCAGGGAATCCCGGGTTCCTGTCCAGCCTTACTCTATCTCACAGGCCGCCCAGCCACAGAATCAGCTGTAGGATCAATCCTACGCGGCAAGGGACCTCTCTCTGGTCTGAGCTGGGCCCTGCCCGCCAGCTGCAGTCCGCTCAACAGTGGCACCGGCAGGCACAGGGCAAACCGGGCATCACGGCAGTGTATGTGATGGCTATCAGTGGGTCGTTGAGCCCAGGATGATCGTCTGATAACTTGGCATCAACGCAGAGCTTTTTCAAGTTGTGTCTACCAACTTAGCCCGGCTTGATAGAATATTATTGAAGGTTCACATCGCAGCTTCTGCTACCACTGCTGGCCATGTACAATGAAGCAATTGACAAAGGCTGCTTTCCAGAGGGCTTAGATGTAGCTGCTGTCATAGTCCTCCACAAGGAACGACTCTTTCCAGAGGAATGCTTCTTCTACCTGCCCATTGATTGACCGTGAGCTCAAGCTGTATGCCAAGGTACTTGCCAACCGGCTTCTTAAGGTGCTAACAGCCCTGGTCCACCCAAACCAATGTGGCTTTGTGTCTCAACGAAGCACCAGACACTGTATACGACTAGTAGAAATGGTGCTGGCGTATTAGACTCTCACGTCTGGGCCAAATGCCTCTCTCCTCATTCGATTTTGAAAAGGCATTTGACTCAATTGACTGGGTATTCCTGTTGATGCACTCCAGTGCATGGGCTTGGGACCACGATTTATAACATATGTTGAGGGTACTGTACGTATGCCCCACCACCTGAGTCTGTGTGAATGGAATCTCTCGGGCTTTCCAGGTCTGTTTTGTTACCTGGTAGCTGTGTCCCTTAGAGCCTTTGCTATTTGCGTTCGCAATGTAGCCGTTGGCAATGTGGGCCAAATGCAACGCACAGGTGTGGAGGGGAGGACGGGCCAGAAGTAAGCATTGCCCTATATGCAGATGACGTCCTGCTTTTTCTATCCCAACCTGAGACCACTGGGTCTAGGCTCTTTCACTTGCTCGACCTATATTGTCAAGTGTCGGGTCTCTTAGTCAACTGGGTCCAAATCTTTTCTGTTCCAAATCAACTATGAGATGGAGATAGGAGACTTGCACCTCCGGGTGCCTATTCGCCGGCTCGGTTTCCAATACCTAGGGGGTCTACATCTCTCTGCTTCTGGACCTAGCCTGGTCTTTGAACTTGACACCTCTGGTAACTATCATGAAGAGGGACTTGGACAGATATACCCGCCTGCCGCTCAGTGTTCTGGGAAGGTTGGCCTCTTCAAGATGATGATTTTTGCTGAGATTTTTATGCACTCTTCTAAACCTCCCATACCTGATCACACAAAAATGTTTAACGAACGTTCAGGCCTCAATAAGGTCCTTCTTTCTCTGGGTGGGGGAAACCATTGTGCATTGCTTTCACCAGATGTACTCCATCTACATATGATCGGGGTATGGCCACTGCCAACATCTGTCTGTACTCCTGGGCAAGACAATTGGTGGTTCTCAATGACTGGGTACATTTAGGCGTGGCAGATCAGGTGGTTATGAGGGAAGTACAGACTACAGGGTGGGAATCCAAAAAGAACAATTGATGGACGGAATGCTGAACAATGTCATACATTCACCCCAGTACAGAGATCTGGGCCTAAATCCATCGTTTTTTTGCTCTCCATGCCATTCCAGTTTAGACCCAGCCATATTCAAATCAATCTTGACCCTGTTCCCCATGGGAACAGTCCAGCCCGAACTGCCAAGCCAGGTCCTCCCTGGACTGGAAACAAGCATCCTAGGACCGGTTTCGGGGGTTTCACCCCTCATCAGCCAGGCTAGCTTGACTCCAGTGGCATGGAGAGCACGGGACCCACGTCTGGGCATACCCTTCCCACTCGGGGTGACAAATGCAAAAAGAACAATTGATGGACAGAATGCTGAACAATATCATACATTCACCCCAGTACAGAGATCTGGGCCTAAATCCATCGTTTTTTTTGCTCCCCATGCTGTTCCAGTTCAGACCCAGCCATATGCAAATCAGTCTTGACCCTGTGGGAATCCATCATGGACATGGTGTATGTAGCTCTGATGCAAAGTTTTCTCTGGGAGCTGTAGAGAGTGGTCCTCATGGTGTGGAGAGCAGCTGTACGTTGGATGGGATGGCAAACTGACTCTGGGAAACCCCCTTGCTACAGAGGTCGACTGCTGCAACAGGTGGCCAACCTGCAGGGATTTGGCAAATGGAACTTAATCGGAATCTCAAACCTGGGAGATGTTTGGAGGGATTCCTATATTAAATCCTTTCAGGAACTGCAGACTAATTTTTGGCTCCACCTCTTGCAGTTTTATAGATTCCTCCTGCTCCGACATGCTCTTCAATCTCTCAGGAAATCATTGGAAGCAATCCCTGCATTTAGCCCCATTAAAGTGCAAACACTGATGGGACCCATAGAAAAGGGGAGTGGGCTATAACATATCTAGAAATCCGGTAATTAACCCACCCAACCTCTTTATACTGCTGAAAACCAGATGGGAAGGTTGGGTGGGCACACTTGAGGGCTCTGAGTGGAGGGAGTCTTTAATAGCTCTCTCCTCCAGGCTCTGCCTGATTCAACTGAAATATCATCACATCCCTTACCGGACGCTGGTGCAATTGTGGAAAGCCCACCTACGTCCATCTTCGACATGCCCTAGGTGCGGGATGGTGGAGGTGAATTTTTTCCATATGGTGTGGTCCTGCCCAGCGATTCTTGATATTCCACACTCTATCACTCTGTCATGGGTCCTGGAATGCACCATAGAAGTCTTCACGTGTATGGTGATAGTGGGCTTGCTTGAAGCGGGGGCAGGGGAGGATCCAGGGGCGGAAGGTCGCTAGTGGGTCTGGGCGCACCCTTAATGCTAAACGTAATATCGCTCATGCCTGGAGAGTTCCTGACCCTCCAACGACATTAACATAGCATAAAGAAATGGACTGCTACGTAAAGCTTGAAGAACCAATGTATGTAGCTAGAGGATGCCTCCACAAACATAAGAGAATCTGGTGGCTATGGTGGAAGCATTATGGACTAGAGTGACTGATCCACTCTTATGTACTGTTTAGCATGCAATGATGACTGTACTGACTAAATGTATTGTTTGGTTTTCTTTATTCTACTACATTTACAAAAATAAAAAATCTTGCTTATAAAATTGTCATTTTCAGTTTTTGTCAATTTTAGAGTTAGTGTCTTTTTAAGCAATCACATGTTTCAAAGGTCAGAGAAAATTTAAAATTGAAGTTTTCTGCCAAAGTCTACTTCTGGTTTTAAAAATGTTTACATGCAGGTACCCAAGTGAAAATATTTTTTTCAAGTAACTGAACATGCTCTTTATCTGACACTACACTAACTTGTACATTTTTCCTGTACTGGGTATTGCTGTCTAACATCTGTAATTGTAACCCTGTAATTGAAGTCACTTTAGAAGAATAAATATAACTGCACTGAAGGCGTGAGCGCTAGTTTATAATTGTGGTGAGCCCCTAGAGCCTTATTAGTTATGGCTTCTAGAATTGCGCTGTGTTAATTGGAATTCAGATTACTGATGCAATCACTAGCATTATATTTGAATCGGACAGATAGATCGTCTAGACACAACAATATGTTAAACGGTAGATAATACTGGTTTTAATTTTTTTTAAATTAAAATGCATTTTAAAGTTGTCCACTGTTTTAAGCTTTAGAGTCTCAATACTACTTTGTAAACTTGATTCTTTGTAGGGACCAGAGGCGAGGATTATGCTCATCTTTCTCCACTTTATTAATTACAGCAGCCATTTAATAAACAAACTACCTTTCCAGGAAAAACATAAAGAAAAGAGAAAACATCCGAACTAATCGGTAAACCGTTTATGCAGTATAGTCCTTCACTGATTACGCCCCCTCTTTCTTCACTGCTCGGCAGCCATAAGTTCAGTGTTTTGTCATTGCCTCTTTGCTTAAATGTTATGTTATATGTTTTATTCTAGAGGCTGTGGTACTATTACCTTGTGTCTTTGACTCTCCTAAATAGCTAGACTGCCTAGAGCCATAAGTGGTTTGACATGCAAGAAACCGAAAACTATTATATGGAGGACGAGTAGTTCTCCTTCCTGCTGTTGGATGATAAGTTGTGCGAGGCAGTATATGGCTCCATACAGCATGCTGTCACCCTTCCTTGGCACCCCTTGAACATAAAATTGAGCAGCTGGCTGAAGCTCAGTAGAAATAGGTACCACGTCAAATGCCTAAGCGCCCTATGGACCAGGGTGTCGAAAAGGACACTTTAGAGCGCTTCAAAAAGGCCTTCTTAAAAGCGCCAGCGCCAGACCCCTTTGTGCAGTATCCTCCCTCTCCCTGCCCCTTTGGAGACGACGACTCTCCCAATTCTGATGGGAACGCAGGCCCTGGCACCCCTCAGCAGACAAAGTCCCAATTCCTACCCTTATAGCTGTCCCAGATTCCATAACAGCAGAAATGTTAGACCCGGATAACCTCCTTCATCCTAGGTCTTCTATGTGGTCTCCCAATGAGAAGGTGGCAGCATATGTGGCAGCGAGGCTTCGTAAGCCGCTGGACAAAGATGTTAGAGCCTGCCTGCAGGCGGAGTGTCTGGAAGGCATGGTGGCCCTTACTCCGGAGATTGATGAGCGTATGGTTACGTTCTTGACAAAATATATTAGGGACCCCAAGAAGGGCATTGATCACTCATGGTGGTCATGCCAAGACAACTTATTGGATTTGACGGGGCCAATAACAAAGATATTAGACATGGCTGAAGAAGCCGAGCAGTCGGGTGAGCTCATATATCCTGAGGTTCTGTCTGGATGAGCCTATTGAGCAGTGATTTTGTTGGGCAATGCGAATTGTGCTTTTCTTTTTTTTTTAAATTTTTTTTTTTTTTTTTTTTTTAAATTTTTTTTTTTTATTATTATTTTTTTTTTTTTATTTTATTCCCCCCGTGATTTCTGTCGGGACTGGACATGGCAGAGGGTGCTCGTTCGACTGCTTTGCTTCCAATACCTCCCAAAAATGCCAAAGCTCCCGGCAGGGGCAATACCAAGACTCTGCAAGATGGCAACTTTTATCCCTCTCTATGCTTCCAGCAATCCCATGGAGGCTGAGGGGGTGGACGTGGATGTGCCCATGGACTTACCCAAGGTAAGGACTCTCCGTTCTTCCCAGCTAAAAGTGGGGGGGGAAGGTTGGCACTGTTTGTGGAGAATTGGGGGGTGGTCACTTCAGATGCGTGGGTACTTCAGACGATCCAGGGTTTTCGGCTGGAGTTCTTAGGGACTCCCTTTCAGGTTGCTCACCTTCGCCCTCTTGATTTTTACTGAAAGTCAGGCTGCCCTCATCGATCTGGAGGTAACGGAATTGTTAAAGAAAGGGAAGAATGTACCCTCTCAATCCGGATTTGTTTGCAACATCTTCCTGGTGGAGAAGAGAGATCGTGGTCAGTGTCCAGTACTCGATCTCATGGAGGTCAATGAATGGCTAGTCTATCTCCGTTTCAAGATGGAGGGGATCCATCTTCTGCCAGATCTTTTGTGTCGGGCATTGGCTAGTGCGTTTAGACCTCAAGGATGCCTATCTGATGGTTCCTATTTTCCCCCCCTCACTGCAGGTTTCTACAGTTTCTTTGGGGTCAGCAGGTCTTCGTGTTTTGGACCTTACCCTTTGGCTTGTCATCCACCCCTTGGTGTTTCACCAAGGTTCTCAAGCCGGTGGTGGAGTTCCTCCTTGCCAGGGGCATTCGCTTAATCGTTTACCTCGACGATCTTCTGCTGATGGATCGGTGCCCGTGCGTGCTGTCCGCTCAGCTCAGCTCCAGATGACGGTGGACTTGCTGGAGAGTCTGGGATACGTGATAAATGAAAAGAAATCCCTGCTGGTTCCAGCTCAACAAACTACCTTTTTGGGTTTTTTAATCAACTCCCAAGACTTTACTCTCACTCTCCCTGCCAAAAAGATGGGGAAATGTCACAAAATCGGGAAAACTATGGCCAGAACCCACACGTCCCTCAGGCAATTGGCTCGCCTGGTGTGGCTGTTAGCATCCTCCATTCAGGCAATTTTCCTAGGTACTCTACATTACAGGGTGCTGCAAAGGTTGAAGGTGCATCATCTTCGCAAAGGCGTTTCTTATTGCGGCAATGGCTCTGATCTCGATACTGGCCAAGGAGGAAATGCAATGGTGCTTGAGTAACATGGCGGTCTGGAATGGGAGAGCCATCTTTGGTTCCAGTCCGGGCATCATGATCAAGTCCGATGTCAGCAGAAGCGGTGGGGGGGGGGGTTTAGCTGTGGTGGGGTGTCCACAGGAGGAAAGTTTTCACCCCAGGAACAGTCATTTCAAATCAACTTCCTGGAGCAACTGGTGGGCTCATTCGCGGTCCAATGTTGGACGCAGGACAGGGTGAGTTGCTCCGTGTTGCTGAAGGTGTACAAAAATCTCAGCAGTGCAATATGTCAACTGCCCGGTGAGAGGGGGGGGGGTCCACGATCCAAGATGTTGGTGGAACTGGCGAAAAGCTTTTGGAGCTAGTGCCTGGAATGCAACTTCTCGTGATGGCGGAATATCTACCGGGAAAGTCCAACAAGGTGGCCAACTGGCATTCCCACCATCTGCAGGACTTCAGTGCATGGCATGGGCATCCAGATATGTTCCAAGTTCTCCAAAGAGTATGGGGGCCGTTCTCAGTGGATCTCTTTGCTTCCAGTCTCTATTGTCAAGTGGATCGGTTCTTCAGTTGGGGGCGAGTGGCGACTCAAGCCAGCAACAAGAGGTGAACCTGGTAGTAGTCACGCCAATTTGGAGATCACAAGTAAGGTTTCCATTGAAGATGGAACTTTCTTGGGATTCTCCAATCTGTCTACCCTCCTACTCCCGTTGGAGGATCCTCACCATCTGGTCCTAAAGGGGAGCCTACCACTCATGACCTGGAAGATTACAGGGCTAGGTGGAAAGTCAGAGGACTTTCAGAAGCGACTCAAGATCTTCAGTCCAAAGCCTGAACGGATAGCACCAATAAAAGATACATGTCTGTTTGGGGAAGATGTGTACGTTGGTGTGTGCAAAGGAATGCTGTTCCAGTGGCATCAGGAGTTGTTTCTGTCTAGAATTTTTTTGTCCTCTTTGGTTAGTGAGGGTATGGCTTACAGGTCAGTAAATACTTTCCTTTCAGCTATATTGGCAGGACACCAGCCTATAGTAGGTTTCCAGGTAACTTTCTTGTCACTTTTAGCAATGTAGACTGGATGCTTTTATAACATGATTTAGTCATGCCCACATGTGTAAAATGTTTGTCACAAGTGAATTTGGGTATTACCTGTTTAGAAGGGTGACTGGAGACACCAAAAAATATGGCTTTTGGCACTTAATAAAGCAAACGTTTGTGCCTTGCCTTTCTACTAGTTAAAAGGTGTATTGTCATGGCCTTTATTAGAGGTGATTGCATCTGTGTTGTAGTCCTTTTGGAGGTTGTGTGCACTAATGATCCATGGAGAGGGGAGCCTCTGTGCATATCTGTTTACATGTAACCCCTATCTCATAGGCAGGTATGGTATTCATAATGGACTACTGATGCTAATATGGTTTTATGGAACTGAGTGCGTAATGTAACCCTCTACAGATTGTCTTTTAGGCACCCTAAGTTTACATATTACTCTTTTACTGGTTTTCTAAAAGTGGAAATGCATATTGGAATTTGAGCTAAGGTGTTCTGCTATGTTTACTTTGGGAATTCTTGGTGACCCTACCTCAAGTTGGACTGTCCTTTAATAGAAGGAGTTTGCAGTCTTTTTAATGTATAACCATTTCCAGGGTCAAAACCTTTATTTCTGCTTTACGCTGGTATTTTCTTTCTTTACTGTTTTTTTAAAAGTTGCCTGTCTTGCTACATCTTGTGTTTCCCACTTTTTTTTTTAGAGTTCCCAAGAATGCTTGCTTTTAATTTCAATATAGAAAATTTGTTATGGAAAGCGTGTTAGTGGTTTGGTCTTATTTGTCATTTTATTGAGTCCTCTCATTAATGTATTGGTGAAATTGTCGTCTACTTTGGCATTCAAAAGGATTTGAAAACTTAATGATGGACCTGCTTCTGTATTAAGTGTATTGCTGTTACACAAGATTTGTTGAAAGGCTAGGGGCTTTCATTCACATTGTTTGTTTGGTCTTTTAATTTGGCCATAAAATGATTTTCTAGAATGAGGTTCTGTAGGATAAGACGGAAATTTATTTACCTTCAATCGGCACAGACCACCCTACCATTAGTTGTTACTTAACCTTTTTGGTTTTGTAATTGGAGATCTTTGCTGCCTATGTTGCTGCATTTCGTATTGGAGTAACTGTGTTCATTGTAGTATGTTCAGTTGCTTTGGAAGAGCAAAGGTTGGTTGTTTGAGGAGGAAAGGGAGGCAAGTATGGTGTGGAGATAAAAGAAGATATTAGTACATGGATTTCAGAGTGACTATTATTAACAATCTCTGATCTCAACCACACCGATCATTAGCCAGACTTTTCTCAGTCCACCTTACAATAAGACCAGATGAGGGTCGCTCCAGTCTAGACACCAGTATTCTGGATTTTTTTTTTCTCTTTTATCGGAGAGATTTTGGGTTGATAAGATGCAGGAAATAAATGCATACCTATCTGAAAGAGACACGTTAGTGACAGATTCCTTACCTTAGAATATCCCCAGGCGTCAGGCTGGATCCGGAAAGTTTTTTGAGTAGCAGTACCCTTGCGCGTCGGTAGGCGGCGTCGTGCGGCTCCGCGTCCGTTGTCGGCGTCGTCGTGATCGCCGGGATGACGTCGCGGGCAGTACTTGGACGCCGCCCCTGCGCGCTGACGTCAGTTCTTCTTTTTCTGCGCCAGTAAGCGCAGATCCGGGAAGAGCAGTGCCCTAGTCACTTTTTGACTACTCTTTTTGTGAATTTTTTCACTGTTTTCTTCTACGAGTCTTCGACTCCTAAGGTGTCGTAGGGATGCCCGGCTTTAAGCCCTGCGAGCTTTGTCCCCGCATGATGTCCATCACGGACCCGCATCTCGAGTGTCTCTTCTGTCTTGGCCGAGACCACGACACGAAGTCGTGCCCTGACTGCCGTAAACTTCATCCGAAGGCTTTGCGAGAGCGGTCTCGAAAGCTGCTCGAGGTCCGGCAGTCGGCTCCGCGCCGCACCAAGCCCCGGTCACGGGAGAGGTAGAGGGGCCGGTCGCGGAGCCCCCATCGTTCGTCGGAATCCAAGTCTTCGCGCTCCTCCGGTAAGTCGAAGCACAAGAAGTCTAAGCAGCGTCATCGCTCTAAGACTTCGCCTCGCCGGTCTCGCGACTCGGCTGAGGCCCCTATCGGCACCGTCCCCGCCCCCGCGGCCCCGGACGTGCCTGACGAGTCACCCCCGCATTACCCGTCCTTCCCGGGTTCGGGGGCGACTCCGGCCCAAGTACAGGAGTTCCTGTCGGCCATGGCCCGCCTCTTCGGGCCTCAAGGTCCCTCCGGTGCGCCTAACGGGCCCCGCGGGCCTTGATGGGGTTGCTCCGGCGTCTCCGTCGACTCCGGTCCCGGCGTCGCCTGTCCCACCAGCCTTCATCCCGGCCTCGGCTCCGGCCCCGGCCTCGATCCCGGCTCCGGTGGTGCCGCAACCCCCATCGACGCCGGTTGACCTAACCACGCCTCCGCCGACGCCGATGTCCCCGGTGCCGTTCCTGACGCCGTCCGGGGCTCCGGACGGCGTCGTTCCCCGGCTCTCTCCGGCTCCGGACATGGAGCCGGACCGACGTCGCCCGACGCCGGTTCCGGCGCCGATGAGACCTTGGGTCCCTAATGTCCCTCCTCCTCCATATTATGAACCTGAGGAGGACCAGGAGAGCTGGGAGGGGTCTGAGGACCCTCTCACACAACAGTGCGAGTTTGACCCGGACTGGGTTGAGGAACTTGGGGATGCCAGTGGTCTGGACACCTCCCCTGACTCTGGCATGCTGTCTCCTCCCGTGGCTACGGAGGAGGGGGCTAATTTTGCAACGGTGTTGCGTAGAGCTGCTGGAGCCTTGAATCTCCAGTTGCCTATGGTGGCCGTCAGGACTAACCTCCTGCCAGAAGTGCTTCAGCCGGCGGCCTCCTCTTCGGAGACTGTGCTGCCGTTCAATGATGCACTCACTGACGTTCTTTTGGGTGCCTGGTCCAAGCCCACCACAGGGGCTCCTGTGGATAGGAACGTGGCCCGACGCCATCGCCCTGCTCCGGGCGACCCCCTGTTTCTCTCCCAACACCCCACCCCTGAGAGCTTGGTTGTCCAAGCCTCTGCCTCCCAAACCGCCTTCCCTACCGCCCCTCCGGATAGGGAATCCAAGCGCCTGGACCACTTCGGGAAGAAGGCTTTCTCTTCCTCCAGTGCTGGCTTGCGGTCCGTCAACACTGCTTGCCTCTTGGGCCGATATACCCACTCCCTGTGGGATTCGGTGGCGACTGTTTTGCCGCAGTGTTCTGAGGAGGTCCAGACACTACTTACCCGCGCCATTGGGGAAGGGCGAGATGCGGCTAAATACACCATACGTTGTGGCCTTGATACCGCCGACTCGCTGGGCAGATCGCTTGCAACGACGGTGGCGCTGCGTCGCCACGCCTGGCTGAGGACCACTGGTTTTTCGGGTGATGTCCAGAATACTCTCATGGACATGCCCTTTGATGGAGTCGGTCTTTTTGGTTCAAAGGCAGACCATGCGCTGGAGCGTTTCAAGGACTCGCGGGCTGCTGCAAAGTCCCTGGGCCTTGCTGTTGTGCGCCCTCCGCTCACATCTGCTTTTCGCCCCTTTCGTGGCCACGGGAGGGGCGCCCAGTCAAGTCAGCAGCCCGGCCAACGGCCCGTGCAGCAAGCGCCTTCGCGTGGCCGAGGACGTGGATACCGCCGTGGCGGTTCGGGCAACCAGCGTGCGGGTCAGGCCACCACCTCCAACCCGTCCGCGGCCTCCAAGCCCTCCTAGTCCCTCCTTTCAGGTGCACGGCACGCCAGTAGGGGGCAGGGTCCGCCATCACCTTCACCACTGGCGTCCCATCACCTCGGACAGGTGGGTCTTGGACATTGTCCGAAGGGGCTACTCCCTCCCCTTCGAGACCACCCCCCCAGCCATGCCACCTCAATTCCACCGCATGTCAGGGGATCACTTGGTGCTTCTGCAGAAGGAAGTCACGGCCCTCTTGGCCAAGAGGGCCGTCGAACATGTTCCGACCCCAGAAGTAGGACGTGGTTGCTACTCCCACTACTTTCTGGTGCCCAAAAAGGACAAGGAGGACATGCGTCCTATCTTGGACCTCCGGAACGTCAATCGCTTCCTCCGGAAGGAGAAGTTCAAGATGCTCACCCTAGCTCCGGTCTTGACTGCCCTCGACCCTGGAGACTGGTTGGTAGCGTTGGACTTGAAGGACGCTTATTTCCACATCCCCGTCCTGCCGGCCCACCGGCGTTACCTACGGTTCACGGTAGGCCTCGAGCATTTTCAGTTCACCGTGCTCCCCTTTGGCCTTACCAGTGCCCCTCGGGTGTTCACGAAAGTGATGGCGGTGGTCGCAGCTCATCTGCGCCGAGCTGGGGTTTCAGTCTTCCCCTACCTCGACGACTGGCTGCTGAAGGCTGGCTCGTCCCAGGCAGTCGTCTCCCACCTCCAGACTACGGCCGAACTCCTGCACTCGCTGGGGTTCTCCATCAATGTGCCGAAGTCGCACCTGATTCCTTCTCCACAGCTCCTTTTCATCGGAGCAGTTCTGGACACGACGCAGTTTCGGGCCTATCCTCCCGAACGGCGAGTCCGGGATATTCAGGCTATGATTCCGATCTTTCAGCCTTTATCCTGGGTTTCGGTACGGATGACCCTGAGGCTGCTGGGCCTCATGGCCTCCTGCATCCTGCTGGTCAATCATGCCAGTTGGCATATGCGGGCTCTGCAGTGGGACCTGAAGTTCCAGTGGGCGCAGCACCGGGGCAACCTGTCCGATCACGACCAGATCTCGGAGGGGACTACAAAACAGTTGGTGGTGGCTCACGAACCGGCAATGGGTCATGGGCAGATCCCTCTCCCTTCCCCAGCCAGAGCACACAGTTGTGACGGACGCGTCCCTTCTGGGATGGGGCGGTCACATGGGAGAGGCGGAGATCAGAAGCCTCTGGTCTCCGGCGGAGTCCCGGCTCCATATCAACCTTCTGGAGCTCCGGGCGATCCGACTTGCACTCAAGGCATTCCTTCCCTCTGTCAAAGGGAAGGTAGTGCAGGTGTTCACAGACAACACCACCGCCATGTGGTACTGCAACAAACAAGGCGGGGTGGGGTCGTGGACCCTTTGTCAGGAGGCTCTGCGCCTCTGGACATGGCTGGAACATCAGGGCATGTTCCTGATGGTTCAACACCTGGCAGGTTCCCTGAACGCCAGGGCGGACGACCCCAGCCGCAGGTGCATGATGGATCACGAATGGCGTCTTCACTCGGAAGTGGCGCAAGGACTCTTTCTACAGTGGGGAGAGCCTTGGTTAGATCTATTCGCCACCGAAGAGAACGCGCAATGTCATCAGTTCTGCGCATTGGAATTTCCAAGGCGGCACTCGCTCGGCGACGCTTTTCGTCGCGAGTGGAGTTGCGGTCTATTGTACGCCTTTCCGCCTATACCACTTCTACCCAGAGTGTTGAAGAAGATTCAGCACGACCGGGCCCAAGTCATTCTTGTGGCTCCGGACTGGGCTCGAAGAGTTTGGTATCCCGAGCTACTCAGTATGAGCGTAGATCCCCCGATCCGTCTGCCTCTTCGGGAGGATCTTCTGTCGCAGCAGCAGGGGACGGTCCTCCACCCGAACCTGTCCAGCCTCCACCTGCTTGCGTGGAGATTGAGCGGCGGCAGTTGATTTCTTTCGACTTGCCTCCCGAAGTTTGTGATGTGATTCTGGCAGCCAGGCGTCCCTCCACTAAGGTGGTATACGCCTGCAGGTGGAACAAATTTGTGGCATGGTGCACAGCAAAGGCTGTGAACCCCCTTTCTGCCCCTCTTTCTGAGGTCCTTCTGTTCCTTCTCTCTCTGGCCCAACAGGGTTCTGCCCTGGGTACCATCAAGAGTTATCTCTGTGCTATCTCGGCCTTCCTCAGGCTCCCTGATCAGCCCTCCCTTTTCAAGTCCCCTGTTGTTAACAGGTTCTTAAAAGGCATTACACACCTCTTCCCTCCTGTTCCGTTTGTGATGCCTCAGTGGGACTTGAACTTGGTTCTTACCTTTTTAATGTGCGCTCCCTTTGAGCCTCTACATAACTGTCCTCTTCGTCTTCTGACTCTGAAGACAGCCTTTCTGGTGGCCATCACCTCCGCTCGGCGGGTGAGTGAGCTCCAGGCTCTATCATGCAAACCTCCCTTTCTGTCTGTCCATCCAGACAAGGTTGTTCTTAGGACGCGTCCGTCCTTCTTGCCAAAGGTGGTTACTGCCTTCCACATTGGGCAGACCATCACTTTGCCTACCTTCTTTCCGCCTCCGCATCCTTCCAGAGAGGAAGAGAGGCTCCACCGTCTGGACCCAAAACGTGCGCTCTCCTTCTATATCGACCGCACCAAACACTTCCGGGTGGATGACCAGCTCTTTGTTGGCTACGTGGGCGCCAAAAGGTCGGGCGGTGCACAAACGAACCATCTCCCGCTGGGTTACCTTGTGCATCAAGGCCTGCTATTCTTTGGCTAAGAAGGAGCCTCCTGTTGGGCTGCGTGCCCATTCCACCAGGGCAACGGCTGCTACCACGGCTTTGGGCCGTGGTGTTCCGCTGCAGGATATCTGTCAGGCAGCTACGTGGGCCTCGCTGCACACGTTTACAAAGCATTACTGCCTTGACAGTCTGGTCCGGAGGGACGGCTTCTTTGGCCGTTCTGTCCTCCGGGACTTCCTTGTCTGATCTTTGTTCGCAGACCCACCACCGGGGTTGGTATTGCTGGGGTATCTATTCTAAAGTAAGGAATCTGTCACTAACGTGTCTCTTTCAGATGCACATAGGGTTAAGGACATCCCTTTCAGGGCCCTAGTATTTTTCAGACACCTATGTCAGCTTCTTGCATGGCTCTGCGTTCCTGGCGCGGAAAGTCGTGTACAGAACTGACGTCAGCGCGCAGGGGCGGCGTCTAAGTACTGCCCGCGACGTCATCCCGGCGATCACAACGCCGACGACGGACGCGGAGCCGCACGACGCCGCCTACCGGCGCGCAAAGGGTACTGCTACGCAAAAAACTTTTCCGGATCCAGCCTGACGCCTGGGGATATTCTAAGGTAAGGAATCTGTCACTAACTACTGTCTCTTACAGATAAATCGTTACACAAGTTAGTAACTTGTGCGTCTTGTCCTACTGCTCTTTGAGTAAAACTGTTGGAGATGGTACCTCTGAAGGATTATATTTAATTTAAGTTTAGGAGATAATCTTGTTGTGCAGTCTCGAAAATGCAACGAGATATTCTGGCATGAGATAGTCGCTAAACAGTTATGTACTTTTGGTTTTATTATTATTTTTTTAATCAATCTTTATTGAATATTTTCTTGCTATACATAACAAACTCCCCCCCAGCCTCGGCTAAAAGTACACCGAAAAGACAATATGATTCGTATTCATAAATATAACAATAATTATACAGAATAGCATAAAAGTTCAAAATATTTCCACAGAAAATTCTCTAAAAGTCCAGATATATCTGTTAGGCCAATTTCTATAAAACACAGAGACTTCAAACAAGATTTGTGCATTGTGTAATAAAACGGGGGATTTCTAGGCTACCACCATATTATACAGCGAATTTACAAATTGTATTAATTCTCCCATCTAAGTAAAGGAGATCAAGTTACCAGCCCTTTTTTCCTGGCTTTGCGACCCTTCCTGGCTTTGCGACCCTTCGTGGCGTATACCACTTTCTCTAGATTGGAGACTGATATAAGACGAGTCAACCAATGTTGGAACAAAGGGGGTTGTGGGTCAAGCCAGGCCGAGGCAAATACCAGTCTGAATATCGCCATTGCGACGGCAAGGAAATATTCTGTGTCTTGCATAGCTTCCTCATCAAGTATCTCTAATAGGATCTGTTTTGGGGTCAATATCACTTCAATATTTAATTTATTATATAAAATTGTTTGAATTTCATTCTTCACAGAATTTAGGGAAGTGCAAAAAGCAAACGTGTAGACTGTATCCGCACAGGAGGTAGCGCAGCGAGGGCACTTGGTTCCCTGGCATGTACTCCATTTTGCAATTCTAGCTGGTGTATAATAGTAAATAAAACCAGTCTTAAAAAATTGCACCTGCAGGTTTGCCGACATTAAAACTGTTTGAGATAGCCTAAGTGCTTTCGTAAATTCTGCTTCTGATATCTCGATTTTCCCTTGCCATTTTTGATAAACTTTGTCAAGCTCATCCTTTACTTCCTTCATTAATAAATTATATATTGCCACAATACGAACATGATTCTGAGCTATTACAATTTCCACTGATTCTTTTTTTTCTCGAAGCTGATGGGCCCGCCCCATACTTGTAAATAATCCTTTTTTGCAGGTACTTAAACTCCTTGTTATTATTTCTGATGGATACTGTGTTCCCCTGCAGATTATTTAGGTTTAAAACGTCCCAGCCACAGACTTGGATCCTAGAAAACTGATCCCTTTTCTTAAAGTATCTGGTGAAGCCACTTCTGCCATAGTTATCCTGTGGGCCAGGAGAGATAATGCAGAGTCTATTAATGGTGCCACCCCTCTGGAGTCTCTTAAATTCAAGGAGGTTTTTTACTGTCCGTTTACGCTTTAGAATATTTATCCATCCCAGCTCCCAAAAAACAATCTGCCAAGGGAACAGAGAATCTACATTATCAAAGGTACCCATCTATTTTCTTCTAATGGATACTGTTTTGTCAGCTGTAGTAAGATGGCTCTGTATATACTTTACCAAAGTAAGGTATAGTGTGCACAAAGTCCAGTGGATCCCCAAAGGTAGGCAGAGGTAAAAGTAGATAATACCGTACTGTCTATTTGTGGTGGTGTGGGCGAGCAGTAAAGTTTTATCAGAGGGTAGTGTTAAGCATTTATTGTACACATTCAGGCTAGATATGATGTCACACACTCAAAGACTGAACTCAGACCAAGTTGTTTGTATAAAAAACATTATTTAGTTATATTTTATTTTCTAGAACCAAGCCAGGCCTGGCACAGGTAAGTGTAATAATACTTTGCAAGATTATGCATTGAAATACAATTGAAATGCAATTGGTTTGTTTACAGGTAAGTCAACAGTCAAAATTACTTTACAGTTACTTTTGAGATTACTTTGATCCTTTACTTTTCAGGTTACTTTTTAAGTTACTTGTTCTACTTAATGTGATATGCCTAGCTATCACACTAGGACATTTCCTATAGAGAAGTTAAGTAATTCAGTTTTTGTACATTTGCAGTTTCTTAAGGTTTCATACAAACCAACTCCACACTTAGAATATTTTTCACAGAAAAGCAGTCAATGCAGTTGTTAGAAATGGGATCTCTAGTTGGCAAGGGCTTGCACCTTTGTCCAAGTAGGGACCCTTCTTCCTAGTCAGGGTAAGGGTTGTTACACTCGTGAAGTAACCCCTGCTCACCCTCGTGGTAGCTTGGCACGAGCAGTCAGGCTTAATTCAGAGGCAGTGTGTAAAGCATTTGCACATAACCAACAGTAATACAGTGTAAGCACTACAAACGGACACCACACCAGTTTAGAAAAATAACCAATATTTTATATACTCAAGACAAGACCAATTACGACAAAAATCCACAATACTATACTTTACGAATGAATACTTGATACGTTAACTTCTTCTTTGCAGGAATAGCACAAAAGCAAAGTTCGTGACGAGTCGGTAGCTCCGTCCGAGCCTACCGTGATGCTGAAAACCCCAGAGCCTAACAGTTCCAGCCGACCGCGTCGATACGGGCCAGCAGAGTCATGAACAGACTCGGTCACAGTACCTTTTCTCGTTGTGGCTGGTACGGAGCTTACGAGCCGGTCGGCGTTCGTCGTGGTTGCGGTGCAAGACGGAGCGATGCAAGGTGCGGTGTCCCTCGATGCGGTGCAGGCAGCGGCTCGATGAGCGTCGTGCAGACGGAGTCGGTGAGTCCAAGGCGTGCGATGCAGGGCGAGACGATGCTCGATGCGGTGCTGACAGGTTGCGATGCAGGCGACCTAGCCGGAGTGCGGGAGCTGGCGTCTGACAGCGGGGCGAGTCGGAGCGGTGCGTCGCAGACGTGCGAGCGGTGCCCCAAATGCGGTGCGGTCTCGACTCTTGAGCCAGTTGCAGCGACCTCGTCGGTCGGGTCCGGTTGGTTCAGTGAAGCGATGCGATGCGATGCGAACTGCGGTGCCCTCAGGTCACGGTGCAAGCAGCGGCTCGATGTTGGCGGCGTTGGACGTCGCCCACGGTGAGACCAGGGTTGCGATGCGGGGCGATGCGGTCTGCGGTGCAAACAGGTCACCGGCCAGGGATGGATTCGGTTGACGGAGTCGGTTGCGGTTCCCTTCCTCTGTGGCAACTGAAACAGCGTTCCAGAAGCGGTACCCAGAGGCTTGTGAAGTCTTTGTAGTCCCTGAGACTTCTTAACAGGAGGCCAGCTCGGTTTCTGGCCCTTGGAGATACTCAGCACAAGTTTGGAGAAAGTTCAGTCCAGTCCTTTCACTGCCCAAGGCAGAAGCAGCAGCTGCAGGCCAACCCAACAAAGCAACAACACAGCAAAGGGGCAGTACTCCTCCTGGCAGCTCTTCCAGCTCTTCGTCTTGGCAGGTTCCTTGATTCCAGCGAGATCTAAATTCATGGGGTCAGGGCCCCAATATTTATATCCCAAATTCCTTTGTTCTCTGAAGGCAGAGAGGCCTTTGCCTAGTCCAAACCAGTTCTGGAGCACTTTGTTGACAAGTCTCCGTCCCTTCTTTCAGTGAGTAGGCCAGGGACATCAGACGCACCACAGGAGGTGGAGCCAGCATTGTGGAGGGAAGGCACTGTCCTATTCAGGGCCCAGGTGCGACCCCTCCCACCCATCTACATGTAGATCTTGCTATTCAGCCCTGCGCTGACTCACCCTGTCTCCCGGCATCCCCCAGCCCCTGTCACTCACACTCCAGACAAGGAATACACAATCTCGCAGAGGCAGGCTTGGATGGTTAGACAAGAAAATACCCACTTTCTAAAAGTGGTATTTTCAAACACAGAATGTTAAAACCAACCTTACTAAAAGCTGCATTTTATCATTCTGAGTCCAGGCATACTAAACTCGAATTTCTACCATGTTCCCGGGGTCAGTTAGGATTATAAGCTGTAATAATCAAAACTGCCCGTTCTGGCCTAGGGGAACAGGTAGCCTTGCAATAGTGAAAAACGAACTAGGCTGTAATTCACTATCAGGACATGCCGCACACACCAGGGCATGTCCTACCTTTCGCGTACAACGCACCCTGCCCACAGGGGTACCTTGGGCCTACCTTAGGGGTGACTAACATGTAGCAAAGGGAAGGTTTAGGGACTTGCAAGTGTGTGCACTTGCCAAGTCGACATGGCAGCCCCAGGCTGCGCACAGGCTCTGCGATGGCAGGCCCGAGTTACACTTTACGGGCTGTTTGCGTGGGTGGCACAATCCAGTGCTGCAGCCCACCAACAGCATTTGGTCTATAGGCCCTGGCACTCGCAGTGCACTTTACAAGGGACTGACACATAAACCAAATAGGCCAATCATGGAAACACCAATCCATAACACATTTTATACAGGAGCACTTGCACTTTCCCACTGGACCGCAGTGAGGAAAGTGTGCAGAATCATCACACCAGCAAAAACAGAGTCAAAACCGGGAGGTCAGAAAGCAAAAAGTCAGGGGAAACACGCCAAAAGATGCCAAGTCTAACAGCAGTCCTATGGGAGAAAACAGTGTTATCAGTTTATCAGTAAGTACTTAGGTTTTGGAGTTGGTATCCTGGGGATAGAACCAGGATTCCCCCAGGGTTGAGGGTGCACTCTCAAAGCACCCTCGGTGGCAATTGGGCGGCCGGGTGCAGAGTGCTGAGGCCCAATGTTATCCAATGGGGGGTGGAGGCCTCCGGTTGGTGGCTGCTCACGAGCAGGCCACAAGGTTGTGGGAGCAAAACTCCTGGACTTAAGCTCAGGGCAAAGGGGGATCCGAGTTAGCACACAAAGTGCACCCACAGCGGCACTGGGGCGGCCTGGTGCAGGGTGCTGTTTTGGCATCCGGTGCCCTGTTGTTTTCTGTGGAGTTGCCGGTTTTGGGATTTTGGCTGCAGGCTCGGTCCAGGAAGTCTTCTGGGGGGAACCAACAGCTGGGCAAGTACGTTGGAGGGTTCAGGGACGTAGGTGCACCTTGGGTTCTCTTCTCCAGGGCGCAGGGCGGCTGGATGCAGGGGTGCCATTTGAGGTCGGATTTCACCTTACAGGGCCACTCGTGGTTGGTGGGGGGGGCGGTCTCCGTGCAGAGACTGCAGGCGACGTCAGGGAGTCCTGGAGGGGTCAACCCATGGTGGACTCGAACTCTGGAGCGCTGTGGGACCTCGCTGGGACCGGTGGACCACTCTGACGCAGGCCGTAGGCAACGGGTGCAGTGGTGATTCCAGGCATCGGGTTTCTTTGTCTTCAGCAGGCTCGGAGTCTTGCTTTGGAGATTATTTTGAACAGAGCTGCAGGAGTTCCAGTCTTTGTTGAAGACAGTCAGTCCTCCCAGGGGTTCTAGAGGTTGCTGGCTGAAAGACAAGGCAACTTTTAGCACAGGGTCTCTGGAAACTGCAGACGGGGCGATAGGGCTGGGGCCAAGACAGTTCTATTCTGCAGTCTCCTCTGCTGGGCGTCTTCTTTCATCCTTCTTCGTAGGTTACAGGAATCTACTTTCTTGGTTCAGGGCTGCCCCCTAAATACTGTATTTAGGGGGCGTTTTAGGGGTCTCGAGATCCGTAGCCAATGGGATACTGACTTTAGGATGACTACACCCTTGGTGTGTCACCCCACGTGGGGCAGTGGGCACAATCCCTAATCCTGATTGGAGAGTGCCTGCCATCTGCAAGATGGCAGGCACTGAAGAGTGGGCTTCACCTTGCCTCCTACACCAGAGGGGTGGGGTTGGCAGAGGTGGCCACACCTTCTGGGCTTCTCTAATTTGTCCCGCCTGTCTTCCTGCCGAAAAGGGGATGAGACAGGAAGCGGGCCTGCTCCTAATAGCAGGAGAGGCTGGAGGTCATTTTACAAAGGCAGCGAGGCCTTTGAAGCACCCCTGCTACAGATTGCTCCTGACCTGGGGGAGGTGTGAACACCTCCGCCCAGGAAAAGGTTTTGTTTCTGAGCCCAGGGAGCGAAGGCTCCCACCCCAGGGGTCCAGAAACATGTCTTGTGGTGGCAGGCTGGTGTTTACCAGTCAGGGAACCCACCAGAGGCTGGTCGTTTTTCAGGGGGCATCTCTAAGAGTCTGAGTGCATTGTATAATAAATCCCGCACTGGTATCAGTGTGGGTTTGTTATTCTTTGAAGTTTGATATCAAACTTCCCAGTTTTCAGTAAAACCATTATGGAGCTGTGGAGTTCGTAATGACAAACTCCCAGACCATATATTCTTTATGGCATTACTGCACTTACAATGTCTAAGAATGGTCTTAGACACTGTAGGGGTACATGGCTCATGCACCTGTACCCTCACCAGTGGCATAGGGCACCCAGCTAGAGGGGTGGCTGACCAATGTCATATGCAGTGGGTTGTAGGCATGGCACACAGGGATGTGTACCATGTTGTAAGAAAGTGCCCTCTTTTTGCATGGTTGCCCCCTCTTTTTGCCAAACTGTTGATTTACTTTGACTGAGTGTGCTCTGGGTTCCTGCCAACCAGGTACCCAGGGCCTATATTCTTTCCCTAAACTGCATTGATACAAAACCCAATTGGCACTCTTTGGCCACATGTCAGTCCCTTGTAAATGGTACCATGGGTACCAAGGGCACTGTGGCCAGGAAAGGCCTTTAAGGGTTGCAGCACTTATTGTGCCACCCTTGGAGGCCCTGTACCTTTAAACACACACACTGCCATTGCAAGCTGCGTGTTTTGGTGCTAAACAAAGTGAAGAGTCGACATGGCACCCATCCCTGTGTGCCATGCCTACAACCCACTGCCCTGGCATAGGTAAGCCACCCCTCTAGCTGGTAGCACTATACCAGTGGTGAGGGTACAGGTGCATGAGTCCTGTACTCCCCTACAGTGTCTAAACCAATTTTTAGACGTAAGTGCAGTATTGCCATTAAGAGTATATGGTGCTGGGAGTTTGTCATTACGAACTCCACAGCACCCATAATGGCTTTACTGAAAACTTGGAAGTTTGGTATCAAACTTCTCAGCACAGTAAACCCACATTAATGCCAGTGCGGGATTTAATGAAAAATGCAATCGGAGGGCATCCTCTAGATGCCCCCTGAAAAACAACTTAAGTCTAGTGTCCTGGCTGAGTGGCTGCTCGCTAGCTGCCACCACCCGACATGTTTCTGGACCCCTGGGTCGAGAGCCTGGCGCTCTCCGGGTCCTGAAACAATGCACATCCTGGGATAAGGTGCCAAGTCTCCTCCCCCAGGACGGCAGAGTCCACAAAGGGGAAGCTTCAAAGGCTTGCCGCCTTTGTGAGCTTCCCCAGCCATTTGTGCTTCCAGCAACTGGCCCCCACCGATTCTGACCCCCACTTTGGGCGGGAGAATCGACGGGAAAACCAAGTGAGGAAGGGAGGTGTGCCCACCTTTGCCAACCCCAACCTTCAGGTGGGGAAGGTGAGGTGAAGCCCAACTCTCAGGCCCCGCCATCTTGCAGATGGGGGGACCCAGCCAACCAGAGAGGCATATGCCCCCCTCCCACTGGAAAGTGGCATAATAGGGGGTGTACCCACCCCAAGGAAGGGACTCATTGGCCCCGACCTGTACCTACCTGCAACGCCCTGAAATTTAGTATTCAGGGGCAACCCGGAACCTTGCCTCCTCAGACAAGAACCGACCAGAAAAAGGACCGAAGAAGCCATGCTGAACTAAGAAGAGGAGGACGCCCACTGACTTGGTCCCAGCCCTACCGGCCTGTCCCCACCTCGAACCAATGAATGCACCGCTTGCACATCCCAATCGTCAGAATGTATGTCCTGTGTTACCACATCTCCCAATGAGACGCAAAACACGTATGGTATCTTGAGCACTTCCGCCGGGAATGTGAATTTCGAATGCTACTTTATCCCAAACGATGCCACCTGCAACCGGGAAAGCTGAAATGTTCACAAGAGTTTGATTACGTTTCATGATATGGGACGATGTATGAGGGGCCAGAATTCCATCGACCAAGTTTACAGCAGAGCGTTCTTGCAAATAATGACCATTGATGAGCAAGAAAAATACTGTCACAAATCCAATCGACATGAAGAGGAGAATCAGGATAAGAACGAACCAGATGTAGGTCCATGGCGGGACCAGGTAAGTCTTTTTGAACCAAGAGATAAAAATACTCATTTTTGTTGGTGGAAGTGCCAAAGTGGAAGACTAGGAGGAAGAGTCCTAAGGGAAGCTCGCACGGTCCCCAAAATAACTGCTTGCACCCATGTTTATTAGAGGTGGTAGGGCAGCATCAGCATGATGTTGTAGAGGACTGTTCGGCACTTCACTCTGGGACTCATCTGTAGGGTAAGTATACTTGACTTCTGCGGTGGAAGAGGATGGAGGCAGAACAGGCGAAAGGTCAATAGTAGTTTCCATCTCACCCTCAGCGATATGGGCATTGGTCGTAGAGGTTGAGGTTGCCGGGTTCAAAGAGATAGCATTGCATGAAACTGCAGGTGTTACACTATTTAGAATCGGCCAGACGGTGTAACTTGACATTGTCCACTGAGATGTATCTGTTGTCTTTGCGACCAGGTAATGGTGGTAAAATGGCTGTACGAGTACCCTTCAATCCAAGTACTGGAACCGGTGCACGATTAGAGGGACCAAATTCTTTTTTGTGCTCCCGCTTTTCTCATACCAGATCTCCAATCTCTGGAAGCCAGCCGGCAACCGGAATCAGCAGTGCTGCATCATTGGATGAGGGTAAATGTTCAGTTGTGTAGCTGTCACGGGTCTTTTGTAGATCCTGTAACATAGTAGAATGATTATCTACGTCAAAGGTTGCGGCAGCCGCCACAACGTCTAGACCATCAAGGTCTGGCACAAACATTTTAATGCCAAAGAGCTTTTCGTATGTGGTCCGCCCACCCAGAGATCTTCTAGGGAGATTGAGTGCACGTTGAACACCATACAAATGGGCCAGCCAGTTCCTGCCAGTACCTAAGACCCTAGCTGTCAAAGATTTGTTTAAGTCACGGTTCATTCGCTCCACTATAGAATTGCCCTCAGGCCTGTATGGAGACGAAAACTGCACCAGCACCCCCATTGACGTCATCGCGTCCTTGTATGCCTTGGAGGCGAACGCTGGACCTTGGTCTGAATGAAGGGTGCCACAGGCAAACATCCCGACGAAGACACTCAAATCTCTAATGACATTTCGAGCGTCAGCACTGCGTTGTGGCCAAACCCAAAGGAATCTAGTGCACAAATCAACTGCAACAAAAATTTATTTATATGCAGTATCGGAAGATAATGGACCGCAGTGATCAAGATACACACAGCCAAACGGCTGATTAGAAATACATAGCTGTTTGTGGTGGGCGTGTGACCGTGGACGGTTTGATCTGTTGACAAATGTCACACGAAAGTACATAATTACGGGTCTGTTTATATAAACCACGCCACCAGTAACGTTGCTGTAATATAGAGACCGTCGCTGACACCCCGACATGTGCAGAAGCCATGCCTTCGTGTGCGGAAATGATCAAAGCAAGTCTGCGGTCCTTGTTGGGAATTAGCCGATCCCCAACAGATGGAATTTTAGCATAAGGAACTTGTTCGGGAGATAAATGATAAGAATATTTCGAAGGGAAGCCCTGCTGGTAAGCTGCTCCATCCTTTGTAGCAGCAATTGCTGCCAAAAGTTCATTATCTATCTTAGTCATGGACCTTGTAACTGCTGCTATGGAACACGTGTCTACTGCAGATTTGGCCGCTTCATCAGCCAAAGAATTACCAACAGCATGTGCTCCCACATGCTGATGGCCGAGAGTATGTATAACCTGTGTGAGTGGGAGTTGTTTTTTAAGTTCCGCCACTCGAACCCAAACCCAATAAAGCATATTATGCTTTATTGCTCTGCCTTTAGAATCTCAATAGTCATTTTGTGACCAAAAGAATAAGTTGTCATTAAAAGACTGAACACAGTAGTAAGAAACGCAAACAATAAGAGTATTCACATTAGGATCAGCAAACTCGAGAGCAAGAACAAGAGCACGCAGCTCCGCCAATTGCGCTGTACAGTTCCCAAGCGCCTGTGTATGCACTATGGAAGACTTAAATTCTTCATTGACAATTGAACTAGCCACAATAGCGCAAGCTGCTGAATGAGCGTGTTTTGAACCCGTGGCCGGTTGGGCCGAGCCATCGGTATAAATGATACATGTGTACTCATCTAAAGGAAGCAACGACAACGGAGGAGGATGAACATGTTCATACTGTAAAAACGCAAAAACAGTTGATGGACAGAATGCAGAACAATGTCATACATTCACCCCAGTACAGAGATCTGGGCCTAAATCCATCGTTGTTTTGCTCACCATGCCATTCCAGTTTGGATTCAGCCATATGCAAATCAGTCTTGACCCTGTGCCTCATGGGAACAGTCCAGCCCGAACTGCCAAGCCAGGTCCTCCCTGGACTGGAAACAAGCATCCTAGGACCGGTTTCGGGGTTTCACCCCTCTTCCCCTTTGGTTTTGCCATACTGTAAAAACTCCTGTGTCTGAAGAGCAAGATCAAAGATAAATGTAACATCAGCCGATGTCAAAGAAGTAGCCCATTGTATCCAACGAGGATGTAATCCCTTAGAGTTTGGCACACTTGCCTTAGTCACTGCTTCTAAAGCAGGGAGAGGCATGACCATAAGAAGGCGTTTTCCCTGCGCCAGTGCGCGTTCTTTCAAATGTGATTTGTATGCAATAGGTACTGTGTCCCCCTCATTGAACGTCAAGTAAGTGAAATCTACCGTCCCTGGTACTATACGTATCACCAGGTTTGTGGTATTATCACGCGTTAACAAGGTAGTCGCAAGCAGATCTGATGGCAAAGATTGCAGAATAGAGGTATGTTCCGGAAGCCAGCTGGTAGAGGAATAAGTTGGTTGTATTAACGCATAAAGAGGTTTGGTAAGCTGGGCATAATCTGGGATGTAAGTCCTCCCGAAATTCAAAAATCCCAGCAAAGACTGAAGTTTCTTCAGAGTAGATGGAGGTTGCAATTGTGCACACTTCTCCAGAAAGTGGGGGGCCAAGCCCCTGCCTTCATTATTGAGCTCGTAGCCCAAAAAAAGCACTGCACAATGTGCGATTAAATGATTTAGCAAAATTGAATTTGTATCCATAGTCGGCAAAGGACAGGCTAATGCGGTCGACTCGGACTAGATGTGGCATCAGTTCATTGTCCGTCAGATAAATATCATCATCGTACGAGAACGCATCAGAGTCTTTGCTGTCCAACAAAGACAACACGTGCAGCGAAAGCCCCGGGGCTATTCTTATACCCCATAGGCAAACGTGTACATTTTTCTGATTCCCAACTGTGGTAAATGCTGTCAAGTCACTGCTCTCAGGAGCCAAGTTGTGACTATAGAAACCATTGGAAATATCCAGTGTAGTCTTGTATTTCTTACGAATAAGATTGTTCACTAGCGCAGAGCTATGTGTGTTTTGTACCGCAAATGTACGACAATGACTATTCAAATTTCGATAATCTAATACAATGCGTTATGACCCATCGGGTTTTGATACCGTAAAAAGAGGATTATTCATCAGTGATATACAGGATTCAATCACTCCTTGATACTCCAACTGTGTTAGAATATCACAAACGGTAGCCTTAGCTTCCCGTCTGATTGGATATTGGGGCTGTGGCTGTGGCATAGACCGCAATGGTATCTCATGTGCCGGTGAATCTCTATCCTAGCCCACCTGATTACGTTACACCGCCGGGGCAAGGGCCAAAGCCCACTCAGATGCGTAAGCCTTTGCATGTTCCTCAGGGATGTAACGCGAAAAACTCGGAAGTATCACGTCCTCCCCTCTAGAAGCGGCTAGCACAAATGGTGGAGGCCAATCTGCCTCTGCCAACAAAATGTCGTATGAAGAGGTGAGATTTTCCCAGAAAACTGCCGTGATTGTACGCTGTATATCACCTTCAATTTGGAAGACCATTTCATAGAGTCTATCCGGGGGGGGAGCAACTCTTGTATCTACTGGTTCTACTGTAATAAATGTATCAGTTGCTCTCGCCTCCAGACAGGGATGCAGTGCCTCCCGCACTATGGTAACCTCCGCTGCGCTGTCGAGCAGAGTTACCGCCCGTGTCCAGTCTAGAAGCAGTGTTCTCACCGTCTGAGGCATACTTTGCTGTTAAAGCGGCAACTTTTTTCTTCTGATACTGGGGTCTAAAACGAGGCAGTTCCTCTTGTTTGGCTTTAACGTCAAACTGATGAGGTTGATCCCATCCCTGTTGTGTGGTCGGACCTTTATTATTATTTATTATTACTTAAATTTGTAGGGCGCGATCGAATCATCCCCACGGGGATCTCTCGGCGCCTGAGTAGCAGACAAAGCAGATCGGAGATTACTGGTTAATGACAGAACAACCAGGTTTTAAGAAGTTTCTTGAACTGCCTGAGATTTGAACAGGCACGTATGTTATCTGGCAGTCTGTTCCAGTGGAAGGGGGCAAGATATGAGAAGGAGCGGCCGCCCATTCTGACTCTTGATTCTCAGGGAGCAGAGCAGCTGTCAGTCGCTCGATCTCAGTTGCCGGGCGGGGATATATGGTTTTAGCTTCTTCATTAGATAAGCTGGACCCTTCCCCTGGAGTGATTTAACCACCTGGCACAAAAGCTTGAATTCTGCTCTTTTCCTAACAGGCAGCCAGTGCAGCTGTCGTAGAAGGGGTGCCGACTGGGTTCGGACAGGCTGATTGAGGGCTAGACGCGCGGCTGTATTCTGAACAACCTGCAGCCTGGAAAGTAAATCTTCCCTAATCCCTACCAGTAGAGAATTTCCGTAATCTAGTCTGCGAACTAGAAGTGCCTGTATAAGGGCTTTTCTGGCCCGAAAGGGGGATCCAAGGAAAGATTTTTCTCAGCATTCGCATCAGGCCGAAGCAGGTGCCCTAGATGGTTTTCACATGCTCCTCCATGGAAAGTCTATCATCAATTATAACACCCAGATTCTTCGCCCACTTTTTTGGCGTAGGAGGTTCACTGAGCTCCGAAGGCCACCAATCTGAGGCCCAAAGCTCCTCTGCTTTTCCGAACAGCAGGATCTCGGTTTTATTGGAGTTGAGCTGTAGCTAATTCACAGTCATCCATGTGGCTATTTTTAGCATGCAGTTTTTAAACTTTTCTCTGATCGACGCGGGATCCGTCTCAATAGTAACTATCACTTGGGTATCGTCCGCGTACGAGATGGTATCGAACCCACAAGATCTAATAATGGTGGCTAGAGAAGACACATAGATGTTGAATAAGGTGGGGCTTAAGATGGAGCCCTGGGGGACCCCCTTGTCAACAGCCATGGTCTGTGATGTAAACGTGTCCAATTGGACACGTTGTGTTCTATCGGCCAGGAAGCTTTCGAGCCATTTTAGAGCCATTCCTCTGACACCAATCTCTTGTAGCTTATCCAAAAGGATTCTATGAGAGATGGTGTCAAAAGCTGCTGACAAGTCAAGGAGAACTAGCATCGTGGGTGTCCCCTTGTCCAAAGCCAGCCTGATCGTGTCTGTTACTTCTGTCAGTGCGGATTCGGTGCTATAAAGCGCACGGAAGCCTGACTGAGAAGGATCAAGTAGGTTGTTCTGTTCAAGGTAGCCCGTGAGTTGTTTATTAATCAAGGCCTCCATGACTTTAGAAAAAAATGGGAGAAGAGAGATAGGTCTATAATTTTGTAGATCCGAAGGATCGGCCATGGTTTTTCTTAGTAAAGGTTTTATTTGTGCCATTTTCCATTTATGAGGGAAGGTGGCCGTGGCTAATGATATGTTGCAGACTTCCGTAATCGAGTCTGCGTGTACCGGTGCGAGGGCTGAGATGATGAAGGGAGGAGCCAGGTCTAAGGGGGAGCCCGATTTAGTGTGCGCTAGTAAGGGCAGTACTTGCTCAGAAGTAATGTCTGTGAAGGACTCCAGGCGGGGAGAGGTGGGCCCTTCAGTGACATGTGATACCACCCTAAAGTCCTCTTCCGTGCCAAAGGAGCTATAGAGATTATCGATCTTTTGCTTAAAATTATTCGCTAGATCATCGCATAGCTTTTGAGTCGACGGGAGGGAAGGATTATTTGCTCTTGGGTTAGTGAGCTCCTTAAGGATCTTAAATAGCTCTTTGGAAGAGCTCTTGGCTTCGATAATTCTGGTGCCTAAATACGATCTTCTGGCTATATTGCCGTTGTTTAGATATGCTCTGTGTGCTATTTTGTAGGCTAATTTGTCCCCCTCCTGTTTTGATTTTCTCCATTTTCTCTCCCCATTTCTACATGCAGCTTTTTCTTTCTTGAGGCTATCGGTGTACCATAGTGCTGGAGCTGACCTTTCCCAGATCTTGCCTACCCTAGACGGGGCAATGATATCAAGGGCCTGAGTTACCGAGGCCTCCAGCGTTTCCAATGCCGCATCACTGCCCATACGATTACCAAATGGTGGGGCAGTGAAAGCAGAGCTAAATGACGTTAGTGTCACCTTTCTCCAAGATCTCAGAGTACCCCTACGATATTGCAGCTGGTTTGTTGGCTTAAGAATTTCCGATGAGAATCTTAAAGCCAGATGGTCTGTCCAGCTTAAAGCCAAGGGGGGTTCTACTACTAGATCTTGGATATTTGTAAAGATGCTGTCCAGCGTATGTCCCGCTGTATGCGTAGGGCTGAATACTTTGGGAGAGAGGCCTATAGATTCCATGGCTGCTATTAAGCATGCGGAGTCTGAATTGGAGATGGTGTCTAGATGATGGTTAAAATCTCCTACTAGTAGGAAGTTGTCTGATTGTAGGGTGTAGGGAGCAAGGGTTTCCAATAGTGAAGTACAGAAAGATTTCTTCTTTTCACCAGGAGGATGGTAAACTACAGCTCCCAGCCACCTTGGGCCATGAGCAAGCTCCACCCTTTGCCACAATCCTGGCGTTCCCCACCACCAGCTTGAGAGTCCGATGCGTCCTGTAAAGAACGAGGAGAGCGCTGATCAGGGACTTGAAATCTATCAGGAGTCTTAAGTTTTGCGTGGTCGCGCAAGTCATAAGTACGCTCAGAAGACTCGGGTGTCGGTGAACCAGCACATGAACCCTGCTTCTGTTGTTGTTGCTGCTGCTGTTGTTTAATGTACTCGGAAGGCTTTTTGAGCTTCGTCAAGATAAAGGCTGGAACATGCGAGATTGGAGAAGGGAACGTGGGAACGTGGGAACTCCTTCCAGCCAGGGAATGCTTGCTTGGAAGCTGGCCAGTTCTGGTAAGATTCCTCTGGCGCGGGGGGAGGTTTTTCTCGAACCTTCTAGTGTGTTTTGAGATTATAAAGCTGAGGGTTGTTGACTTAGAAACCAGGAGTTTGGAATCCGAACGAGGACAGGCTCATCCACTTCGGGACCCTGGTTGCTGAGGCTCTTAACCACGGCTGTTTAATTCCCCCGGTCAGGAGTGGGCTAAGATGCAGTGTTTGCACCAGGTGAAGTGTTGAGCTTTGATTATTGCCATTGTGATGTTTGGCCAGTGGCTTTGATCATTTGAGGTGTTTTCTTTGTGATGTGTGAGTGAGTTGAGGTGCACATTCAAAGTAATCATTTGTTGTATCTAGTGTGTATATATCTTTCTGATCTCTTGCAGGACGTCCAGCATATTATACTTTCTTCAGTGTTATCTCATATTATTTGCTGCTTGTTTATTCATGGTATTACTCCTGCATTTAACTGCTACATTTACCAAGTGTGTTATTATTGCTTGCATATAAACATATATATCTCTTTGTGTATTTGAATTTTGTGCATTTTGCATCTGGGAAAGCCTTTTTTGTTAGAGAGCTTTGTGTAAAATAAAACCCCAAGCCTTATTCTAAAAGAGTCTTTGCATTTTGTAAAATACAACCCTTTTCTAAAGGTGTTGTTTGTTTGGTGTTCAATGTCTTTTGTCTCGCCGAGTGTTGAGCCATCGTGTGGGAGCTGTATTATCTGATAGGCGAAAGCAAAACAGCAGGAAAACAGGACCTCAGTGTATAGGGGTTGTACCTTCCTACCACCTTAGTACCCAAAATCCCAAAACCGACTAGCTATAGTGTCTCATTCGTTCTCCTACATAATCACAAAGCTACAAATGATTAGACAACCCAGAACACAACACGCCCGACTCTCTCAGGAATCGCGGTAGCAAGACATACCCTTTCGCTCACTCACTCGTACTTGTCCACAATAAGAATTGGCAGAGTCACTGTAATAGTTCAAAGTGTTTATTTTAACTATCGTGCTCTATAATGCAGTATACAAGCCACTACCAGCAGCGAAATGCATAAACTCAGCACAATTAGCATTGTTACAATTCCATAGAATATAAAGGGGGATGTCATCATATACAGACAGTGGAAAAAGGACTATAAGGCCTAACCACCCTCCCCTTGGCTGGAAGAAGTTTTATTATATAAAAGAAGATCTCCGGGCTTTGTCAGCAGACCCCCATACCTTAGTGCCTAGATGGAAGCTTTACATCATAGGAACAGTATAACTCTTCTCCATGGAAAGGTCTCTCTCCAAGTGTGTGTTTGAACAACATGCATCCCTGTAATATCAAAGCACGAGTTTCCAGCAGTGCAGCTGTGTTTAGCATGTTTTGTCTAGGTGCTAGGGACTGACCAGAACAGAATAACAAGGGGCATTGTTTATCGACCTTGCCCATCGTGTTCAGACTAGACTCCAGGAACTAGCAGAGAACGCGAAAAGCAGACAGTTCTCATGTGAAAGTCATAAACCGAGTCTTGCAAAATAAAGTAATGTAGTAACGGTCGCAAAAGCAGCATCATGGCAGCAGAGCTCATGCTAACTTAGCAATGTTGACAATGACCCTAATGGCCATATAACACCTGCTCCAGAGAAATCCTGGTGTGTCCTTCAGCCAGCAGCCCCCAAGACCCCGTAGGACCTGCCCTGCCTTCCCAAACCAAGACTTTGTCTCCTGTGAGCACCGGATTTGTTCACATTCAGACTCTGGCTCCAGCCGAATCCGCGAGTCTGCACCCGACGCCCACGGCCCGAGTGGCTCAACACCACGAGGAGGTCTCCCCGGCGATCCTGATCTGAGATCTGGTGATCTCTGACCTGCCTCGAACCTCCAAACAACGCCTGCAGCACCTTTCTTGAGGATCCCCCCGATCAGATCTGGTAAGAAAGCCTGATGACACCCCTGCACCCGGTGTCCCACGGCCTTAGGTGGTCCAACTGACGGTGTGCCAGCATCCCCAGGCATCCCAACTTATATCTAGGGATATCACACTGAGTAGAAAAAGTAATTTAAAGTAAGTTAACAATAATTTCAACTGTATTCAAAGCATTTACCAACCTGTAACAGTCATTTTATTCAGCTTGCTTGTATTGTTCAGCCTGCCTTGAAAAGTACCATTTACACTTACCTGTGCCAGGCTTCCTTGGTTCTAGGAAATAAATATAACTAAATATTTTTATACAAACAAATTGGTCTGAGTTCAGTCTTTGAGTGTGTGACATCATTTTTTGCCTGAGTGTGTAAAATAAATGGTTAGCACTACCCTCTGATGAAGCCTTACTGCTCGCCCACACTATCTACTTTTACCTCTGCCTACCTTTGGGGATCCACTGGACTCTGTCCACACTATACCTTAATTTGGTATAGTATATACAGAGCCAGCTTCCTACATATGCCGACTCTTCACTTTGTTTTGCACCAAAACGAGAGGGAGAGAGAGAGAGAGGAAAAAAAGAAAGAATAAATATATACACACTCACAGGGCCTCTAAGGGTGGCACAATAAGTGCTGCAGCCCTTAGAGGCCTTCCCTGGTCACAGTGCCCATGGTACCTTTTAAAAGGGACTTAAATGTGGCCAGAGAGGTGCCAATTGGGGGTACAAAGGTACAGTTTTGGGAAAGAACACAGGCCCTGGGAACCTGATTGTCCGGGACCCAGGGCACATCAAGTCAAAGTGCATCAGAAATCTGGCAAAACGTGGTGGGGGTGGGGTGGGGGGGTACTGCACCAGAAACCCAGCTTCCTACATCAGCACAATCTTATGTTTTTAATAATTACCTGATTAATACTAAACACATTTGTATGAGGGGTCTTGGATAAGCTTAGAGATGTGGCTACTTGAAAATGTAACAAATTGCTTATCTTCTGAAACAAGGGTGTAATTCTGCCATCGGAGTCAAGGGACTTGACAGATGTATAGATAAGGCTGTTTTACACATTTCCTGTTGAGGCACCATTCTCAGAACATGTAGCTGCAGCTCTAGCCTTTGCTGAATTAACAGTAATTTGTTCAAGCAGTCTCATCAACTGTCAGATATTACTCTTGGATGAATAGTCGGTATCCTACTTAATATACTCTTCTTTGTGACATCTGTGCCAATGGAAGTACTGCTGTAAACAACAAACTGCCTCTTTACCCCCATATGTATCGGACCTGGCAACATAATGGGTAAGTGCCTTCATCTGGTTCATGTACAAAATGTCTTTCAATTTGACAAAATGATGGTTTGACTCTATCCCTTTGTCTTTTGAAATTGCTGTATATGCCAAATCTTGCAACAAATAGTAACTCATTGCCCCTACTGGCCAAAGGTAGTCTTATAAGTTTAAACATTTCTAATGCCAACTATAAAAAGGCCGAAATGAAGAAGCCATCAATTTAAACAGCACAAAATTAAAATCTCACTGTCTTCTGTGTGTTGGGGAAACCCCTATATTGCTTGGAGATCGGATGGCAACTATACTGAATGTTATGTATACTAGTTTTTATGTCCCTGACTCGTCCCGGTGTTCATACATATTCTGTATATCCTATCATGTATTGCCTACACTTCAATAAAAATGTGTTTTTGGAGAAAAATGTTTTTAAATCCCACTGTCTTGTACTTTATGGTGCAAGTGTAGCCATAGTCACTGCACCTTTCAGAAACTGAGTGACTATCTGACAGTAAGTTAGCTTCCACAAAAAGGTATTTGCAGCCACCAATCAACCCTAAGATTTGCAGCTTCCTTACCAAGATGTAATGAAAAGCCCATGTTACAGCTGACAATGAATTTTGTAAGAGAAACCAGCATCCTCTTGTCACACTACATATACATCAACTGTATGAATTTGTAAAGGCTTCTGGAGCTCAACTGCTCGGTCATCATGGAATCTAGCACTTCTGCTGACAAGTCATTCCTGGCAAATCTTAGACTTTCTGTAGCTGAGTGTCCAGATGTAAACTGAATGAGAGCAAAACATTCTATCCTCCAAAGTGACGGTCTGGCAGCCTGACGATCAGCCTTTTTACAGAAGTCAAAGATTTGAACAGACATCCTGTGTCCATGAGTGGTTTTCCATTTAACTTCAAAAGTGACTTCCTTCTTAGCACAATTTGGTATTGTTAAAATCGCAAAAATATATTTTCCTTTGATTTCCTTTAGATTATTAGTGAAGCCCAGAATAGGTTAACATGATTGAGGTCTTACTTCTTATTCTACTACCAGTTAAATTCTTTCTAAGACCACAGTCCAAAAAGAAGTAATTATTGTATTGTATTAGATGGGTCCAAAACATTCAAGTCGGTCACAATTCCATTACAGATTTGATCCAGTTAATTACCTGCAACAAATTGAATATCATGTCCTCATGGAATAAATTCTCCTTCTCCCGCTAACTGGATCTGTGAGTGTGTCTCAAGCCCTGTTTTAGATTAAACTGGAAAGAAAGTCAGTAGATGTATACCATACTCCTGATGTATTCAAAAACATCAAGGGAAATGGCAAAATCATTCCACCCATCTCATGTGTCAAACTTGCCTGGCAAGGAGTATCTAAACCTTTTGGATTCTCCCACAATTTGCAGAAAGTTGTTTCTATCTAAGTTAGCCCATATTTGTAGCTGTTCTCACAAGCTTAAGAAATGGTTTTGGATAAAGGATGCTCTTTTAATAATTCCCAAACACTAATGTCAATAGGCTTTAAATTGTTTGAGGGAATAAAGTATTTTTTTATTTTGTATAAATCTGTTTATTGACAGTACAATAAAAAAAAAAAGCATAATGGTGCACTGACATTTTGTTAGATTTAATGAGCATCACAGTACTTGACATTCACGGCAGAACCTCCTCCCCACCTACCAGCTCAGCGGACATTGATGAGGGACAGAGATGGACCTGATAGCGTCCCCACCAGACCAGGAGAGGTGAAATCATTACAAATATTGCCCCTGTAAGTATTCCATTTCCCTCAAATTTTCCCCCCACTTCCGGGGGCCTTCATATATCACCTTCTTAGCCAACATATACTAAACCATATCATGTTTCCTGTCCCCCAGCTGCGGCGTCTGCCCTGCCCCCCACAATCTCGCAATATTACGTTTAGCAAGTGACCGTCCCAAGGTCCACCAAATCTATTCCATGCGATTCAGGTCCGTTGGGCTCCAGATTTTGAGGAAAGCCCTTTTCACAGAGGTGGTCATCATGCCTCCAGTCACTTCACACATACACTTAACAACCGCTGCCCAGGAAGTTTGCAATACAAGGCATTCCCACACAATATGGTAAAACTTACCTACTTGCCCACACCCACGCCAACAACTCTTCATCCTTGTCCTACCCATCTTGACCAGTGTGGTCCTGAGTGTAATGGGATTGATGTAGCAGTTTTAGTTGAACTAAGCGGAAACCTGCCGCTATGGCCACATTCATCGGCGACGCAAGAGCCTTCGCCCATTCATTATCCTCTAGCACTTCTAGGTCTTGAGCCCACTGCTCCCTCAGATGCTGCAAGACATTGGGTGTGTTGTTCAACTTTTTATATGCCAGGGATGTCGCTTTCCATGGCATATATTCGTCCAACTGCCTATCTTCTAGGGGTTAAGACTCTGGGAGCTCAGCTCCCTTTAGCAATACCGCCCAAAGTGCGTGACATACTTGGAGATAGCGTTAGATCCCAGTGGGGCCATTGGACAGTCGTGCTGTAAGTCTACCCAGTATAGAATATCCCAGTGAGCCCAGAGGTCCCCTACTTGTGAAAGGCTAATTAAATCCCACTTATCAAATCCTGACTGCTCTCCCAGAGTGCTCTACTCCACAGTGTCCCATAAGGGTTTTACCCCTCCATCCCAGGATTGATTTTACTCCTCCATCCCAGGGCCTTCGTAGCTGTGGGCCAGAGTAACCAAGTTGCCGTTGGGCCAAAGAGGGTAGTATTTCTGGTTGTCCCATAGATAGCCCTGAGATAACCTGGCTGCTGCATACCCAGCCTGTCCATGCGGATTGCAGGCTCGTCCGGGGGTAGAAAACCCCGGTTATTAATGGTGGTGAGTTGTGCCGCCCAGTAATATTTCTGAATAGAAGGCAGGGCTATCCCACCATCATACCATACTCTGAGTTTTTGTAGCGCAACTCTTGCTGGGCCCCCATCCCAGAGCAGTGTCCCAAGTTCCCTTTTGATGGCTTTAAAGTATGTGTAATGCACTGGGTAAGGTGAGGAAAGGGGTTAGGGACATCATTTTAAAAAGAGCGGCTCTGCCTAGAAGAGAAAAGGAGTAGGACCTCCAGTGACTGACATCTCGCCTAAGTCAGTACAGCAGCAGTGAGCGATTTTTTTTTTTCTAAAAAAATACGTCTGGATCTGTATATGCCAAGGTAACAAAGCCCTTCTCTAACTATTGTTGCCTCAATCACGAGGCAATCAAGGCGCCAGGCCTCGCAAGAGATGGATTAGAGATGTTTTCTAATTAATAGTATAGCCTGAATAGTAGCCAAAATTAGTAATAATCTGCATTAACCTAATTAATGTTTTGACGGGGTCTGTCACATACAGCAGAATTTCATCTGCATATATTGATATTTTGTCCTCCCAATGATTATTCCAGTGCAGACCGTGGACCAGTGGGTCCTGTCTGATCTAGGCCGCCAGGGGTTCCAGCACCAGGGCAAATATTAGTGCCGACAAGGGACAACCCTGCTGGGTGCCACGCTGAAGGCTAAACACTCTGGACTGCCCCAGTTTACTTTAAACTGCCTCATTAGCAAAGGTGAAAGTAATCTCACCCATTTGATAAAGTGTGGGCCAAAACAGTCTGTCCAAGACCTCGAACATTCCATCCATTGCGTCCATTCTGGCGTCCAGGGAGAGAACTGGAGCTCTCTCTTGGAAATTGTTTGTCTGTCTCAATACACCATGAAGGCGCCTTAGGTTAAGAGTGGTACTTCGGCAAGGCATGAAGCCCATTGGTCTGGATGGGCTAAAGTTGTGACAACCTTGAGCAGGTGAGAGGCCACCACCTCAGCCAGGATCTTGACCTCTGTATTCAGGAGTAATATCGGCCAGTATGGGGCACAGTCCTCTGGCGGTTTCCCTTCTTTAGGGACGACCACAATGGTGGGCAGTCGCTGGACCCTAGACAGCGATCAGAGTTACCAACACTCCTTGAACATGTGAAGCAAGTATGGGGCCAGCTACGAGGCCATTCGTTTATAGAGCTCAATTGGCACTCCGTTTGGACCGACTGCTTTACCAGAGTTGAGGTTGTGTATTGCTTGTGCTATTTCAGCTTCAATTAGTTCTTCCTCAAGGATAGCCCTATCAGACTGCGCAAGAGTTGGGAGGCGAATGTCGGCCAGGAGCTCTCTGGATTCCCTTGCCATGGCACTAACCACTGGGGAGTATAGCTGGGTGTAGTAAGTGGCAAAGGCGTCTGCTACACTTTGTTTATCTCTCACCAGTATTCTGGGGTCTGTTTGCACCTCTAGTACCCAGCAGCATGTCTTTTCCCACCTATTCAACCAAGCTGAGTTTGCCCGCCTTGTTGCCCACCTCCTAGCCCCGATGTTGCGTTGCTCTATGGATCAGTTTGGCTGAGTCAGTAGCCTCATCTTTATAATTTTGCTTTCAGAGTAGAGCATGTTGTGTGTCAATAGCATGTCGTGAAGTAAGACCCCTCTCGAACTCCTGCAACTCTTTTTCAAGGGTCTCAAATTTGGCTCTATTATCTCTTTTATAGTCCATGATCGGGGAGAGGCCCTGTCCTTTGTTTACTGTTTTATATGCACCCCACAGGTGCCAACCAAGGCCTCGTTCTCAGAGAAATAATGCTCTGTTGCTTCTATAATGCCCTCTCTAGTGTGCTTCACGTTGAAATATCAGGGAATAAGCAATATCTCCCGGTGCTCAGTGCCCGTGTGCAGAGAGGGAATGAAGTATTTTTTGACTTGCATGGGAAATTTAGTCAAAATAAACACCTGCAACAACAAAGGGATTTGTTACTATTGTTAATGATATTAAGACCTAACAAGTGTTTTTCTGCTTCCCTTCATATGGTACTAAGAAAAAAAACCAAAGCAAAATCGCATCTGAGCTGAGAACCTACTGGGTTACAAACTGTGAAAACCAGAGATGAGGATCTCTGTAGCAATCTAAATCCATACACCGGGTTGCAAATCAAGTTGATTTATTATTCTGGCATCCCTTTGTGCCAGTCACATCTGTAACTGGGCACAAAGTTGGCAACCGCATACTTTAATTAAAAGACCTTTATTTTGATCAGTTTGTTTGTATGCACTTATCAGATTGTGTGTTACTAAGCAGCATCTAAATTTTGAGCCAAGTTCAATAAAACACCATTTTAATGCTTTTGCAGTTGGTTTGATATGAATACAGCCTGCTTCTTTCTTTGTCTCCAATTGTGTTTGCTTATCAAAATGTACATTTATGATGTTATCTTGAGTTCTTGGAAGGGTTCGCGTTTTAAGTGGAAACGGGAATTACTTGCAATACTGATTGGCATACAACATTCATTTGTTCTTCGAACAGTTTCTCTGATGTACGCTGGAAGGGGTCCAGTTTTTAGGTCTCGCCCTGAAGCCAGCGCTTGCGTTGGTCTGGGCGAGACATTTTGTAAGTGGGCTTTTAGAAATGCGACCACTTTTTTTTGGGCTTGCCTAGAGCATGCGGGTACGCGCACAGTAACGCGCATTCCTCGCATGCTCCAGGCGCCATATGTCTTTCCTCTCACTTGCTCCTCCCCCTCCCCACCACAGAGCGCTTCTCGGGGCTGCGGGCCGTGTCACTTTCACGGCCGCGCGTCACTTGCTCTCCCGCTCCTCCCCCCTCCCCCACCACAGAGCGCGTCTCGCACGGCCGCGTGGCCAATGCTTGTTTCCAGTGTCGTCCAGGATGCATGGAAATTGTATTTATATACCGCTTACTACGCTGACGTATTCCAAAGATCTAAATGAGCAAAGATCATTCCTTACTAAAAAGAAGACAATTGGGTTTTATCTCAAAACCTTCCACGTCCTACGTTCAAAACGGGATGCTTGCTTGGCGCCTAGATTTAAGTGAAACAGCTGAGGGCTGAGGCAGGTTCGACCGTACAGTATGGGGGCGGGAGTAAATTCACTTCCCGACAGAAGAAGCGCTCCAATCGGCATATCCCCTGCAACGCATCCAATCGGACTCAGAGAATGACTCCCTCTCCCGATCTCTGACTGGCCGTAGCAAATCATGTTATCCCGCCTTGCACTGCTTGGAAGCCGGAGACTACAACGCGTCTTTCGACGTATTGTCCCCCATGCAGCATTGGCTCATGGTGATTTCTTTCTTATGGTAGAATGAGCGCCCTGGACTCTGCAGGTAAGAGTTTCTGATTTAGAGTTGCCGTGGCATATCCTAGAGCCCTCGCAACGGGTGGGTATTTTTTTGATAGTTTGGGGAGAGACAAAAAGCCAGCGTTGTTTCTGCTTCCGGTGCCGCCAAGTTTCAGACTGAACACACGGTGCGTTGTGAGTTGTGACGTTTTAGTTGTTGTGACCAGATGTTTTCATGTCACCGAGGCACCACTTATGAACTTTTGCTTTTACATACTATTATCAGGTGTGTTGGTTCAACTAGTTCTATTAAAATGAACCAAGACTACAACTATCAGAATGCATTGAAATGTTAAACTAAGTTCAGGAATGGAAAAGTAGTGTCCCGCATATAACTGCTCTGTTCCTGCTTTTGGACTGATAAAACCTTCTTGAAATCATCCCGTGTTAATGGACCTCAAGAAATGTTCTCTATTGTGCGTGTTAGATTTCACTTCTGATCATTCAGCGTCCAGTTATACCTAGTGTAAGAAGTACTCGGTATCTTTGTTTTTCATTGAAAAGTACTTGATATTTACATATCGGGGTACAGCGTTATGCTGTTCACACTGAAATGAACGTGGCTTGCCGGTGTGTGGTCTGGGCACGACGAATGTGTTTTGTCTTTTTTAGGCATGTACAAAGTTGGTTACAGAGTGCCCCAACGTTAGTGCATCACCGTGGAGGGGGCGGGGGCTTTTGTTACTGAGCTTTAGCTCTATTTCTTATTTATAGACTTGCGTTTGCTTGATCTAGATTTCACAGTACTCTGACTGATCTTATTTCGCTGACCATGATAGGGTAGCTCTTATGGGTTAATGAAATATTTAGTTTATGCAGTGCTTACTTGTTAGAGCTTGCTCACCACTTAGCTCAAATTCATTTCATATTTCCCTATACTAATCCACCCCTAATACTTTTTGGGTTCTGCAGTAGTGTGCGAATTGCCAAAAAGCATTTCAATGCCTCCTCAAAGGTAGTAAGCGCTATATAAATGCAATTACAATGACAGTTATCCTGACATCCAATGTCCTTGTCCCAGTCATTACATTTAAGGTGAACTCCACCTCATCCAGGAGAAAAAATAGGAAGTGGTGGTGTAAACCCATCCACCTACAACAGGGTAGTATAACTCCCCTCTTACCCACATCACTTCCGTTGCTTTTTTGGTCGAGCCTACAGCGCACATGCGCTGTCTGCAAGACCTGCTGTGGTCAATAAAGGACTTTACTCCCACCTCCCACTCCTGACTGGTTCAATCCAGTGTGTCTCTTATTTGCTGTCACTTAACTGGTTCAGACCGCAATACATCATTTCAGTTTTTCCTCACAGGTGCACCGGCCAAGTACTGTTTTGTTACGCTTGCATTGCTCTTCTGTTCTTTTGGCAGAACTCTTTTTGCTTTTGCGCCTATCACTTTTTGCCCGTGGTCTCGCTCACTTCGTCTCTCCCACAGCAGTCTCTTCTGTTTTTAGAACGGTGAATGGCGGTCAGGGCGGCAGCGGATTGTGATTACATGCAGGTGTCTCTGCCGTTCCCTCAGCCACTTACTTATTTTGTGCATCAGGAGCGAGTAATAAGGCAGATGAGCCCAGAGTGGGGGCAGCACCTCGGAGCATGAGAGGTCAGCTATTAGGCGTTCAACGCAGACAGCATGCGACGCGAGGGGGCACCGTGCACAGCTTCCATTCCCCAGCCTCTTAAGGTGTTTTTACAGGCAGTACAGCATATAGGTTTGCTTAACACGCCTCCAGTAATCCATCATAAAATGTGCCGTCATTGGCATACACTTATGAGTATTTGCGGACCTGAGCTATCAGTGGAGAAGTGAGAACATTCTTCCCTATCACTTCCTTAATTATAAGCTTCAACAGTTGTTTCCCGAGTGTCACAGGCGTTCCTATGACATATGCGGGATGTCATCCCCTACTTCCACACACGTCCCATACACCAGCGCCATTTGGTAAGCACATTTCAGAGCGAAATTTTCAGTTTCGCCTTGTGCACAAAAAGTTAAAGTGCCTATGGAATTTCTTCTGTTCACTCCCTCTTCCGCTGAGAATTCTGGGTTACATTTTTATATTTTTAAAAAATTTGCATAAAGTTCAGCCGAGGACAAGGAAAACAAAGTAAGAACACGAGTGTTAACTTCTGTCCAAGTGTAATTCGTCCATACCTCCTTGTTTTACATGCCGTCCTCCCAGCTGGTGAACGAAGCCTCGCTGCCACGTTGAGGACAGGAGGACTGATGCATTACTTTGAAAGGTTATATTGTTGAAGTAAAGGTTTGCTTTTACAAACTTAAGATAGCACACTTGGAGGCCTGGCAGAGTCTCTTGTGACACACAGCCATGTGGAAGCACAGCCTTTAGTGTGGCAATGTGTAGTTTGTTGCTGGCCTGGCAGCTTATCCTATGGCAGACACACTAACATGGAAGCACAGACTCTGTTATGTCTGCCCAATTTGTTGAAGGCCTGACCGCTCCTCTTGTGGCACACAAATTAAAATGGACGCACATACTTTGCTGTGAGGTATGTAGAGTTTGGCTTGCGCCTGACAGCTCCTCTTGTGGTACACATATCAACATGGACGCACGTACTTTGCTGTGAGGTATGTAGAGCTTGGCTTGCCCCTGGCAGATTTTCCTATGGTACACATATTAACATGGATGCACAGACTTTGCTGTGAGGTATGTAGAGTTTGTTGCAGGCCTGCCAGCTCCTCTCGTGACACACACGTTAAAATGGACGCACAGACTTTGCTATGGGTATATAGAATTTGTGATGCACCTGACAGCTCCTCTCACGGCACACATATTAACATGGACGCACAGATTTTCCTATGGGTTTGTAGAGTTTACCTTGCTCCTGACTGCTCCTCACACTGCACACATATTAAAATGGATGCACAGACCTTGTTGTGTTTATGGTGAGTTTGCCTTGCACTTGGCCACTTCTCCTGTGGCACATAAACAAATTAACACTGAAGCACCGACTCTGTTATGGATATGTCCAGTTTACTGCAGGCCTGTCCGCTTCACCCGTGGCACATTTGTTAACATGTAAGTACAGCTTCTGCAGTGGGTATATGAAGTTTGCATTTGGTCTGGCAGCTTCTCCTGTGGCTCAACCATTAACATTTAGAAGCAAAGCCTCTGGAGTGGGTCTGTACAGTATACCCAGATTACAGTAAAAGGGTGCTCTCTTTTGCTTCAAGAGCTATTTTGCTTTGGTCTGTTATAAGGAGCGCTGCTTCATGCCATAGTCGCTCTTCAAAGTGGCAGACCGAAATGGCCCTCAAGCAAATTTCACCAGCACGGTTCATCATTTGTAGCTCTGCTTGGTGTGGATGTTGCATAAGTGGCTGTAACATTTGGTGCCTTCTGTCCTGTTTGGCATGATGTTTAGATGTTCTTACAGGTCCACTAGCAGCAGTGGGTTGTACGATGCACATGTGATGTTCCAGCATTTGGGGAACATCTTATTCCTGCTTGATGTTCTGGTAAAATCTCAGCCGGACAGGATAGTTAGGCATAATCGCCGAGGTAGTGTATAACTTAATGCAGCTTTATTAGCCTTACCTTGCTTAGTGTGTTTCTTTTGTAAAGCTCGCAGTGTCTGGAGCAATAAGGGTGTAATCAGTCAACCTGTTATTTCCACAACTTGTTAATGCCAAATATGCTCCAGTTTTCCTCTTCAGCACTCTCTCTGTGAACCAGATCAGCCTAATAGCGCTACGCCGCTTCCATTTGGTAAAGAATGCCATTGCTTCCTAGATAGAATGAGGGTGAGTGTAGAAATGTTAATTACATAAAATACTTGAGATCCCTGTGCTCCATGGCCACAAAAAAGGCACACATGCAGGGTTTTATGTCTAATTCAGAAGCCTCCTCATCCCTTGTGGTTTTTACCTGTATTGAGGGTGTAGCACTGCCCGCAAATCGCTCAACCTTCCAAGAGAACGGTTATAGAGTTGATAAAACGTCTGGACATTTAAATTCAGAGCTTCTTGTGTGGTACGTACATATCCAATAATTGACACCTGTGTTTCTTGCTGTAGAGCATTGGCCGTTCAGCAAAGGTCCAGTAGTGTCAGATCCATGTCAAATATTCAGGAAAACAGTTGACTGTAATCAACTGTGTATTTTTATCCCTGGTGGAAATCGGAAAATCTGTCCGAGGTACACGGGGCAGATGTTCAAGTGAGTTTACAGTATTTTAATTTGTACAAACTTGTAACCTATGAAAAAATCATATTTTCAAGAAATTAAACAATTAGGAAGAGACACACTGAAAAGATAAGAAGCAAGAGAGCAAATCTGATAGTTGTCTCAGTTTGGGGGTGTTCGTATTTATTAACAGTATGTCTTGCACAGCCCGTGGTCGGCATTAAGAATACATTACCCTTAATTACTGCTTTGAATGTTTGCCTGTGATCACTTGAATAAGCGATTCTCTTTTTAAAGGGGCCAAAGCCCTACTTATTACGGAGATGGGTAAATGCGGACATTACGCTAATTATTATCTTAGATCCTCATAATGCTTAATTTATACCTTGCGTGAATATTCAATGGAGATGTACAATGAGCTTGACTTGGGAGCTGGATAGGGATTCCTTTTTAGGTCGAGCCTGGGCAGCGCATGCGCTGCTCTGCGAGGCATGCTGTATTCGAGTATGTTCTTGAAGCCCCGCCCACTCTCTTCCCATATTTGTCATTGGCTTGTGTCATTGTCCTTCGTAAATGCTGGCTTCTGGTTCGTTAATAAGCTTGTTAGTCCCTCCTTAGTACCAACTTGTCTTCATTTGTAACCTCCCATGAGGACTGGTTTTTTTTTCCGGTTTTTACATGGTACATCTTACTTACTCTGTAAGCACTATTTTCTTTAATGAGTTTCTCCTACTGCAGGCACGACATGCTTTCCTGCAACATTCAACGCGCCATGCACGCTTTAACTTTCCAAGCTGCCCGGGACAATGGCGGCCGCTTCTTTAAAATGAAATGGGTCTCTCATTTACTAGAGTTTGAGCTATTTGCATTGTAAATGACAATGCCTTTTATTTATGTGATAATTATCAAAACAGATAAATCAAAAGCATTGTCATTTGCCATGCCAAAAGCCTAAACTCTCGCAAATGCGAGACCTATTGCATTGCAAATGCTTGTTGTTATTTGCTAGTCCGGGATAGTTGGCCACAGCTGTTTTTCACCAATTACAGTACATGAATGTCCTGAACCATCACATTGCGAAGATCTGTATCAGTAGAGTGCAACAGTGGCATGGCTAGTGGATTGGAGTGTGGCTGAGGCCTTGGTGCAGGCGCTGGGTGACTCAGTAAAAACTGATCTTGGTGTTGTGGGAGCAATCCAGGTCAGGCAAAGTAGTTTTTATGGGACCTCTTAGAATTGGACTTCCCAGTTTAAAACCTGAATCTGAGGCCATGGGCTGTATTGCCCCACTAACCTGCGTTTCGTTTATAGTTAAGTCTATGATCCTGTGGGGCATTTATGTGAGGTCTTTCTTTTATCTTGAATATTAGAAAGTCAGTGGTTACTGGGTTGTTAGCTTGGTGGATACTGTACGTTTACTGCTTGTTACCCGTTTTGTTCTCTTAACGCGCCAGCAGTAGCTTAGCAGAATGGCGAAAGGTTATTCCAGTAGCTGGTAGTTTGTCTAGAACTTAGATGCAGTGGCTCAGTACTAGCACACAAAGTTTATGTTCAGTTAGCAATATATTTTTAATTAATAGTTCTTTATTTATATTAAAAAATACTGGTCACTTAATGTTGAACAACAGAGTAAGCTACAAGGTTCATGTGACTAAGAGAGAGAGAAAGAGAGAGAGAGATGTGGTGAAAAATGTTTTCACTTACCTGACGGCCTGGTGCATCTCCTCCGTCCTCTTCCTGGCTTTGTCTGTTAAAACAGGAAGCACCCGTGCTCCCAGGCTCCCCATAGCCAATCACAACGCTGCAATGCAGCATTGTGGTTGGTCTGAGCACCGTAGTTCGGCGCTCAGCCTGGGAATGGGAGCCTGGGTATGTTTTCCACCCAGGCCGTAATGCAGCCTGGGTGGAGAACATGCAAAGTATGCATGACTGTTTGGCCGGCCCTATTGGGCCAGCCAATCAGTCTTTGCGCACTGACAAAGTGCCCACCACTCCCCGCCCCCCCCCCCACTCTGAGAGCAGAGCAGATCCGCCCCACCCCTACATGACGCCACAGCAGGAACAAATAAACTGAAGATAATGCCAAGTTATTATCATTTTATTTTTCCTTTTTTTACACTGCGAAAAGCAGTGGGGTGACGCTCCTACGCCCTGGGGGAGGAACTGCTACTGTTCTTATTGACTGCCTAATCCTTAGTAATGTGCAAAGGTGTAGCCCTTCCAGTCACAAGGACCTTTTTCAGTTTTGCCTAGACATCTCTCAGACCTTTTGTGAGTTAACAGTGGGCTTAGAGGCTGCCAATTGCTTACCAATGGTTGACTTCATTGTCAAACTCATATGCTTGCTTATTGGTCAGCTGCCATAGGCTTCTTTCCTCTTAATGTTTTTGTACCTCCCCTGGAGCATGGATTTATTACTTGTGCCCTTCCACTGCTCATTTTATTTTTTTAGCACTGCTTTTTCTTTGTGTTTTAAGCACTCTATCAGAGTGCGTCTTTCATCTGGCTCCCTCATGTACTTCTCCCCCCCCTGCATTCCTCCCTCTCTTGCATCAATGCTGCTTGCCATCAGCTGCCTGCCCTCGTCCCTGTAGCTTGCCCCATGCAACTTCTCTCGTCCATGTTACTTGCCCCATCCATATTGTCAGTGTTGATTACCTCCAACACTTCTTCCATTGTTGCTTGCCCCCTGCCCTCCAACCCTCCATTGCCTGTCATTCTTGTCCTCCCTTTCACTATGATGTCTGTGTGGTTGCTCCCGGCCCCTTCCTCATCACCCCCACTGTTCGTGTTGCCACCACCATTTCACCCCCTGTGTTCACACTCCACCTCCCACCCTGCAATAAATCTAAAACAAAAAGTCCAGAGGCTTACAGCGCTGGCCCCATC